>CM042673.1:21403899-21983899 GCA_023638005.1 Forsythia suspensa
GATAAAGACAATAAGGGTGTGTTTGATTCAAACATTTTCCATGGAAAAATGTCACTTAATATGAAAATCTTGTCAAATCAAACACTTTTATTTTTCCACTTTGTTGTTTGATTATACCGAAGCAAATACATTTTCTATAGACAAAGATTTAAAGCGTTTGATTCGCCTTTTTTTGAAAAAAAAATTTCTGTCTGATAAGATAATTTATTTTCTCATTGTAAAATAAATTTTTATTTTCCACTATTTTTCCACTTCAAACACACCCTTAAAGAATATACAATTAATTGTGTTTAATTTTATTTTTATTTTTTTCTTAAAGTTTTTAGAGAGAGAAAGAATGCAACAATTATTAGTAAAGCGTGGGGTAGAGAGATAAAGGCAACAACAATTATTAGTAGAGCAGGGGCGTCCACCTAACCAACAATAGAGTGGCATTAAACAATTTAGGATTGCTAACTACGTCAAATCCATGTCGTATTATAACACAATGAATGTTACTTAAACGTTATAAAAAATGTCTTTTATTTATTTTTATTTTTTATATGTTAAACTCCGAGCCATATTATGAAACTCTCCTAATCAAGTGTAAGAAATCATTAAGGACCCTTTTGATTCGATTTGTAACTTTACAACATCTGTTTCTCCATTTGGCCACCTAACAAATTAATTATTGTTCACATATCTTTAACATCATTAAATAAATAAGTCTTTTATGTTAATATTGAATTGACAAAAAGCGTCATTTGTTGTGACTTTATTCACTTCCTTATTAGATTTATTGGAAGATATAAAATAACTAGATTTTTAACATCTCAACATGTATATTTTTTGAGTCGAAGCTGAAATTGAAGTTTGGTGGATTTACAAATTGGCAAAATTTGGCGACGATAGGAACATAAATGGGAGAAAAAGGAAATGATCTTTCTTTTTTGTTTATTGTTTACTATTTTCATAATCAACTTTTTATAAACATTATAATTTCAAATGATGCTTCACACTATCTCGTACTTGCATGTCAACGTACTATCACTCAATCAATTCAACGACTAAGTTGAATACAAGCAAATTACACTATAATGCGCGATCATAATTTTACTCAAAAACCTCAAATTAGATCAGTATAAACGCTTCTTTATAAAATAAAATAATTAAAATAGACAAATGCCGTTATTAAAAAATTAAATCAAACACATTGAATAGTTATTTTGAGAAATTGTTCCATGAAAAAAGTCATTACTATCTAATTATACGTAAAAATAGTCTAAGTTTAATTAAAATCTCAAAAATATCTTTGTCACCTCGGTCGAGCATCTTAACTACCAATTGTTTTCAACTCGAAGTAAAAGCTTCCATGCTAAAGGTTGAAAATTTCACTTTTTGTAGAAAGTGGATGATTAATATTTTCTAAAACAATATAACCCTCGAAAAAGTCAAATTTAATTTATTTGGAACAATTAAAGAGAAAACAAAAAGAGAAAAAATAAAGAAAAATAAAAAGGAGAAAAGGAGATGGTCCAGTACCACAACGAAGGAAAAGAGAGCAAAACCATGCTTTTTCTGAAAAATCCAGCTCACGAAACTTTGCTTGCAATCTGCTTTCCTCATTGGAGGTGGGCATCATTGATGTTTGCAGCAAAAAGAGAACTCATTTTTAAAAGTCACTCAAGAGGCAAAATAGTTTCTTATTTTTTTTTAAAAAAAGTAATTTTTACTCTAGTCGAAATAATCAATAAATTTGATTACTTATTTTATAACATAATTATTAGGAAGATGTAAAAATTTTAACTTATCCAACCATGCTCAACAATGAAAAAAAAAAGTGAGTTGAGTGCGTATAAATGAATATATATAAGAAATTGGTTATGAACAAGATGTTAGTGGATGATTTGTTAGAACAACAAAATATTGGATGACCTACAATAGAGATTTTACATAGATGATTGTGTCAGAAGTTAATCTATAATGCTCGGTAGTGAAATTGATCATTTGACATGAGGTCATCATAAAATCTTATATGAGGATCAACATACTTTAGTGACGTTGGATGCTGCCCTTCTTGGGTAGTTCAGAGTGTTGAGAATCGTATGAAGATTGGTAACTGGCCGATAAATGATTCATCATTATTAGATAGTAAGAGACTATAACCTGCATTTCATCTACTAAGTCGATAGATAAATTCTTTGGCCAATGTGTAGTTATAAGTTGAAAATAGTTTCAAATGTAACTCGTTTAAGATCAATATAAAAGCCATGACAAATAATTTAATTGATTAAATAGAGATTGACATTTCTCTATATCTAGTAATTGATTAAGTTATATAGATGAAGGGATTATATTCTACGGTAATCGATCATCTTGGTTTTGTCATACCACTTGATATTTTTTGTTATATGGATTGCATTGACATATTGTTAGATGTCAATCAGAGACAAGAACATGTCGTTTGTCATAGTGATTGAGAACCTATAAGTCACTCACAAAAGGATGAGAATTAAAAGAGTAGAATTGAGAAAATAATAATTGACAAATGTTGGATATTTGTGCAAACTAATTAATTAAGTGATTTGAACTATTTATTGGTAAACCCTAATTAATTAAAAAAGTTTAATTCTTGGGCTTCTACTTTCGTGATTGAGTTACGATTGAATATTATCAATAAATTGGTTAAACAGTTAGAAGACGAGACATTATAATCTCGCTAACTCTAGTCTCTATATAAACACAGTTGTCGACACCCCAGCCACCTTGGTTGTTGGTAATTCACGTCAGGTAGTTTATTGTCATATATTCCATCTAAATACAAAGATAATGCGGTAAAAAAATAATTAAAAAAAAAAAATTCACTTTGCATGTTTAAGTAGATTCTCAACACAAGATCAGTGGAAAATATATCACTTATATGTGACCAAATGATAAAAAATTTAAATAGGAAAAAAGGATTGACGTTGTTAGACAAAGTAGATAATAATCACTACTATTTGTATTGCGTGACTAGCATGAATGTCATATTATTCCTTCGTGTGTATAGAAAAATAAAATTCTACTCAAGTTGAAGGAGAATAACTTTCCAATCGGTTCTTGGGATGGAAGCTTCCGCATCACACGTCTCGACAATTTTTAAGATAAGTCATATTCGAGATGTCTCGATCAGATTGATGTCAAGTAATCGTAGAATTAATCTATATCGAATTGAGCACTTCAATATTATGTTGATAGTTTGTACTTGGAATCGAACTCTCCAATTCCATTTCCTTATGCTTTTGAATTAGGGAAAACCACAAATTTTGTTTGATAAGCCGAACTTAAATTTCAATTAGAAAGTAAAATTCGAGAACTCGACCAGTTCTCATTTGAGTACAAACGAGTCAAACTAATTGATATTATCTGACCCTGGTCTACTTGACCAGTTACCAAAAAATTTGTCCACCTAGTACAGAAGGATGTTGCAAACACTTCCACCCATTTTTAGCCCAAAAAATTAAAAAGAAATAAAAGAAAGGTAGAAAAGACAAATCTAACAAGAGTGAACTACATTAGACTAGTCCATTTGACTAGAAAAATTCAAAACTAATTCAAAATTGAATCTGATTATATTTGCAAAATTGATAATTTATAAATTGTTAAAATAATACTCTAACGTTCCATAAAGATATTCTTATTTTTATTTTCATACAGATTTAAAATAATTAATTATTATAATTAAAATAATAAATTTTAATTATATTTTTCTTAATGTATCCCAATATTAATATAATAGTAATTCATAACAAGACATATTAAATAAGAATATATTACAAAACAAAGAAATTAACTATACTATCATAAAAAAACGTGAACTATAATTTAGAAGAAAGTAAGTCTATCTGTTTAAGACGAATGGAGTATCAGAATTAACTGAATTACCTACAACCGACACATTTACCCTCAAAATAATCTGGTTCACTTTTAAAAAGTAAGATATCATCGATTAAACGATTTTGTTTGTGCTGATTACAGATGATACCATATATATTGCTTACGTTATACATGTTTGTATAATCTAAAAGTTGCTGGCTTCGTGTCTGTGTCATTATCAGCGCCTAATGTAGTATCTAAATGTAATGATTGTCAAAATCAAGAAGCAAACAAACGAAAAAACGACTAAATCATTCACATGGTCAAATTCCAATCTGTTCTTGAAAAAACAATTTGAATTTGCAACTATGACCTTCCACTAAAAATAATTGCACAATCAAACAAAGATAATTAGAAATCCCCTTCCAAAGAATACAATATTTTAATGAAAAGAACCTCAAACCAGCCATTCTGTACCTTCAAACTCAGTCCTCCTCCCAACCTGTGCAAAAAGCGCGGCTATGTAGAATAAATATCGCACTTTCCAGATGCACAGTTGATTCTTAAGGATTTAAATGTACTTTATATTTGAAAATAAGTTAAGGTGTGACTCCAGGGGGAGAGCTCCTGGACTCTTGCGGTGGTGTTTGGCTGTCGTATCCTTTGAGATGATCATCCGACGATTGTTGTAACCCATCATCAGTGTCACCCCTATTCATATCCTCGATCATTCTCACGACTTCTTGCATTGCAGGTCTTTGATCTGGCACTGATGCAACGCAAGCCATTCCTATCTGAAGAAGTTGCACCATCTCTTCTTCAACATTATGATACCTCATAAGTTCAATATCAAACACTTCGGCTGTCCATTCCTCCCGCACCACGCTTTGTACCCATCTAGGCAAATCAATCCCTTCTTCACCTAATGAAGCTTGATTTGGTGCTTTGCCAGTCAAGAGCTCTAATAATAACACCCCAAAGCTGTAGACGTCGGATTTAAATGTGACTTTACGGGTTTCGAGCACCTCTGGTGCACGATAGCCCATAACACGATGATTGGGTGGGGCTGAGCTCGAGAAGAGTTGGTTGAGCCCAAAATCTGATACACAAGCATCACGGTTCTCTAGCCTGAGGAGGATGTTAGATGACTTGATGTTGCCATGGACTACTTTTCCAGATACATGCAAGTGTGCGAGGCCTCTTGCTGCACTCAATGCTATTCTCATTCTGTTGTCCCAGTCCAGTGGAGTGTGTCCTGAGCCTCGACTACCTATCATGCAATAGACATAAACGCTAGTTACCTTCACTCTTACTGTTCAGATATGATAAATGGACAAAATACCCCGTGCGTGTTATCTTGTAAAACTATTAAATCAAAAGGAAATTCATTGGCCGAAAAGATTTGACTCATGGAGAGACACTGCAAACATTTACAGAACACATGAATAGGAAGTCATCAAACCCTGGAAAACAGGGCAAATTTAGTTCAAATTATAATTTAAACTAGTCAAATTGGTGTAACATACTTTTACCTACATATTTTGTAGGATCCACTCATTTCATAAGACCCAAAACTTCTAATTACTCAAAAATTAATTTCAGCACACAGCCAAACATGCGCTGCTAAGAACAGGCCCTAATTCAATGGACATTACCTTTTTTTCCAAAGGAAGAGGACACTTGTAAAAGAAATGGCATTTACATTTATGTGCGTTGTGACATCTCTTAACTGTGAAACTACTCAGTATCCCACCTAGTTCATAAATAACTTTTTTATTTGTTGAACTTAGAAATAAGTTGCTTATTTTGAGTTACTTTCAAAAGAAGTAACTTTTTTACTTAAAAATCAGAAAAAAGTAAATATCCAAACATGCTCTCCATAAAAGTTACTTGAAAGTGACATGCTAACATGCGATGCGACCACTGTTGACTTGATAAAGGGGCAAAACTTAGAAAGTTAGAAACCCAAAATAAATAAATAAATAAAAAAAAAAAAAAAAGTTGCTATGATTATTTATTTGTTCATCATTAAAGAGGAGAAAAGCATGTCGGTAGAGAATATGTTGGAAATATTGTCGTAGCAGCAAAGGCAATCAATCACGCACGCCCCATTTAGCTCAGTAAATATATATTCTCTTCATTCAGATTTCAATATTTAATACAAAAAATATAGAGAATTAAAAGTAATTTTTGCACTACCCAAAATCACATAAGTAACCAATAGTCTAATACACAATTAACTATAAAATTAGCCCAGCTTTTGAGGAATTGAAGCTGAACAAAAATGGCCCACTCCAATTTAACTTATTAGACTGGCACGACAGGTTGACCAAACGTACTCACTCTACATTAAAATATTCAATATTAATATTAGAAATAGTCTGTAGAACTAGAACCTTATTCTAGTAATATTACAAATAATAATAATAATAAAAAAAAAAAAAAAAAAAAAAAAACAAGTGGGTCGTGGCCGTGGCATTCTCCAATAATTGAATGGGGGAAAAGTAGGGCAATTTTTTTTCAGCAATATCTCCTCAGCAGTCAGTGAAGTCTCAAATTAAATAAACTCATTGCATTCAATAGCCATATTAAGCATTAAAACAGAAAACACAAAATTCAATGTGAACTGCTGATAAATCTTAAGGGAAGCTAATTAATAAAAATGGAGAAAATTTGAAGCAAAACAAAGAGAAAGGGAAGAAGATTTTACCATGAAGAAGAGCAGATAAGCTACCAGCAGGCATGTAATCAAAGACCAACAATTTCTCATCTTTAGAATAGTAAAAAGCTCTTAAAGGAAGCACATTCAAATGCTTAATCTTCCCCAAAACTTCCATTTGTTGTTCAAATTCTTTCTTGGAAGCCACCACATCCTTTAACCTCTTCACCACAACAATGGTGCCTTCCTCTAACACCGCCTTATAACTAGTACCCACACTCCCTTTTCCTAACACCTCTGCTGAAGCCCTTAACAAATCCTCCAGGTCGAAACTATAACCACCCGCATCGAAGAATACTAGTTTATTCCTCTCAGCTTCTGCCGAACCACCAGTTACGTCGTCTTTCGACGACGATGTTCCGGCCTCTCCTACTGCCCCTGCGGCTGTCCTTGACACTGCTGGTGGTTTTTGAACTTTGGTCGAGTCCCTTTTGCTTTGCCTTCTTCGAAGGCAAAGACAGAGGATTAGGAGTAGAAGTAGTAAAGCCAGTGCCGCACCTATTGATATTCCTATAATGGCAGCAGTGGACAGCTTTTTAGATTTCTTGTGGGGTGGGATGATTTTTGGTGGCGCTGAAGGGGCAGGAGAAGGTGAAGGGAAAAATGGGTTGCACGGCGGCAACGGTCCGCCACATAAATCAATGTTACCGGCAAAAGCGGATGCAGGGAATTTTGACAGTGCTCTGGGAATTGACCCATTCAAACGGTTGTTCGAGACATTGAATTTTTCCAGGCCTGGAGGATTAATGCTTGGGAGTGTACCGTTGAAGCCATTGTTCTCGAGGAAAATGCCTTTCAACTGGGTTAGATTGTTAACGGCAAAAGGGATTGGGCCAATAAAGTTGTTGGAAGAGAGGTCTAGCCGAATCAGTCGAGTCAACTCGGTTACACTCGCTGGAAACTCGCCGGAGAACTGGTTGTTCTGGATGTAGAGGCTACGTAGGTGCTGGAGGTTGGAGAAATCGGGCGGAATTGAACCAGTAAGCCGGTTGGAACGTAGACTCAGGACTCGAAGCTGAGTCAGTTGACCCAGTGTGTTAGCCGGAATCTGACCCACGAGTCCCACCCCGGGAAGCCTCAAGTAGTACACAGACGAATTTGTAGGGTCACATTGCACGCCAACCCAGTCGCATACCGAATCAGATTCGTTCCACTGGAGACGTTTTTCGTGTGGAATTTGAGACAGGAAAGCAAGGAGCGCTTGCTTATCCTGAGTCGGCTCCGAGTTGACTCTATGATACCCCTGTATAAACAGCATCACTACAAGCAACACAGCAGAAAATAAATACCCAGATTGTAGAATCCACGCCATTTTCCTTCTAGCGCTTAGTATACAAGAACATGAAACAATGAAGCCAGATCTTAATAATGAGATTCAAACGGTGGCTTATGGCGGCGATTTTTAACAGACATAAAGTTGATTCTCCGGCGAGAACCCATGCGATAATTAGTGGGTGTATGTTACTTGTGTATATTTGAAGAGAAATAGAGAGTGAGAGAGGAGAGACAGATGGGGAGAGAGGAGTGATTTTGGGTCTAGCGTATTGTATAAGGGAAAAAAAAAAAGGAATATTATTGAAGACGACAAGAAAAACAGAGAGAGAAAATTTATATTTTATCATCTTTTAATTCACCAAAAAATTTTGCTTAAAGATGGTATGAATTAAATGCATTTAAGTAATTGCATTTATTTGTATTAAAAATACAAATACTGATAATTAAAACGTAATTAACTTTGTTCATGAATACTCGTGTGTCTGGTTTACTCTTCCTTTAAACCTAAACCAATGCTTATAACATGTTTTGGTTAACGTTAAAGCTGGTTATGAGTTTCATTTGTACAATTTTATCCTACGATCAGCACGAGTGTGTCCTCTCCGCCACTCCATCTTTGGCATCCAAAGTTCCTTTGGTTCAAAGGTTAGCACATGTTAGCACGAGGGTGAATTAAGGAATTTTTGAGTCGAGTTCTTCTCTTGAAAAAAAAAAAAAAAAAATTGCAATTGTTATTAAGAAATTTTTTTTTAAAAATTTTGTTTTACACTGTAAAAACGATTTTTTTTTTTGGGCGCGGTCCACCCACCCACCCACCCACCCAAATCCCACCCACCCACATGTTAGGTAGTCTTAAATTATAATTTTAATTAGTTAAATTAGTCAAACATATTTTTTATTCACACATTTTATAAAATCTACAATTTACAATTTTTTAATCAATTCACTTACAACTTATAATATAAATACCTAAAAAATAATTTCAAGACTTCCAAATATATTAGATTGGCACACAAATTTTTACAGAGATAAACACGGTTGGGTTTTGGCATTTTTTGAAATGATCCTGGAGAAATTGTAAATCAAACTAAATTATTGTTTGCAGTTTTGTTTTGTTTCAAATTTACAATTTTAATGACATAAAGATAACATCGTCCAAGTAAATATAAATATTATATTGATCTAAAATATCAATAAAACACATAAAATAAAATATTCTTAACATAAATTAGTCTTAATATAAGATTAAAGTAATAAATAATATAAGGTTCAATATTAAATCAAAGCTATCAAATGCCTTCTTTGCAAAATAGATAAGAAAAATATTTCCGTAAATCATTATTCATCTCTAAAAAACTAATAAAAATCAATTAACAAGTAAATTTGATGAAGTATTGAATTAATAATTTATATATTTTGAATACAACAAACAAATTTGAAGCGAATTTTAATTATTGAAATTTAAATTGAGTAATTTTTAAATAATTTGGTTCGATTCAAAATCAAAATATTGATAGATTATGTAAACATAGAAGTCACGATCTCTGCTCGCGTGGCAGGGATTTCTTCTTGCGTGTGTCCGTGATGTAAAAAGTTGCTTTTACATCAATGCGGTACACGCTTCAAGAAGAAATTTCTGCCCACAAAGGGCAGGAGATCAATATTCGTAAACCTAAATCAATGATTTCAAAACAATAATTTCGATTCGTCGATTATTTTTTTCATGGCTGATAAAATGAGTCAAATTAGTTTACATTTTTGAACATATTTGGTTGAAATTTGGCCGGTCCGGCGAAAGGGTATATATGGGATATGAAGAAAGAGAAGTATAGAAAAAGGAAGAAAAAGTGATTGAATGGAGGGAATGATGACACATGTTTGATGCTGTATTCAAAACATTAGCTGGAAAGCAGAAAGACAAAAGCTGAATACTATGCTTTTTCTTACTGTTCTTCAACTCCAACCAACCCTTTTCTCGTCAAAATATTTCCTCCATAAACCACAAATCACAATAATGTTTCTGTGCGCCTCCCACCATTAACCCTATTATCGTACCAACTAGGTGGCTTGTTTATTTTTAGATCTTTTTGTTATCATTGGATTTTAACTATTTCATCGAAAATTTATTGGTTAATTTCAATAATAATCATTGAAGTTTTAAAAAAAATTAAAATTGTCATTGAAATTAATTCGTTTTTTTACACTATTAGTCACTAAAATTTAATATTGTTATAACAAAAGTCATTCTATTAATACAGTCAACATTAATAATTTACTTGTCATTATTACATGTTGTGGCATATGTCATTTATTTTATCGTCACATCAGAAATTTGCTCTTTTTAAAAAAAATTAAAATTATCATTGAAATTATTTCGTTTTCTTACACTTAGAGATGGCAAAAGGGCCGAGCCGCCCGTTGGCCCAGCCCTTCAAAGTTCGGTGCGTGAGTGGTAAGGACGGGCCCCGGACCAAGCCGGATCAAGAAATTAAACACGAGCATAGCCGTGAAGTCCACGAACCGGCCCGTGGATTGGTCCGTGGTCCAAATGGGACCAAATTGGTCCCCAGCTTAAAAGTTGGGGACCAAAAATTGTAATTAACAATTATATTTCCATAATTCTTATTTTCTTTTTTTAACTTTACAAAATAATAATAATAATAATAATAAATATTGAATTTCACGTGGATCCGCGTACTGGTCCGTGTGGCCACAACAAGGGCCGAGCCGAACCCTATATGTCACAGGCCGAGCCGGGCCGGCTGACTCGGCCGATTGCGCCCAGCTCGGTCCATTGCCATCTCTACTTACTAGTCACTAAATTTAATATTCTTACAACAAAAATCATTCTATTAATATCATCAACCTTAGTAGATTACGTGTTATTATTACATGCTATGTGGCATATATGTCGTTTATTTTATCGTCACGTCAGAAATTTACTCTTTTTAAAAATAAAAATAAAAACAACAAAACAAAGAAGCGTGGTTTTTTTTTTTTTTTTTGCAAGAGCAATTTTCGTTTTTTGCTGATGGACCATTTTTTTTTTTTTAAAGAACAAATTTCTAACGTAACGAAAAATAAACACTATATATGTCATGGAGCATTTAACGGTGACACATGGACTTCTAAGGTTAACGGTATTGATAGAATGACTTTAATGTAAAGATATCAAACTTTAGTGACTAGTTGTGTAAGAAAATACTTTCAGTGATAATTTTGATTTTTTTTTTTTTTTTGGAAATTTTAGTGACCGTCGCTGAAATTAACCTGAAAATTAATTGGTGTGCATTAGTTTATGTATTTAGCCACCATCATTGGAGTAATCCAACCCATAAACTTAAGAGTAACATTGTTACTCTACAACAATTATTCACTCAATATAACGCTATTGTAATTGGATGAGATGATTAAATCCCAATCCTACCACTTTTAGTGTTTGTGGATGTCAAATTTCACTTTCAAGGCCAAAAGTCTATTAAGGTTTGGTTTGGCATAATTTCTATTTCTATTTTTGCTTTTTATAAAAAAGCTTTTTGAGAAAACTATTTTGGGTCGGCTTACTTTAAAACCTCTTCTACTTAGACAAAACACTTTCAAATAATTGTCCAAAACAAGCCCAAAAGCTCTTATTAATCTCAAAAGCCATGCCAAATAGTACCTAAGTTGATATAGAGAGATTCACTTGAGTTAAGTTATATGTTGTTAGAAACGTTCACATGATCAATCAGTTGGTAAGTGACCAATCAAGGATTATATTGACCAAGTACAAAGTGATTCTCTAAAATTGAACAAGTCTACACAAAGGTGATTAGAATTGAAACAAAATTTTCAATTTGCCCACATGATTCTTGTTCAGAGAAATATTAAAGAGAGAAAAATAAAAATATATGAAGAAAAACAACACAAATATTTTATGTAGAAAAGTCCAAAATTGAAAAAAAAAAATCACGAACTGTCAAAGACAAAAATATTTCACTATATAAAAATTTGTTATAGTCATATATAATCTCTCAATTACCCAAACCCAATACAATATGATTTACCACACTCATAATTTTTTACCATTCGTACAAACTACAAAAACAATAAGAAAATTCACTAATTGCTAGACTTAATTTTAGTTCACGAGAAGAAAATATGTCAATTTATACTAATATTTAATACGTCACTGACCTAAATTGACTTGTGTAATTCGGGTAGCCAAGGAGAATATTTACATCCCACTTGGCTGCTCCACTTTGGGAGGAATTGCCAAATTTAAATAAGAAAATTCTCTTTAAAATCTTAGCTTCTAAAATTGATATTTTTTTTATTGACAAATTTGACGCAATTTTTCCAACACAAGGAAAAATCAACATAAATAGAGGACAAACAAGTTAGATTCACAAATATCCAACGAGACAGTACATAATTAAGATAGTACGAAATGACATAGATTCATTTTAACAAATTTCGAAAATTACAACCACTAAAGTAATAAAATGACAAACTTTTGGTATTCCACCACATTTTATTGGTGGATCAAGGGCTTAAAAGTCTAATATTAAAATGAAAAAAAATGTGATAATTTCACCATACACCACAAAATATAAAATAATTTAAAATATACTATCTAACTTTTTTATTCTAAAAATATTGTTTTTTTTAATTTTTGTAACACTTGTTGTTACATTTGTTATGTTTGTTAATAACAAATGTAACATATTTATTGTAACCAAAATAACATATGTAACAAAAAATGTTATAAAAATTAAAAATAATATTTTTATAATAAAAAAAGTATGATAGTATTTTAAGAAATATTTTATTTATTATAGTTATTTGTGAAAAGAACCAACCAAAAAAAAAAAAAAGGGTTTGCATTAGGGCTTTTAGTAAGTCCACACCTTTGGCTCATAAGAAAGGAACTATCAGGGATACGTCTTGTTGTTGGTTTTGTTTGGATGAAAAAGATACAAATCAACAACAAAACAAAGGTCGCCAAACAGTTAACACAAAATAGAGAAAAGAAGGGGGGAAAAGTACAGACAAAATAGAGAAAAGAAAGGAAAAATAGTATCGGAAAAAGATTTGATGATTGAGAGGCAAACTATATCAAAATTGAATCGAATTTTAACTAGTAGTAATAAGGGTGGGAATGAGCCGAGTCGAGCTGGTTTAGCCCATTGCCAAAAGAGCTCATCTCGGCCCGTGTGGATCCAAGCCGAGCTACCCAAGAGCCGACTAGTTTTATTTTTTTATTTTTAACAAAATTTCTAAACAACTTAGGATGTGTTCTTTTTGGTGTTTTCAACCCAATTTCTGTTTTGTGTTTTTGAAAATAGTGAAAACACGTTCTCTTTGTCATTTTTGAAAATGCATTTTCCAAAACATCCAAAAAAATTTCAAAGGAAATGAAAATGATGTTTTCAACGTTTTTGCATTTTGTGTACAAAAAAGGCTGTTTTCCAAAACAGTTGAAAACGCGCATTTTGTGGAGGAGGTCCGTGTTTCGAGTCCAACATCCAGCATTTTCTTTTTTCATTTTTTTTCATTTTATGCTAAGTAAAACAATGATAATATGATCTTTTTCCGCATTTTTTTTTATAGAAGGCAGTTGATTGCCACAACGA
Organism: Forsythia suspensa; assembly: GCA_023638005.1. Taxonomy (NCBI): domain Eukaryota; kingdom Viridiplantae; phylum Streptophyta; class Magnoliopsida; order Lamiales; family Oleaceae; genus Forsythia; species Forsythia suspensa. Next base: position 21,417,343 of record CM042673.1, read on the forward strand.
TCGAGAACGCGCTAATTCCTCATTGGAGGTTAGGGTTTCAAGCTCCAACATGCGCGTGGGCTCCTTTGAATTGTTTTAAATTATTTTTAAATATTTGTAATTCCAATAATAATTGGTTTGAAATGTTTTTAATTGTTTTTAATTTCAAATAATTGTTTAAAATTATTTTTAAATCCTTTTAATTGGTTTTAAATATTTGTAATTCCAACAATAATTGGTTAGAACTATTTTTAATTGTTTTTAATTGTTTTTAATTTCAAATAATTTTAAGTTTTTAATTCTTTTTAATTTAAAAAATAATTGTTTTTAATTCTTTTTAATTTAAAAAATAATTGTTTTTAATTGTTTTTAATTGTTTTTAATTCCAAATAAGTCCAAATTTCTAAAAAAATTCAAGGAAACACGTTTTCGAGTTTTCTATTTTCAGAAACAATTTTCGAAAATTCCAAAAAGAATGCATTTTTAAAAATCTCAAAACAAACACTCAAAACACAAAACATACAAACGCAAAGAGAACACCACCTTAACAATTTCAGAATAAAAAAGTCAAAACACGAGCCGGCTCATAAAATAAATTAAGGGCTCGACCCTAAACGAGCCCGAGCTAGCGAGCTTACGGGTCGTTAGGCCCATTTGCCACCCCTAGATGGTAACATGCTCTACAATTTTATCTCTCTCGATTTTCAATTTGTTCTATTTAGTAAGATTTAAAAAAAGTGGAATTCCTAATTTTCTCAAAATTATTCGTAAACCAAGAATAATTGAAATTATTGATGTTATTGCGAGTCAATTTAAGATATTGTAATCTCATTATTGTTGTTAATTATTGTGAAACATTAATTTAGAATTCGTCTCGTGAATATAAATAAATTTTGGAATCGCGTAAATATATATTTCTCGTAGTTTATTTATTTGTATATTTGCATTGCCTGGTTTTGGCATATTATTGGTATTGCCTTTGTTAAAATTAATTGACAGATTCATTTTAGTGACACAAACCAGAAAAAATTGGAAATTGAAGAATGAAAATTATTGCATATGAAAGCTGGTGTCATGCTCAAATACCAGGTTGAGTATGTTTTACCAAATTACTAAAGAAGCAAGAGTTGATTTTATCTAAAAAATGTTAGAGAGCATGTATGGTAAAAAAACACAAGTAAAATAAAATAACATTCTTAAAAAGCTTGTAAATTTGAAATAGAGTAATTAGCACAAAACATTTATACTTTTTGAAATCATTCATACCATTGAAATTTTGGCATTTTCACCATCACCTACACCATTTCTTTCGCAAAACGTCCTTTCCGTCCATTGTCATCCATTTCTTGCCGTTATCTCAATTCCATAACACGATTCGTAACACAAATTAAGGGTAATTTTGTCCACCTACATATTTCACTTGTCATCCCGCCTTACTGTTCAAAGTTCTTAATGGTTATGGAAATTCATCTATAAAATAAGGAAAAATCATCTCATTTTTCAACAAGAGTAATGGCAAATCGATTGTGCAAATGTAGGATCCAAATTGAGATGAAGACTTCGTGAACGCAAACAAATCCTGGCAGAAGATTCTTTACATGTCAATGTCGTCGAGTTAGTAATCGTAAGCTGAAAATGTGTAGTTATATTTTGTTGTTGTATTTTATTCTGAAATGGGTACTTCGTACAGCAAAATAGATGCAGTGGCTAATTCTCCTGGTGCGACTCACCCATGTGTCCAAGATATGTAGATATAATACCTAGACTGCTTAGATCCAGGAATGAATGTGAACAATAAGTGCTCCATTTACAACTACAAAAGAGGACGTGCTATGTTCGGAGTTGGTTTTTCAATTTTGTTTGTGGGCTTGTAGTGATGTGGGTACTCATGTAAGAATCGTGTTGTAATATTACCTAAATTAGAAGCATGGTTCAGTGGTGCAGAATGCAGTGTTGGGATTGCTAAGCTGGTACTGCTATGTACCAATTTTGATGTGTAATTGTCAATACGGAAACATCCTAACCTTTAGATAACAATGTGCAAATCGTCCATACTTTTGTTTATATTTTGTGAAAAAAATCCATATCTTCTCTTGTACAATGCATTGAACATCCTTATTGTTCTTGGATTTTTGTGGTGAACATCCTAAAATAATTGTGTTATCACGTTTCAATGTCCCTGCTTAAAAATTGATGGACAACAGAGAATGAAAACAACATCAAAACAAGATGAACTACAATCAGTACAAACACCAGTGCAATATCAAAAATCTCGTTTCTTTAGCGAGAATTAAATATGATTCATTGTCAAAATACGTTAATTGTCAAAATACATCATTTTCAAAACAAATATGTGCAAGACTGCCCCAAACTATTCAAAACTAACCATCTTCTTCTTGATTATTAGTCTCCACTCCAGGGTTGGGTTGTATGTATCTTCAGCCTGGCAATCATTTCTTACAAGTTGTAACCCTATGGACTCCCCATACCGGGACCACAAGTCTCATTTAAAAATTGATCCCCCCAACCAACTTCAAAGTCTTCGTCATTGTGTTCTTCAATAACATGTGCATAACATCCTTCAAATGCTTGTGATTTTCATGTTGCTTTTCATCAACTGTGGCAGGAACTCTCTCATTTTGTTTTTCATTTGGAACATGTGGCAGTGCATAAGATTGTACTGCACGTACAATATAAACCTCGACCATCCTACTCTTATCCCCATCTCTTAGCATCTGCCTAACATCATCTTCACTCTCCAATCTACTCAACCCCGTTCGCCAACTCATTTTTGGCCTTCTATAATAAAACTCCAATGAGATGTCCATACCCAATGACCGTAAGAACATCGTTAAGTTGTCTCTTGTGAACCATGCAAGATGGAAGAAATCCAAATATAGCACTACTATTCCTTCCTATGCCACATTGTTTGACTTGTCATAAAACCTGCCTCCATGATGGACTTCAATTGTGAAATAGTCTGTATTTTCACATGCAGACACTCAGAATTGGCCAATGATAAACCCAATCAATAAATATGCAAAAACCCCAATTTCAAACCACTGCGTCTCAGTCGTAAACACAATGATAAGCGCGTTTTATGCACTTATTTTGGCCTTTGAATTAATTATTTATGCCTCATATAAGTGCTTTTCTACTCACTCTAGTTTATTATCATTCTATTTCGCTTTTGGACGCGTTTGTGAACAATTGGAGAAGGTTGGGCGAAAAGAGCAATGATTTAGAAGATATCTCATAAGTTCGAGGACTCAATTGCACTCAACCCAAAGTTGATGGACCAAACGGAGATAATGTAAAGTTGAAGGACCAAATAGGATGTTATGCAAATTTGGGGGACTGAAATGACCAAGACCCAAAGTTGAAGGACCATTGTGGTGACTGTTGAAACAAAAGGGACCGGATTGCAATATATTAGAAATAACAAGTTGGGCACTCGCCCAGATTATTGTTCGGGCGAGCGCCAAAGAACCAATGCAGAAGCGTAATCGAAAATCCGTGCACAGGCGATCGCCTGTGCCAATTCCGCCACGAATATTTGGTTTGATTTTCTTTCCTTTTTTGAGTCCCAATTCAACTAGGAAACGTTTTGAACGAATTTTTAGGTCTTCTTGGGATATTTTGTGGGACAATGAAGGTAATATAAATATGAGATATATTCTCATAACCTAGGGTTGGATTTTTGGGGAGCAAATCAAGAGAAGACGGAAGAGAACAAGAGAACAAGACCTACTCGACTATCAAGACTTCTTCGAAGATTTCTTCCCCTTCAATCCATGCCGGGTTTTACCAATTATTGTTTTTCTAGTTTAATTATGTTCTTCTAATTTTCTTTAGCCAAGGTAGACGATGAAACCTTGTTTTAATTAAGTAATTATTTAATTATTCGGTTAATTCCTTCTTAAGAGCTTTAACGTTCATGGCTTGTTCTTAATTAGATTAATTAAATATAATTTCTTTCATCTTAAATATCATGTATTTTTGATAGTTAGATATTGGTTTAATTAATCTATGCTTGGTGATTGAAATGTTCTATGAATTTCTTTTGATTCTTCATTATTCTTTATTCGTATTGGGATACATTGAATGCTTAGGTAATCTTTGATTCTTTGTTTTCTTTCAATGGAATGTGATATGAAAAATGCTTAAGTAATTTACGTTTGAAGCATAAGAGGAGCCTAAATTAGATCTTCTTCTTCTTGACTTAATTGATAAATCTTTAGGGTCGACAATAATTGAGTTCGTATTGTCGTATGTGTTTTTCTTGGGAATTAATGAATGATTGGATGATTGCTAAGTTAGACAATGGTGGATTCTGAAACCTTGGTGCTTTACACATATCGAATTATCAATTCATCTTTTTATCATATTTCTTTAGTCTTTTAAATTAAATTCTTTCAACAAAACTCTTTTGAATTCAACTAGTCTAGAATAACAGTTAATTTGGATTAAATTACACCTTCCTCATAGCAGTCTCTGTGGGATCGACCTCGTTTTTACTTATCTATATTCCAATAAATTCATACACTTGTGAGTTAATTAAAATTTGACATCACACAAATCATTGTACACAATGGTAAACACAAATCAAAAACACTATGATCACAACCAAAAGTCACAAACTCAATTACTATGGTATAAAACAAAAACTCATGGTAAATGGGTTGATCATCTTCGGGCTGTCTGAATATTGAAGGTAGCATTTCGTTTTATAGAAGAAGATTTGATATGATACCTGTAATATAAAACCAAAAATAGAAAAAAAAAATTCCATTAGAACAATCGAAATGCAAAAGCGCGAAAACCTCTTACACCACACAAACAACAAAGCTAGGAATGACAAAATGTAATGAAGCAAACAAATGAGTTTCGAACTCACCAACAATGGTTGAGGATGATTTGCACAATGCACGGCCTCGGAAGTAGATGATTTGTTCGGCGAAATACAGAAGAAAAATGGAGAACTTCCAGTAACTTGCAGTCTGTTCTTTGGTTTGAACAGAGGGACAAGTAAAATATGTAGGTGGATAAAATTACCCTTAATTTGTGTAATGAATCGTGTTATGGAATTGAGATAACGGCAGGAAATGGATGACAATTGACGGAAATGATGTTTTGTACAAGAAATGGTGTAGGTGATGGTGAAAATGCCAAAATTTAAAAGGCATTGACGATTTGCACAATGACTTCAAAAAGTAGGGACATTTTGTGCTAATTACCCTTTGAAATACATAGAATAGTACAATATGACATAGCATACAAGTGAGATATAGTGTTGAAGATGACATAAGTTCAATTTTATTCTCAACTCTTCGTCTTAGAGTTAGGATACATAGAAATTTATGTAGGCAATCAGATGAATTCATAATTAACGGAAAAGAGCATATTATCTGCAAACTCTTAAAAGTTTAGATAAGTTCAAACAAGCACGAGAAAGCAATACTAGAAGTTTGATCGATTCATGACTGTTAAAGGGTACGAATGTACCACATCTAACCATCTCATTTTACAAAGATATTTATTGGGTCGACTTACTTTAAAATCCTCTTCTACTTAGACAAAACACTTTCAAATAATTATCCAAAACATGCCCAAAAGCTCTTATTAATCACAAAAGCCATGCCAAATAGTACTTAAGTTGATATAGAAAGAGATTCACTTGAGTTAAGTTATACGGTGCTAGAAACGTTCACATGATCAATCAGTTGGTGAGTGATCAATCAAGGACCATATCAACCAAGTACAAAGTGATTCTCTAAAACTGAACAAGTCTACACAGGGTGATGAGAATTGAAACAAATTCATCGATTTACCCACATTATTCTTGTTCAGAGAAATATTAAGGAGAGAGAAAAATAAAAATACATGGAGAAAAACAACACAAATATTTTATGTAAAAAAGTCCAAAATTAAAAAAAAAATCGCGAACTGTCAAAGACAAAAAGATTTCACCATATGAAAATTTGTTACAAACACATATAATCTCTCGATTACCCAAATCCCCAACTATGACAAGAAAAATAACATACGCTTTATCCTACACTCACAATTTTCTACCATTTGTACAAACTGCAAAACAATAAGAAAATTCACTAATTGCTAGACTTATTTTTCTTAGTTCACAAGAGAAAATAAAATATATCAATTTATACTAATATTTAACACGTCACTAACCTAAATTGACTCGTGTAATTCGGAGTAGCCAAAGTGAATATTTACATCCCACTTGGCTGCTCCACTTTGGAAAGAATTGTCAAATTTAAATAAGAAATTCTCTTTAAATTCTTAGTTTCTAAAATTGATATTTTTTTCATTGACAAGTTTGACGCAATTTTTTCGAAACAAGGAAAAATCAATATAAATAGAGGACGAACAAGTTAGATTTCACAAATGTCCAACGAGACAATACATAATTAAGATAGTACGAAATGACATAGATTCGTGTTGACAAATTTTGAAAATTACAACCACTAAAGTAAGAAAAGGACGAACTTTTGGTCTTCCACCACATTTTATCGGTGGATCAAGGACTTAAAAGTCCAATATTAAAATGAAAAAAAATGTTTGCTTTAGGGCTATGTGGTAAGCCGACACCTTTGGCTCATAAGAAAGGAACTAAGGGATACTTGTTGGTTTTGTTTGGATGAGATACAAATCAACAACAAAATAAAGGTAGCCAAACAGTTTACTCAAAAAGAGAAAAAAGAAGGGGAAAAAAGTACAGGAAAAAGAGAGCAAAGAAAGGAAAAAAAAGTATAGGAAAAAGAGTTGATGATTGAGAGGCAAACGATATCAGTATTGAATTAAATTTTAATTAGTGGTAATAAGAATGACAATGAGTCAAATCGAGTTGAGCTGGTTTAGTCCATTGCCTAACGAGCTCGGCCCTGCCCGTGTGGATCCGAGTCGAGCTGCCTAGGAGCCGACTTTTTTTTTTTAAAAACAAAATTTCAAAACAACTTGAAAATTTCAGAATAAAATATTCAAAACACGAGCCGGTTCGTAAAATAAATTAAGGACTCAGCCCTACGAGCCAGAGCCGGCAAGCCTAAGGGTCGTTCGGCCAATTTGCCACCCTTAAGTGGTAACATGCTCTACAATTTTATCTTTCTCAATTTTCAATTTGTTCTATTTAGTGAGATTTAAAAAAGGTTGAGATCCTAATTTTCTCAAAATTATTCGTAAACCAAGAATAAATGAAATTATTAATGTTATTGTGTCTCTTTAAAAAGATATTGTGATCTCATTATTGTTGTTAATTATTGTGAAACACTAATTTATAATTCGTCTAGTAAATATAAATAAATTGTAGAATATATTTCTTGTACTTTATTTATTTGTATATTTGCATTGCCTGGTTTTGTCATATTATTGGTACTGTCTTTGTTATAATTAATTGACAAATTCATTTTAGTGACACATGCCAGAAAAAATTGGAAAATGAAGAATGTTGCATATGAAAGCTGGTGTCATGATCAAATACTAGGTTGAGTATTTTTTTTTTTTTACCAAATTACTAAAGAAACAAGAGTTGATTTTATCTAAAAAACGTTAGAGAGCATGTTTGGAAAAAAACACAAGTAAAAATAAAACAACGTTTTTTAAAAGCTTGTAAATTTGAAATACATAGAATAGTACAATATGATATAGCATACAAGTGAGATATAGTGTTGAGGATGAGTCATAATATAAGTTCAGTTTTATTCTCAACTCTTCGTCTTAGAATTAGGATACATAGAAATTTACGTGGACAATCAGAGGAGTTCAGAATTAACGGAAAAGAGCATATTGCCAGCAAACTCATAAAAATGTTTATACGAACTCAAACAAGCACGAGAAAATAGTACTAGAAGTTTGATCAATTCATGACTATTAAAGGGTACGAATGTACCATATCTAGCCATCTCATTTTACAAAAAAAATTATTGACGATGATTTCATAATTATTTATATGTTGATTATTGGTATAAAATTGAAAAAGAAAAGTAAGCAGATTGCAATAAAATACAAATACTTATGATTAGCAAAATAGAATCTCTATAAAAATATCTTGTAACAAAAAATGAACACTTTGGTTAATTCTAAAAAAGTATATGGAATGGTGCAAAATACTCTATTCTCCACTTTAAGGAAGGCAAAATATTCTATTCTCAACTCGTTTCGACCTGTTAGGTAATAGAGATTGGGACGGGGCGAGGATCATAGTCCCCACCATGAATTATCCGAACTCGTTCTAATATATTTATTCTATTTTAAAATTTAAAGCGTATTTAAAAAATAAAAAATAATTAATTAATTAATTAAACGGACGATAAATGAGAATATTTTAATCTCCGCTTCTGCCCCGATTTCCGTCCCACCTCCTAAAAATCTCTGATAAGACGGGAATAGTAAAGACTGTCCCCGACCACGCTCCACCCCTTTGCCATCTCTACTCCACTTGCAAGTCCTTTCAAACTCAGTTCTTTAACAATATTCAACAAGTAAAATGTCATATACATCTATAGTTGGCAATTTAATTGATGATATTGTGTAACGCCCAAAAGTCAAATATTGCGCAAATATTGCGCTATGCAAATATCAACTCTAATCCTGGAAATGAATATTGGACAACAGTGCAATGACTACTAAGATATCTAATATATACTTCTAAGGTGTGTTCGTGTAATTGGCAGTGGTAACCCTACGTTGGATGGGTACATTGATACAAAACATAGCTAATGATCATACTGATTCTAAGAACTCCGTCCTAGGATTCCTGATTACTTTATCCAGAGCAAACTCTTAGCTGTGAAAGATACATTTTTCTTGCTTTATCAAGATTAATCAAAGGAGTTGAATATATTGCAGCATCTAAAGTTTGAAAAGATGCATTGTGAACAAGAAATTTCTACAAGAATTGAGTCTGCAATAAAAAGTTATGTGATTTATTGTGATAGTCAAAACATTATCCATTTCTCCAAGAATTTGATATTCCATTCTAAATCTAAGCACGTCAATATGATTATTGGAACCGTGATGTACCTGACGTGAACTATTTGAATTTTGAACAAAATTCATACTATAAAATGAACCAAAAGTGATGAGATCCGAACAGCTTAAAATTTGCAAGTAGAAAGCGGGCATGATAGATGTAACGTTCCGAAAATTTGTAGTCTATTTTTTATTTATTTAAAAAGAGAAAATGAAATTATAAAGTTGAAATTCGTTGAAAGGCCTAAAGAAGTCAATGCACTGGTAACTAATTTTAAGTCCAAAAATTAGTTGGAAAATAATTGGGACGCGATCACTTTTATGAGGGACTAAATTTGAAATTATAATTTGTTTAGGACTCAATTGTACTAAGGCTGAAGAATTTCTGGAAATTCAAGGTCCTTTTCAGTCAGTTTGGGCAGCCCACATTGGCCAAACAGTGTGATCTCTACAGTCTGTCAAAATTTTACGATTCAAAGTTTGTTGTGAATTACGCGACAAGATTTTCAAAATGGTATTATGGTCGAGCATTTCCAAGTTCATAATGAGTCCTGAAATCGAGTGCAAAGCCGGGTCCTAAATCTGAAAAGTTAGAGTTGAAAAATAATTACAATTTTTTATATTGTTCGAGTAGTAATTTTTTGAGTGATAGTCCAACTATTGTAGTTGTCCGTTTTTTACAACTAAAAATGCGTTGTAAAGCTCTTCATGACATCGTAAAACGGTACAAAGCACATTGAAAAATTATCAACTAAAACCAAAAAAACTAGAAATCTGAATTTTATGTTAAAAAATAGGACACTTGGCACATATGCAATTGCAACCTCTATATCTTTCTTTTGTCTTGACTAGTGAATCAAATATATGAATGAACACATGGTTGATTAGTATTTTACTAATTTTAAAACTAGTTATCCATTTATGATTAGGAATATTGTATCTTGATTAACTATAAGTTAAATATTTGTATCATGTTACGACAAATATTGTAATAAAAATTTCATACGTAGAAAAAAGCAGTGACAAATCAGTCCAATCTACTTATGAAATTTATGAAAATGCTTTATCTTAAAAAAATAAAGTGTTCAATAGAAACTGATAACTCTCACCAAACTTAGTAAATTTAATACCTTTAATTTCATTTGCTCTCTATACACCTCATTTATAAAAAATATGACACACATATTTCTTTTAAAACAAGCTAATTAGTGTAATTTATTGGGGGATTTTATATTGGTTTCCAACCTATACATACACAAGTTTATGCAAACCTTTTTCATGGTTATTTATTAACTTCTTCGAAACCAAATCTACATATATACTAGTTTTTGTTACGTGCGTTGCACGTCCGTGAAAAATGTAGGGATCAACATTGTTATCGAGCTTTGTACATAACTTTAGAAAAATATATTTAATTTTTTTTCCTTCGTATATTGACCAAATTATTACCTAAAAAAATATTTTCAAATTTTTTTTTAAGTGACTCGAATTGTAATAATTAAATAGGTTTAAAAAAGAAAAGTTAGCCGTAAGTATGATATAGAGAAATATTAAAGAATTGTGTACAATTTGCTTATAACATCAAATAAAAAATTTAAAAAATTGTTGAAAAATTGGACGAATGTGTGAATAGTAAAAGAAAAAAATTAAGGAAAAACATAATAGCATTTATTTAGAATAATTTGTAACTTAAAATGTAAAATAAAAAAATAGTAAAAAATTGAATGAAAATTAGGTATAAAAGAAAAAAAAATAAGAAAAAAAAATTAAAGAATTTTTTTAATCAAAATGGCTAATTGGCACACAGTAAATAAATAAAGAATTAAAAAAAAAGTAAAAAGCACACAAACACCATAATAAAATAAAAATTTCAAGATGAATTAAAAAAATAAAGTAAAACGCACACAAACACCATAATAAAATAAAATAAAATAAAAATTTCATGATGAAATGGCCAAAGCTCAGCATGCGCTATGTATTAACAAAAAAAAAAAAAAAACAACATTATATTATTGTTGACAACAATGGGGAAAAAAAAACATTCCAATGTTGTCGAGTTACAGTAACTCGACAACATTGGGAAAAAAATCAAATGTATAATTCGACAACATTAAAAAAAGAACATTAAAATGTTCTCGACAACATTGAAAAAAAATTTCAAATGTGTAATTCAACAACATTTAAAAAAAAAAAACATTTCAATATTGTCGAGTTACTCGACAACATTGAAAAAAAAAAAAATCAAACGTGAAACTCGACAACATTTAAAAAAAAACATTCAAATATTGTCGAGTTACTTGACAACATTAAAAAACAATCAAAAAGATTTCAATTGCACTAATTATGATGAAATATTAGTATATTCAATTGCACTAATTATTTGCTTACTTACTCACAACGATTTTAGTTTACATGGAAACAAAAAAAAAATGTTAAAGAAGAGAATCAGCCATGGATATAACTAAAAATGAAGCCATTTGATAACTTTACAAATAAGAACTTGTAGATAATAAGAGATTTAATCTATAAAAATTAAGAGATTTGATAAGTTCTAGAAAGATAAATTCTAAAAATATGAACTTACAGTAAACTTACATATATAACTTAAACTGGTATCCAACTCCAGACAAATAAAAACTTATTACAGATAATCAGTAAAATAATCTATAAACTTATAGATAACTTATTTACGCTGGAATTCTAAAGTCCTCCAATAATTTGTAAACTTAAAAGGTAAAAAAACAAAAAAATTATTAAAAATTGAATAAAAATTAGGTGTAAAAGAAAAACAAATAAGAAAAAAATTAAAGATTTTTTTAAAAATCAAAATAGTTAATTGGCATACACTACAATAAATAAATAAATAAATAAATAAAAAGTATAAAGCACACAAAACCATAATAATAATAATAATTCAAAATGGGCCAAAGCCCAGCAACACCAACACACACACACACACACACACAAAACAAAACAAACAAACAACATTCCATTGTTGTCGAGAGGAATTGAGAAGTCAAAATAGGCCAAAGCCCAGCATCACAAAAAAAGGAAAAGAAAAACATTCCATTGGTGAGTTACTCGACAACAATGGGAAAAAAAAAAAAAAAAAGACATTTCAATGTTGTCGAGTTATAGTAACTCGACAACATTGGAAAAAAAAAAACATTCCAAAAAAATTTTTTATATATTTTAATATATAGTAAAGTGATGTGAGTAAAGTGATGTAGTAAAGTGACTATTTTTATATTTTTATTGAATTGTATCACTTCGAGAATTTGAATTGGACCAAACCCTCGTTGTTCAAATTCGGCTCCAATTATTTCAAATTTTTTGCTAATGACCCAAAAGTCTAATATTAAAGAATTGTGTACAATTTACTTATAATATCAAATAAAAAAAAGATTGTTGAAAAATTGAATGAAAATTTAGAAGAATATGTGAATAACAAAAGGAAAAAATAATAGCATTTTTTAGAATAATCTGTAATAAATAATTCAGTAAAAATAAATTATAATTTGTTTATAAGATAAAATAAAAAAGATTAATAAAAAAATTGAATGTAAATGTGTAAAATAAAAACATATAAGAAAAATAAACTAAAGAAAAAAAATTGTGAAAAAAATTAGAAAAAAACAAAGGAAATAAGTTAGAGCCCACATATAAAATAATAATAATCTTGTCGAGTGAACAGTAACTCGACAAAAGTTATTGTTCATTGTCGAGTTACTGTTCACTCGACAATTTTTTTTTGGTATGTGGGCTTTTAGTCCATTTCCTTTGTCTTTTTCTATTTTTTTTCACTTGACAAGATTTTTTTCTTGTCGAGTGAACTTCACTCGACAATAAAAAAATTATTTCACATATATATTTTACTCGACAACCATTTATAATTTTTTTTCTCTTTTTTTTTTCTTTTTCTTTTACAGTGTATAGATTGTTTATAGATTATTTTACATAAACCTCTCATTATTTGTAAGTACCTATCAAATTACTTTATTTTTAATTAAGTTTAAGTATGATAGTTGAAATTTGTTGGTTGTCGAGTAACTCGACATCACTTGACAACCACAATATACAGTGATTTTTCCTTTCCTTTTGGCTCTCAAGTTCTCCACCATTACTGCAATATATCTCATGCTAAGCAAATGATCAGTTCCTTCCAAAATTTAGCAAAATATTTTCCAATTACAGAACAATGTTTAATAGAATAAATCTCTTATACCCAAAATAAATAAATAAATAAATCGAAATTGAACACCAAAAAGAGTTCAAATGCAAATCAAAAACCCAAGTTATATTTCTAATCACATCAAAACTCAGATGAAAATTGACAGAATCCCTCATAAAAATTGACAGAAACCCAAATAACCAAAATAGGGATTTTCCATCACAAATTGTATATCTAGAGAAGGATACTCAATGACAGCATAGATAAACGGTTTTAGTTTTCAAATCATTACTGTTGAAAGTTCAGAATAATCTTATGGATTCACAATTATCTATGTGTTTGTAAATGTTTTGGCAACTTCTCTGGGGCCAGAGAAAATATGAGGTTAAAGGCATTAAAGGTGAATCTAAAATCACATTAGGAACGAATACAGATGAATCCTTCAACTACCATGTCGGCAGGAAAAGCCATAATTCAAGCTAGCAAGTTATACATTGGAGCAACTTCATTTGCATGTACACTGTGTTTCTCTCGCAATGATGAACTTGATTTGTTACTCCTTGATCTACACACTTCAAAGGAAGAAAATTAAGTGACTCATTACTTTTCTTAAATTGGAGTGCTGAATAATCTTGATTTTGTGAAGAAGAAGTGACGTGACCAATTGGTTGTCGAGTTACTGAACAACCAATACTTACTCGACAACAGTAGCTAACTCGTCGAGTTAGTTAACGATTGGTTGTCTGCTTGGTGCTGCTTCATGGTTGTTTATAGTAAACAATTTTCAATCACCAATTCTTGACACTAATCCAATTTCAATTAGCCATATTGCTAAAAAATTAAGTTTCAACAAATAACAATTTGTGGAGCAAGCGCAATGCATTATTGAGAGCTCATTAGCCGGAGAAATTTAGCTGGAAAAATTTAAGCTTCAGACAAACTTACACATAAATATTCTAAATATCCTAAAAATATGTAAAAATTAACGAACTTACAATAAGAACTTACACTTCTACAAATAAATAAGAATAGAATGATGTTCTACTTAAAAAATTTTACATTGTAATATACATTTATAGAGAACTTGCTTGATGAGACGAGTTCGAACCCTCTAAGCTCCAATGAAACAAGTATGGAAAGGAAAGAAGTATGGAAAACATTGATTAATTGTACATAAATTTGACTGTCAGAAAGTAGAAAGTAGGTGATTGAAGTAGGTAATAAATTAAATAATAGTTCAAACAGTGTAAAGAAACGACGGCGTATTGAACGAAAATTGTACTGTGACAAATTTAAGGCTCTTATATTATTGTAAGGATATAACAGGATAATCGTCGAAAATTTCACGCACACATTTTTCTGCCATTTTTTCTTCCAGTTTTGGTAAGTTCTGCCATAAATACCACATAAACCAGTTTCCTCTGCATATTTTAGCAAAAAATGAAGTATGTTTTCTTTAATTGGTTTCACACATCGATTGATTGTTTATTTATTTTTTTCCTTTTCCAGCAAAAAATGAAGTATAACATTTAATACTATATATGATATATGCAACAACTTTTCATACTCTTTAATTGGTTTCAAACATTGATTGTTTATTAATCTACAACAAAAGCATGATCCATTTCAATAAGTATTTTATTATACATTTAATTTACATAGATATTGAGCACTGTGCAACTATTACAGTTTATATAAAAAAATAATCATAATAATAGTTAAATTGAAGAAGGATATTCCATTCCAATTTTTTTTTTTTAAAATGAACAATTTGAAATAGTTTTTAATATACATGGGTCAAATACATTTTTTTACGTACTTGGATGATTAATTTTAATATAGTTATTAATCTTAGTATATATCCTAACTTCGTTTTTTTTTTTTGTGTGTGTGTGTGTGTGAAAAAACGAGGGCAATTTACAAGCATGATTTGTTCCAATTTCAAAAAAGGACAATTTTTAATTGTTATAGAAAGAATATCCAAAATCCATAATTTCAAAGTTTTATTATCATTGTAAAAATTAAATTTTCAATGCGTTTTAATTTAATTACTTAATTAATTTAATTTAATTAATCTTATCATCGTTTTGATCAAAATATTTATGAGTTTTTAAATGCTAATTAAAATTTAAGAAATAACATTTAATATATATTACATTTTCAAGATTATATTCACAAGTTTTGTTATCATTGTAAAAATTTAGTTTTGAATATGTTTTAATTCAAATACCGATATTTCAATTACTTACTTAATTTAATTTAATTAATCTTATATTCGTTTTGGTCAAAATATGCATGGATTTTTCAACGCTAATTAAGATTTAAGAGATCACATATAAGGTATTGCATTTTCAAGATCATTATGGAAGACAATCAATGCATAGTGGAAGAAAAATAAGTCAAAATTCATATTTTCAAAGTTTTCTTATCATTACAAAAATTAAATTTTCAATGCGTTTTAATTTAATTATCTATATTTTAAATACCTAATTTAATTTAATTAATTAATTATTTAATCTTATCTTTATTTTTGTTAATGTACGCATGAGTTTTTCAATGCTAATTAAGATTTAGTATTTAATTTTATTATATAACTAATCAAGGGCAGATCCAAGAATCGACAAGTAGGGTGGCTTGAATTTTTTTTAAATCGACATTCAATAGTAAAAGTATGCCTAATTAAGAAGACCTAACAAGTCTTACCCTTTTAAAGAAAGGTGATGTCTCAAATTTTTTGACTTATATATCAAGCAAAATTTTAAAAAATTATTAGGCAATATAACATAAACGATTTGAATGACCAGGGCTCGGTTGTTAGCAAGAGGCGAGGGTTTGAATGAGATCAATTCAGCTGACAATATGTGAGAATCATGTAATAATGGTGGAAAATAGGATTAAATTTGAAGTGGATTTGGGCTTTGGGCTGATTGTGTTTTGGTTTGGGCATGAGCTATTTTATTACTTGAATTTATTTTTGGGATGGACTTAAAAAAGTTTCTTCAATTTTTTTTGGGCTAGGTGCCATGGGCTAGATCCACCCTGTAATTAATTAACTTTCATAAATAAGTATCAAAATTATTTTTTGTGATTACACCTTTCGTGCATCGCACGGATAAAACACTAGTGCCTAGCAAAGTTTATGCACATTTTTTTTTTAAATTAACAAACTCTCTAATTTAATTACTTAAATATACATTTTTACTGTACTTTTTCTACATAAAGAAAATTTTCATATATAACATGCGACAAAATATAGTAGTTATACTAAGTTTCACGAGAAAAATGTAGTTGATTGTGCATTTTTGTAATCGTAATAATATTCAAAAGTCAAATAAAATTAAACGTCTAAAGAAAAATTACTGCAATAAACCACAATACCTATTTCCAAAACCTCGAATCGAAGACATCAACTGCATAAAAACAAGCAACGTAATTTTTAAGACAAGTCTTTGAAAAATCAAACAACATAATATAATTAAGATATCGCTATTTTACCCATTTCAAACACATCATCAGAATCCCACGGAATGCACAAAATTTATACACACACTAACACATGAAAAGAAAATGAAATTAATTAAAACAAATACAACTATCATTAATTAAAAAAATATTATTATATCTTTCATTTTGAGCAAGTATATTTTGTAATTTGTACCCTTATTTTTCATTGTAACAAAGTTTTTTTTCCCTCAGATCTCTACCATCTTCAATAATGCCCGCGTCTATCACTTTTTTAGATCTCAATGTCCTGCAGCGCTCATTAAGTAATTCTTTATCTTTAAAACATGTACGATTTCTTCGACCAATGAAATAGAGTACCACAGACACACAAAAAGAATTCATATCCTTTAAACACATAGCCACACACTAAAAATTAAACTTAAACCCAAGCACAAAACCATTCAATTACAGTTAATGCGAAAAACAAAAACACATACCTCAATCCAATTATACAGCATAGAAAATGTGAGAAGAATTAAGAAAATTGAAATAAAAAATTTACGGTTTATGTAAATTTTATGATGAATTTTCTGGGCCAACTAATCGAATACATTATGCAGTGCAAAAAATAATAACATACATTGTGTGCACAAGAATTGAAGAAATTAAGATGGAAAAACTGATTGTTCGTCTTAAAATTTGAAGCCTCTGAAAGAGAACCCCCACCGATGTGAACCTAGCAATTTTTTTTTTACCAAGATCCAGGAGTTAAATATTTGAATAATCACTGAATTTTTAGTATTGTCTTTATTTACTCACTGAACTTTAAAATATATGGTGAATGCTTCATCGAACTTTCTAACGTTACTCGCCGTTACTCACTCTTGACGGTCCATTTGACGGAACAACACACGTGGCAGACGGAGAGCCCACGTGGCATACGTTCTGCCAACCAATGCTGAGTTGTCCGTCATATCAACAATTTGTATTTTTTGAATAATCACTGAACTTTTAGTCGTGTCTTTGTTTACTCACTGAACTTTTAGTCATGTCTTTAATCACTCACTGAACTTTAAAATATTGCTGGATGCTCACTCAATTTTTCAAAGTTACACTTCGTTACTCATTCGTGACGATTCAATAACAGTCTATTGACGGAATGCCCACATGGCTGACGGAATGACCATATGTCATCTATTTTGTGCCATTAGATCTACCAATCAGAATAGTTATGCGTCATGTCATCAAACGCATTTTCAAAATGCATTTTTTAATATGCTAAAAACGGTGAAACTTACCCCAATTAAACAAGCAATTTTATTCCGATTGATCTCAAATTGATTTCTCCTAAATGTTTCACCAATTGATTACCGGCTTGTATCTAGCATAGGGTGTAGATCTGCGAGATCAAAAAAATCACACGCATCTACTTTTATCCGTAGAATCTGCAACACCAAAATCAATGACCAGGGATAACTTTCCGTCCAAAATGTCTTCAACACTAGAACATACCCACAATAACACTATTTTCTGTTTATAATCAGTAAAGAATTAGAGTTTTCCATCCCATATTGGTTTGCCAGAGAAGATGGCTTAGGACTGGGATTAGGGGTGGGCATCCAAACCGCTCAAACCGACCGAACCGAACCGAATCGGGTCGGTTTGGTTCGGTTTTTCACACCCGGGTGGTTTGGTTTGGTTTGGTTTGGTTTACTAATTTAAAAAATATATTCGGTTTGGTTTGGTTTGGTTTCAATTTGGACAAAAAAACCGAACCAAATCGCCAAATAAACCAAACCGAGAAATGGGAGTTATTTTTATAAATAACATGTCAAAAACAAAGTTGTAAATAATATGTTATTTTATAAATGGGAGTTATATTTAAATTTTTGTAAATTTTTGTTAATAACAGTTGCATGTTGTAAAGAAAATTTGAAATGAGAAATTATAAAATTAATTTTTTTTTGTATATAAGCCCAAAACATTAAAGCCCAAAATCCCAAACCGAACCAAGATTGGTTTGTTCGGTTTGATCGATTTCATCCAACGCGGGCGGTTTGGTTCGGTTTCGAGATAATGGCCAAACCGAATTGGTTGGTTCGGTTTTGGTTTGGGCATAAAACCGAACCAAACCAACCCATGCCCACCCCTAACTCGGGATTTTTGATAGAACATTTAGGAAAAATCAATTTGAGATCAATTTGAATGACGTCATTTGTTTAATTGGGACAAGTTTAACTGTTTTTAGCATCTTAAAAATGCACTTTGAAAATGAGTTTGATGATATGGCGCACGACTATTCTGGTTAGTAATGGCACAAAATAGATGATGTATGGTCATTCCTTCAGTCACGTGGGCATTCTGTCAATAGGCTGTTATTAAATCGCCACGAGTGAGTAACGAAGTGTAACTTTGAAAAGTTGAATGAGCATCTAGCAACATTTTAAAGTTCAGTGAGTGATTAAAGACATGACTAAAAGTTCAGTGAGTGAACGAAGACACGACTAAAAGTTCAATGATTATTCAAAAAATACAAATTGTCGACACGGCGACAACTCAAAGATTGATTGGCAAAACGATACTGCTTGGGCTCTCCGTTTGCGCACGTGTGTTTGCTCATCAAATGAACCACAAGAGTGAGTAACAATGAGTAATGTTGTAAAGTTCAAAGAACATTCAAGACTGCATTTAAAATTCAAATGAAGAAATGAAGACAAAGACTAAAAGTTCGGTGATTATTCAAACATTTAACTCAACATCCAACTACATATCAGAAAATATAGCTAGAGAACTCCAAAATTACACCAATCAGAAGAGGTTTTCTGCCCGTTCGAGAAGATAACTATAAATTTTAGCACATTTCACCAATATTTTCGGAAACCTTTCTCAAATACATTTGAGGAGAGAAACAGAGAAATATAATCTTTATTAGGATAGAGTCATGATTTTTTGGGAGGAGACTTTTTTTTTTTAAAAAAAATATTGTACTATAAAAATTGATTTTTTTAGAGTAAGACCAAACTACAATCGAGTTCCGCCACTTATTTATTTGTGGATATTACACCCACTACTTACAAATATTAAAATAATTCTAAATCTAATAACTTAACTTATTTATTCTAAAAATACTACATAATTAATATTATATTAAATAATAAAATAATGAATTAAAATTAAATAACTATTTCCACGTAAATTCACTCAAATTTGTTTTTGAGTCCTTGATTATTTGCACAATAAGTCCTTCATCTTTATAAAATTTTCACTTTAGTCCCTATACTTCGTCTTTCATTTCAATTTCGTCATTTTTTATTTGCAACCCAAGTCCTTCAACTTTTAAATTTGTACAAGTTGGTTTCCATATTTATACTTTTATATCAATTTAGTCCTTTGTATCACTATTTGATACGATGTTACAAAAAATGATATTTTGTATTCATCAATATATTACATATTATATTATGTTATTTTACACATCACATGTTATACGAATTGGTATTTTGTATCGACGTTACGTATGTTACAAATGATGAAATCAATAGTTTTATTTGTTAAATTTAACATTGTGTTTCATATCTATATTATACTATAACGAACTTATCAAGTTTAGAGTTGATTTTGCGATTATGTAACAGAATTGTAACAATTTCGCTTAAGATCGCAATCTGCTACAAAATGTTACAAATCATATCACAGATCATTGTTTGATACAAATGTTACAAATAATATTTTGTATCATCGAATATGTTACAAATTATATTATGTTATTTTACACAATACATGTTATACTTAATTAATATTTTGTATCATTGATATTTTATATTTCAATTTGTAATACGATTGTTACAAAATATCATTTGTAACATTTGTATCAAACATCGATACACAATATCATCTATAACATATGTATCAAATAATGATACTATAAAAGACTAAATTGATATAAAAGTATAAATATGAGGACCAACTTGTACAAATTTAAAAGTTGAAAGACTTGAGTTGTAAATAAAAAAGGATGAAATTGAAATGAAAGAGAAAGTATAAAGACTAAAGTGAAAATTTTATAAAGATGAAGGACTTATTGTGCAAATAATAAAGGACTTAAATACAAATTTAAGTGAATTCACGTGGAAATATATATATTTTGTGGTATAGATTTTATTTTAATTTATTATTTTATTAATTAATATAATTTTAATAATGTAGTATTTTTAGAATAAATTTGTTAAATTGATAAAATTAGAATTATTTTTAAAAAGTAGTTTATTTATGAAAAAATCCCTATTTATTTTTACTTTTGCGGCCCAATCCAATGGCAAAATGACGTCATTTTGTTTGCGAAAGGCCAAAATAAAACTATTTCAAGAATAAAATATTTTTAACTGAAAGGAACCGTGCAACATAAAGCGAATAACAACAGAGAATACAATTAGAGTAATTATACAATTACGAGCCAAATTACATTCAATGTAAATGGAAAATTCTTTTTAATTGTCTTGTTTTGTTTTTTCCCCCTATAATATCTTGTTTTATTCTACACGTTTTCCATTTTTTGGGTCAAAAAATCATTTGTGCAAGGCGTATTTTTCGAGGAATTGTCAATCAGAAGCATAAGAAGACGACGGAAACAGCAATCGCCCTCTCAATTTGGATTTTGGAGCATTGAGATTGCAATAATGCAATTAGGAAAACATTTGGATGAGCCCCTTCATTTAATTTGTGGTCGAGAGCCTCCTCAAAATTCCATTATCTTGTCCACCCTGGAACCTTGTCATCTTCACTCACTCCAAATTTCAGTTTCACAACTCCAAAACCCTTGCTAGACATTGCTCACACCTGAACTGAACTTGAGCCAACATTCGCCTTTTCATTTCTTACGAATTAAATTACTAATGGCTACAATTTCAAGATTCGTTACTAAAGATTGTAGATTGCAGCAATGTGACGCTCTTCAGAAACTAAATTTTGGTCTTTCCGCCAGAAGGCTGCAGAACTTTCAGAGTACGTGTAGTTTTTTTGAATATTCTATTTCAAAAATTTTGGGGTCTTTTTCTGTGGCTTGTATTTTTGGTTTTTGAGCACCTGAATACTTGGTAATTTGGCTCTCTCATGCAATTGATTTATCCTTCACTCTTGGGGGTTGGTTTGACATTTTAATTGATAGATTAACTTTTTGGTTGATTTTTAGATTTCAGGGGTGAGCTTATTGCATCCCAGAGGAACACAAGTAATTTGGCTATTCATGGTGAACACCAGAATTCTATTACTGCTGTTTCGGTGCCTTTGACATTTGTAAAATCCTTTGCTTCAAGGTATGCTTTTGCTTAATAAGAGAAGATAAGAAGCTAATATCCTTGTTTTTTTCATATGGGTTTATTATTGCATTAAATGGGAAAGATTATTCAGGGAAAGCCAAAATATTCTTTGGAAGGAAAGAGTTGCTATTTATTAGCTGGGCAATCTCGATTCAATAACTTGGGTATGAAACAGCGAAAGTAAGCTCAAATATTTGCCTAATGGACTAAATGTTATCAGGGCAGACACATTCAGTAATAAAAATTCAAGGAAAAATAAGTAAGCCAAAGGCAAATACAAAACCAATCAACTACAAACAAGAGGCATGGAAATAATTATGTAACAAACGTGAACAAAAGAAAGGCTCTACCCCGCCAAAAAGAAAAAAAAGATAAAACAAAAGAACACACCTGAGACTGATTTTTCACCTTGTCTCCATAATTTCATGCACATGGGCTTTATTGGAAGCTCTCTCTATTCATTTATTATTGCACTTCTCCAAAAGTCACCAAAGACAAAAGGTATCCTTTCCATTTATACTTGAAGGACTTCAAAACGAAAACCATTATGATAATGACCAGGGTGTGTATAGTCAATCTAACTGCCATAAGTCTTTAGGTTGATTATATCCCGACTCTTAATGGTTAATTATATTCTTTTTGTCTCGAGGGATGTATACCCCCAACTTGAAATTCAATCTCTCACCTAGGCGTTAATTCTAAAGTTGGTCTCAAAATGCTTATTCTTTCCCGCTCAAACTTGGTTGGGTCTAACCAATGCACGTAACTATCTACATATGTGATAATTCTCCACCTTCAAGTTTTTACTATGGCAAGTCAAACCCACTAGACATCTAGATCCCCAAATTTAGTGTCCAAGGTATGTTTCATGCACATGCTTTTATCTCTATTAGAACTTGCATTTTTTTTTTCTTCTTTGGGATATTTATTTGGTGTTCTATTAGGATCTTTTGTAGGACAGCTTTCGCTCATGATGACATGTTAGCTTTTTCTCTTTTGCTATGACTAGTGCAATACCTTTTATTGGGACGAATAGTTGGGATTAGACCCTTAGCATACAATCAATACCTAAGTTCCACCTGGTAGCTAAAAACATTCCATACAAATACTCAATATACACGGAATCAACATTTATCTAAATAACTCCAACACCGGCTCAACCACCTCCAAACTACCTTTTCATTTGGTTAAGTGATTGACTTTTCAATTGATGGTCTTAGTTTTAACAATAGGTCTACAAAGCTATCGATGTAACCTACCCAAAATAAAGATCATCATGACTATTGTGCTAAAAAGTTTTCACAATCTCACATGAATAAGTACAATATAAAAAATAACTCAAGTATCATTACTTAGTCACAAATCATGAATCATAACCAGCTCCAATAAGCATCATCAATGGCTGAACAAACACACAAAAACAAGAAAATATTTTTTTGACACTCTTTTTTTTTTATTTGATTTTTTTGGAACCTTCTTTTTTTTGTACAGAGTCGAGATGAGACTAGGAAATATTAGCTTTGATCGACTGCTCGGGTGTAGTGCAAGTTCCTTAATTCCATTGAAGATGTACTTTCCAAAATTCAAATCATGTCCCATTGCAAGTCGATACAATACTGTCATCCTCTTTAGATAAATTTCTGTTTGGTGAGACGTGGGGACGACATTGGATGATATGAAGTTATGGAGTAGGCAGAGTTTAGTACTCATGTCACCATGATGCACAATGTGGTTTCGTGGCCAAAGTTTTGGACTCTCCAAGGGATGAATAGTTCCGCCCACGTTAGACCAATCTGTTATTTTTGGTGGTTTGGAGCGTTGTTCCACCCATAGAAAGCTAGATGATGACCGGGCTAAAAGAGACCCATACACCGTCTGATAAGCATGTTCGTCCGCTTCATCCGTGATTTGTGGGTTAAAGTTGGTCATGAACTCCTTCACATTCGGCGTGTAAATTTTGTTGGGTGCATATAGTTTTGTCCACCCCTTTCCCATACGACGGCAAGATGGCTAAAAGATGCTAAGCTTGCCAAGTCAACTTTCCTCTCCCGAAGGAGAGTCCAATTTGTGCCGCCCTATAAAAAGTGAGTTGTGGTTGTGAATCCTACGAAATATATGGATATAAGTATGTTTGACCAATTTGACCAACTCAAATTATAATTTAAGTAACTCCAAACATGTGCTAAGAACTTTTGAGCCAAATCATCCCACTTTGTAATACTCATTGCTGGGTAAGATGATAACCAGTCCTTTGTTGTTCCCTTCAATGTGTGTGTAAAGAGCTTTATTTTCACGAAATTATCTGACACCCCGGCATATGCAGTTGAATCACACAGCTCTAAAAATTCTAAAATGTGGGCATGTAGGTCCTCATATACACTCCGTTGAACACATATATTCTTCTATCATCTCGATCACATTTGACCTTAGCTGAGAATTTTCTAGTCCAAAGGCAAGAGGTGCGGTGATGGACTGGTTGCTTGGTCGAGGTAGAACCATGGGTTTCCCAAATGGTTTGTCATCGTCATCTATTTCCACAATTAGTTGAACTCTATTCCGAGGATTCATTTGATCATCATTGTCATTGTAATTCTCATTCATTATGAAATGTTGTTTAGTGTTGTTCTCTCTTTTCTCCCTCATTATGTGGTGAAACATACGTTCGATCTCTGGATCAGCATAAACTAAATTCGACGGGTTCGAATGTGTTATGCACTGAACAAAGGGTACCTGAAAGAGATAAAGAACCAAATAAAAAAAGAAAAACAAAATTTAAAATAACTATAGAACTAACTCAAATTAATAATAAATGATAACACTCTACTGCAACGGCACCAAAAATTTATATGTCAAAAATCACAAGTGTACAATATTGTGACAAGTAGTATATTAGTGAAGTATCGTTCCCCACGAGAACCGTGTTACTATCTATTGAACTAATTAATCCTAACTAATTATTTGAATTGGTGCAAAATTTAATGACAATTGTTTGATAATTTTTTACTAAACTAAGAATTTAGTTAAAGTTATGGACAATTGAAAACTTGATGATTTTAAAAAAGTTAAGACTTTCAATTTCATCGTAGTTATAATGTTTAACTTCGCTTATCGAACTATGAAAATTTTTTTTTCGTGTTGACGATCGAATTTATCAAACTTATTTGATCATCTTTCTCAAGTAAAATCAAACCTACCCAATAAGTAAATCCACTGTATCTCTATGTGAGCTTTAACCTACTAAAGTGCATCCAATCATACGAAAATCAACCAAAGATCGGATAAATTATATAAGTATTTCTATATCTCCTATGTAAATTTATAATTTTTACTATTAGTGGTAAATTGGTGTTTTACTTTTCGGTTTCATCACAAATTCACTAACAAATCGTAAACTCGCTAGATTCATGAAAAACAATTAAATCCACGATAAAAAATCAACACAGTCATAATTATAGTCACAACTCAGCAGTTGAAATTAAGCTATTAAACTAGACTATGTCCTTCGTCCCAACTAAAAGAGTTTATGATGTAGAACGTAACAAGGATAAAAATATAGAAGAGAAAGAATAGAGAAGAATTAGGGGAAAGAAATAATCAATCTTTAACCATTAATATTTGCCTGTCTTTCATATGAAATTACAAGTCCTATTTATAAAGTGAAGAACTTAAATCTAAATGAACTTTTAGTAAAATAACAACTATTAAAATTATAAAATCATATCTAATAAAGCTATCTCATAAAGCTGTAGCATGAAGAGCTCATAAATATTACAACTATCTAACTAGCTCATCGAAGTAGGTCGATTTTCCGTTAACAGCAGATACGTACGTTGTCTATAGTGCAAAAAGAATTAATCTAGTAGTTTAGTTCAATAATAGGCTGGGGTATATTTGTTGCTTAATATTCACTTTATCTTATCTCACACAAAGTGATAGGGTGCTGACCTAGAAGATCAATATTACGTAAAAATAATTCCCAATAATTTTTGGCAGATCGTACAAGTGACTCACTAGCATGATAAATACAACGAGAGTCACTCATGTTGTGCAAATTAAAGATTTTTTCAAGATTATCGAGCCAATCAAGAAATGTCTTGGGATCGCAGCGACCATCAAAATCTCGCAGTTTTACATTGACTCTCATATTAGTATAATAGACTTTCTCAACATAGCTTCTAGAGTAGGGATAATTGTATTGATAACCGGAGGATGAATAGTTGCTATCATGGTAACGATTTAAGAGTTCGGTGTAGCTATAAGAGTTGCTATATGAATCGTGCATGGCGGTGAAAAATAGGAGTGGAATGTCGAGACAACGCAAATTATTTTAAATACTTGCAAATTTTTGCTAACCAAATGGACACGATAGTAACAGAAATTGAAACTCGATGTCGTGATTTTTTTATTTTTTATTTTTTATTTACCAAATTAGACAGGACAAACACTTAAAATAAAAGCAATGAATTCAATATAACAACAAATTGGTACCTCATAAGACACAAAGAAAGGAAATGGTGCTCAATCATCTTGTCCTAAGCGATGATGGTGGCTCGGTGGTGCGGTGGCGACTAGTGTATATTCGGTTTTTGTGTTATCGAGTTAGGGAGAGAATGATGTTGGTGGTGGAGATATGGGTCAGGTTGTGGGTTTTTGTGTTTGGGCCTTATGTGGGCTTGTGGTTTGGGTTTAATGCGTGTGTTTGGGCTGATCTATATGAGGGTGTATGTTATAGGCTAAAGATGGGACACTTGCGGGTTGGTGATTGGGGTTGATTGGATTTGTAGGCTAGATATAATTTGGGCTAAGTTGTTATGGGAAAAAATGCTATGGGTTGATAGTAAAGCTTATGTGGTAAAATGAGTATATGGGCTGGGGTTGGGTGACGGCGGCTGGTTGGGTCTAGTTTGTGTATGGATTAGGATTGCGGCTTCTGCAAAATATCTTTCTGTGAACTGTGATGTGCGTCGTGAATAGTTCCGTCTTCAGTAATTTTTTCTGCCGTTTTCTTTTTTGCGTGAATAGTACCATGCATGCAACAGTAAATTTTTTTGTGAATAGTGTTAAGTCTTTAGCAGTTAAAAAAAAATGGATGAACAGTACGAAGGTGGGCAGTGATCTGTGAACAATAACTTTCGTGACAAAATATTGTAGATTTTATGCTTGATGAACAATGCGGTCTGAAGAAATAATAGTCTCTGATACCAAACTGACATAGAACGTAACATGAAATAGAAATATGGAAGAAAAGAGAGAGAATAAAGAAAAATTAAGAGGAAGAAATAATCAATTTTTAATTATTAATAATAGTAAGTCATTCATATTAAATCATAAGTTTTATTTATAAAGTAAAGAACTTAAATCTTAACGAACTTCTAGTAAAATAACAACTATTAAGATTATAAAATCCTATCTCATAAAGCTATCTCATAAAGCTACTTCAATCCTATTCAAATCTATACTAATTCTAAAAGTCCTTTAAAGGAAGAAATATTTTTGGACGATATTGCCCCTCAAATAACTTATAATTCCTAAAATTATTTTTTAATTAATATAATTTATTTTGACTTTAATTTGAACTATTTAATACTATATAAATATTGTATTTTGACCATTAAAAGTGATTTGTCTTTTTAAATTTCATTATATATTGTAATTAATGAAAATAAATAAAAATATACTAATAAAAATTTTAATGTATTGAAATTATTATATTTAATTGTAAACAATCAAAGAGTCAATCTTATTATGCACGAGAATTTAAGCAAATTTCTTCATCAATATAACAAAATAAGATGAATTTGATTTTGTATTTCGACTTTCTTATTATTGATTCATACTTTCTTCCTCTGTTCCAAATATGAAAGAAATATTTATGGACGATATTGTCTCTCAAATAACTTATAATTCTTAAAATCATCATTCAATTAATATAATTTATTTTGACTTTAATTTAAACTATTTAATACTATATAAATATTGCATTTTGATAATTGAAAATGATTTCTCTCTTTAAATTCCATTATATATATTGTAATTAATGAAAATAAATAAAAATATACTAATAAAATTTTTAATGTATTGAAATTATTATCTTTAATTGTAAACAATTAAAGAGTCAATCTTATTATGCACGAGAATTTAAGCAAATTCTTTTATCAACATAGCAAAACAAGATGAATTTGGCTTTGCATTTCGACTTTCTTATTATTGATTCATACTTTATTTCTTTATTATTCATCTTTGTTTTTTATTATGTCAAAAATATTTTTTTCTTCACAATGACGTTTTTTTAATCTTTGATAATTAGTTTGATAATAATGTGGTAATAATGGATGTGTTAATTTTCCATGAATGATTCACTAATTTTAAGAATATATATGATGGTAATATTGATTTTAAAATTTGATTTCTATATCTTTTTTTCTTGATTTAGAATATTTGTTCGATGTAAAATGTTAATTATTGTAGAAGTCTTGATAACAAATGGATTTAAGCTTGAATGATGTTTTATGTTATTTTGTAAACAATTAAACGTATATTTATTGTGAAAGAATGAGTTAGAACAAGGAGAATTGGTGTTACTCTAACTATTTCAAGCACGTGGCTGAGGAAGACATAACCTAGATAAAGTGAGTTATGTTATGTATAAGGTGAAGGTAAATCTCGCATAATAAGTGGTTTTATGTTATGAGTTAAAATCATTGTCCAAATATCTGGTTGTTTTGAATTTTTTTGAAATTTAATAATATTTCAGATGGAATTACGGGAAAGAATGCATGAAAAGAACAAAAAAAAAACTCTTAATTTATGGGTGCATTAAAACTGAATGGATATTGCAATAGAAAATTCTTCTTTATTTTATGTCAAAGAATTTTGAGATTCTTTTTTCTGAGAAATAATTACCTAAAAAGGCTAAATATTTTGTTTTCGTGTGCTTTTTATAATGATATAAATATAGAAAATCAATGAAAAATTGTGTTATACGTATATCTACTATTTTCATATATTTTAGAATTTGATACTAATTTTCATAAAAGAAAGTTGTCTTTTTCTGATATACCATTAGATATATGCTTTAAAATATAATTAAAAAGTATCAATAAGCTTTCAAACTTAATATTCACGTAGGTCATGTATTTTTTAATGAACCACATGTTTTACTAAGAAATTTGAATATAATTTCTTAGTTGGTTATAATCATTGATGAACTTATGATTGAAAATGAGTTTCATTTAAGTGTTATATTCATCGATAATTTTAAATAAAAAAATCATAATAATATTACAAAATCACGTGCAACGCATGTATTCTTAACTAGTTCTATCAAATAAAGCTATCTAATAAAATTAGTTCAAACCTATTGAAATTCAACTATATCTTCATTCCTCATCTATTTTGATATCTTCAATTTTTATCATTATTTCCAATCAGTTTAACTACTCATCATCCAATTACATAATATTATTGAATTGTAGAAATTGAATCACATATCGGAGATTTATTAACGAAAGGATTACATCGACGAGATAAATCGTGGAAGCTTAAAACATTAAACCTAAATTTTCACGTTGCAATCACCACTTTAATCTTCAAATCCTTAATCCCGCTTGGAATCCTGAATCTATGTGATTTGGATATTTCCTCTCCCAAGTGTCTGTATGTTCGGCTACGATTTTTCTCTCCCACAATTTGTATTACAATAGGTTTTATATAGTGTTTGCTTTATCTTAAAACCATGTACATCAAAGGACACAAATACTCCCGACTAACGAAGTTAAAAGATATAAAAAATTGTTCGGACGGGTTGCGGCGGCCAAAACTGTGGCAAACAACCTTTTTAGAGGTAGCCGCGGTCTAGATATCGCGGCAGGACCGCGGCAAACAGTGAATGAAGTTTGCCAACTTTTTCTCAATTTGTAGTTTGGCCCTCCATCTTTCGAGTTGTACTATTTGGTCTCTACTTCAAGTTTTTCGTATATGTTTGATTTTTTTCGCTCTTAAACTTCTACATTGATCCCGTAACTCCCAAAGGCTTCCACATTGGTCTCCGAACCTCTATAATTATCCAAGATTGGTCCTCATCAAGTTTTAAAAGTGCCTAATTAAGTTCAAACTCCCCCTTTTTGTTCCAAAGTTATTCTAAATTTGGGTTTTTACCAGTAATAACAACATTTACACTAAATTGAGTAGAAATTTACTTAAGCAAACATAAATCATCTTTATGAGTCTGGATAAGTGTTTGAAACACACTTATCACTATCATACAAACTTTAGAGAGTAGATGATATCCAACATTGTTGATTACAAGTTAATTACACAGATGTTGTCAATTTAGTTAAAATAACAAGTGATTTGTCCCTTGTGTTCGTCACAATTAGTTCGAGATGAAAAACACAACTTTAGTGCTAGTGTACTGGTCGACACAAGGAACAATATAAATTTCATAACAAATAATTGTGCCAATTGATTAGTCCATTAGAAGGTTTTCATCTTTTCAATCCCCTAAAATTAGTTTCACATGAACTTGAAACTTTATATACCACTTTGTTGGCCGACAATCAATAGAAGTTTCATAACAAATAATTATGTCCAATGTAAACAATCAAGCAGAGTCGAAGAAAATATTTATTTAAACAAGAGAAAAAACAAAACACCAAATTATTGTGGAAAAGCGCTCCTAATGGAGTGTAAAAACCATTGGCAAAAGTCAATAAAGTTAATAAAACATTGTTCAAGACCAAATTTAAATCGATAAATGTAGCCCTTCTCTAATAGTTTGAGCTTTTAGATTAAGTGGCTCAAAATGGCGTCAGAGCTAGGCAAAAGACTTGAGTCCAAGTCTCGTCGCCACCTATTTTTAAAAATTGTACCCGTGACAGTATTTTAATAATAATAAAAAAGAATCCTGCCCATACGTGGGGGGCATGTTGAATTCCAAAATTTAAATATGAATGTTGCCCCCATTTAGCTTTTAGATAAAGTGGTTTAACACACATCAATGAATTAAACATTCACCCATGTTCTTCGTTTGAAGGTTTAGGAACCTAACCTTTACTCAACTGGGAAAATACCAAAACAATTGAGAGTTGTTGTCTGAAAACCTTTTCTCCAATGTCATGAGCACAGTATCTCAAGGCATTGTTTTCTACAACATAATATTGGAGGAAAGAGCAAAAAACGGGGAAATATTATTTTCCATTTGTTTGGTTGAATTTTAATTTATAAGTTTGGAAATGAGGAAATGTCATCAGATTTGGGAGAATCTTTGAGATCTATACATAAAAAGAGTTCTAATTTTCCAAGAAACTATGGCATGTCCAAACACATGGTGAAAATAGAAAATTTTGTTTCCCTTGAGAATTCCTCTTGAAACTCCAGGCTTCTCCTTATTTTTTTATCTTTGACGTGCTGAATAGTGTAAACCTACTTAAAATAACCTGAGAATGAAGGAAAAAACTACAAGCAGTAGTCCACCTTTGGCTGTCCTTATATTTGTCTTTCTTCTTTTAATGTTTTCTCATGTTATTCTCCCGACATTGTTTGCCTTCTGCTTATACATTTCTTATGAAGATTTTCTGTCGTTTTTGCTACTATTTTAAATAGAAGGCGCTGGTCAATATCTTTGAAACCTTTATCTTACTTCAATGTTGATCCTAGTCCTAACACATTGCTTTTGTCCCTCATAATTGATGATGAATGAAATATGTCAAAATACTTAATTTTTTTAATGTTTTCAATGATTCCTTTTGGGTATGGCAATCACAACTGTTTATGACTATGATTAGGAATTCAAGAGTTTATTGCAAGGCAGCCACCTCTGGAGATTTTACTAGTAAAATGAGCCAATATGAGAGAATAATTGAAACATTGACAACTCTCTTTCCTCTGTGGGTATGTTCATGAATTTTGTTGCAACAAATAAAATTTCATTCTGTTCATTTTTTCCCTCTATGTCGTCCTCGGATGAAGTTATGTCATGGAAAGATTCACATTTCAGTTATACTGACTCTCTGCAGGTCATATTAGGTACCATTATTGGCATTTACAAGCCTGCTGCGGTAAGTTTTTGCAGTTGCAGCTGCTGAAAATTGAATAATTATCAATTAGTTGAATTTTGGAGTCTTGCAGGTTACTTGGTTACACACAGACCTATTTACCGTTGGTTTGGGTTTCCTCATGCTTTCAATGGGATTGACACTTACATTTGAGGACTTCAGACGATGCTTGCGCAACCCATGGACTGTAAGTAGTAATTTATATGTAATGCAGAAGAAATGCTGGTACTTTCGTTGATCAAATTGAGAGAATTTGTTGGTTGTGTTTTCAGGTGGGTGTAGGATTTTTGGCACAATACATCATCAAGCCCATGTTGGGCTTCTTCATTGCAATGGTAAATCTTCATTCTCTTGACATCAGTGACTACTTATTGACAAGTTGTGTATACAGTATAGTAATCAAAGATCATATTTGAGCTCATAGAATTATGACTGACCATTCTTTTAATTGATTCTATGGTTTAGAGGATGTTCTTATCTTGCTTTCCACCTGTCCTGATATTGATGAGATGTCTGAAAGTCTTGGGCATAGTTGAATGGATGCCCAAGTGGTTTTGCTTTATTCTGCAAAAGCTAATACAGTTAGCATCTTATATGTAAAATCTGGCATTCTTAATTGTCTTCTAAAGTAACTTACTATTTGGGGAAAGCCTTGTTATCTGTGGATTTATTTACAACCGGTTTTCTAAAGAAGTTGTTGCTTTAAAGTTGCAGACCAAAAATTTGCTATTTATTCCTCCTAATGGAAGAAGTTTTTGTATTTCCTTTTTCTAACTTGCCTACTGGGCTGCAATGACTAAGTGTGCTTCTTAATTCTTCTACAATAACCACTATACTTCTTGTCCCTCAAGTTGTCTGGCAATATGTCATAACTACTCTTCATTTTCAACTTTGGTATTCAAGATGTTGTCCTCTAAATATTGTTAAGTGTTGCTGCATTGATCTACAGACTCTGAAATTGTCGGCTCCTTTAGCAACTGGTCTTATTTTGGTTTCATGCTGTCCTGGAGGTCAGGCATCAAATGTTGCTACATATATATCCAAGGGCAATGTGGCACTCTCTGTTCTCATGACAACGTAAGTTTACTTGCAGCTTTTTCTCATTGCCTTGTTGTTTTACATTCTGTATAATTTTGTATATTTATCATAAAGATCCTAGATGATTCTTGTAAAGGAAGGAAACGCGAATCCTTACAAGTATATTCTCAGGGTTAAGGCCCTAAATAGATATAAAGGCAAGGTGAAAAAATGACTTGGATCTTCTGCATTTAGTCAACGTAATGTTAAATTTAAAGACTAAATCATCCGTCAGATTGTGAATTGGTAAATTTTTTCCAAGATACGAATAAACTTCCACTTGCAATTGAATTTTGGCAGTAAAGACATTTTGTTACCGGAAAATAATGATTTATTTTGTAAACAATGTTGGTATCCCTTTATGGTAAATAGAAAAATGTACGCGTGTGCACATGGATAACTGATCTGATTGGATATTTGAGCTGGAACAAGTAAGCACCTAAGACATCTGTGAGGCTCTCGTGAATTAACCACAACATTCCATTTGTTTATTAGCTAATTTGAAATATTGTATATTCTAAAATTATTATGTATTGGACCTGTTTAAAGTTGAGGTATTTCAAACTATTTGTTGGCATGGTCAAAGTTAAGGAAAAGCTTTGAAACTATATATTTTAAAATTTTGTTAAAGATTGAATTTTTAATATAATAGATTGTTAAATTCATTAATTTAATATATTAAAATGTAATGTTAGTAAAAATTGTGTAGAGGATAATATTCCATTACTTTATTGCGTAAAAAATCTTAATGTGGTTATATGATTTTTTAACTCCACTTATAAATAACCATTTTGCCAAACATGAAACTAATTACAAGTGCACTTCAAAAAGTACTACTCATAAGTAAAATAAGTAAAGTTAATTACTGTTAATTTTTTTTTTTAAGCTCAACCAGATGAGCTCTAGATCCATGAGTAACTTTTTTAGTGTATGTACCATGTTCTTTCTTTATCTTTCCTCATAGCCCAGTGGAATATCTGTGTAAACTTCCTCTTTTTAAGTCTCTATGAATGAAGGCATTTTCCATGAAATTTGGTGTAGAAGCTAATCCTTATTAGTTATTTGCTGCCAAAGAAAGGAGAATATTTAATGTATTCATTTTACCACAGCAATTTTGGTACAAAAATGACATTTTCAATAACTTTCATATGTAATTTAATATGTTGGGGATTTTATTTACAACTTATTATCAAATTAAACACTATTGACATTGTGGATAATTTATTTTAGAACTTGTAACCAAAACTTGATCAAATTAAACACTATTGACATTGTGGATAATTTATTTTAGAACTTGTAACCAAAACTTGATTTACAAAAGGAAGTATTATAACTTATTTATTAATCAATGAAGTTTATCTAATGGAAATTATCTTCTTTGCTGAAATATTTGATATTTGAACCAACGGATCCACTAGTATGCATTTAATTTATACTCGTCTAAGTCTGAAAGCAATTTACCGCATTATAAGTGAGTTTATAATATGATAATAAGTGAGTTTATAATACTCGTCTAAGTCTGAAAGCAATTTACCGCATTATAAGTGAGTTTATAATATGATAATAAGTACTTCAAGGTTTGGTTTCTCAAAAACCAACAGCCTGTTTGCAAGTGGTTACAGTTTGAGTTCTCGAGACTCGTGGGGAGGCTGGTTAGAGGGAAGGACCACTCTATATCACTACACTGGCTGGCATGCTTTTTATCCACAATCCATTTATATCTCATTATGTTGTGGAAAAGAAAGAGAAGAATGTGAAAAGAATGAACTGACTTTGTTCCAAATGTTAATAGCTCACATGTGGATCTTTCCTTTTTCTTGAATTTATGGACTTCAAAATTAAACATGAGGTAATTATTAAAATTGCACAAACCAGGAGAACATTGAAGCAGGTGATTTATGCATCTATGAATAAATTACAACCACTGTAGATTGTCGTAGAGGGACTGATACACTGCTGACAGAGTTGGTGGTTTGGAAAGGTCTTGATGGCATTGGAATATGGATTATGAGGAAGGTGTCAATCTGATGGTTTGTGGGCCATGATAAATTATCTACAGCAGTGTACGAGAATAGGGTCTTGGTGGTGGTAGCTGTTGTGATGCAAATTGAGACCTATATTTGCCTGTTTAGGATATGAGTGTCATAAGAGCACGTGATTTGATTGATGTGATGAACCCAAGAACTGACAAAATTGTGTGCGTGTTCCCACATAAGAGTGCGTGTATGTTTGTATATATGTATGCGTGCATATATTTTTGAATGTATACATACACACGCGCGCGCACACACACACACACACACTTATGGATATGTGTACTTTCAAGAGGATGTATGAGATACACATTCTATGCTCTAATATTCTGCATCTGTAATACAAACCCAAAGTAAGTCACAAAGCTTGTTACATCAATCCCACGAAACCAAAGTGTACATTACCTGCCCTTCATACACTACCAGTTTAATGTATACTTACGGCTTACCTAGAGAATACATTATCCTACTCCCAGTTCTAAGAATACAGTATGTACATTCATAAAATCAAAATCAGTAGTAAAAATAGTACCATTACGGTCAAAGATCTAACTATTTCCCATGTATTTTTCAAGATGATATGTGCATTATCCAAGTGGTGTGCATAATGCAATAAGAAAAGATGATATTTCCCATGTATTTTTCTTTTTTTCTTTTCCTTTTCCTATATTTTTCTCATACTCACTGTAAAGAGGATGGTTCATTCTTGGGTACAGAGAACAACCTACTCATACGCGATGTGTTAAATTCATGTCTCAAATAAGAAAAGAGTAAATGTGTCGAAAAGGAAATCTCCTAAACAAATATTCAAAATGTAACATTAAAAGTGGTAATCCTGACATCTGAATGGCTGGGTTTAATAATTAAGCACCCTTTGCACGAAAAAGTTGATGATATGCAGGTGGAATGTTACCATGATGTTTCTGTTGTTTTTGCAGTTGTTCAACCATTGGTGCTATTGTGATGACACCGCTCCTCACTAAGCTTCTCGCGGGTCAGCTTGTGCCAGTTGACGCAGCTGTAAGTTCGCGCATATTGATTTTCCTCAAAAAGCATAATTGTCAATTTTGCATAGTTGAACAACTTGTATGTATCCTAGAGATAGCTAGCAGAACTATTAACTTGTGCATGTATACACAAGGCAGGATAATATAATAAAACTGTAAGCTGCGACTTGATTGCTTGTGGAATGTCAGATTCTCCATGCTCACTTTTAAGATATAAACTAGTGTACAGGCCATCAAAGAACTCTGGTAGCAAGAATCTCAAGGACACCCTGGATATTATACTAACTTCATATCTTGTAATTTGCTTGGACTGAGGATTTTCTCCCATGACAATTTAACTCTTACATACTTTTTGTTGTCATTACAGGGTCTAGCAATAAGCACTTTTCAGGTTGTGTTAGTGCCAACACTTATTGGGGGTAACCTGAGAAATTTTTATATTTATTCTTTTATTTCTCTAGACTAAAATATCTCTGTTGTTTGTTAAAAAAGCTTTACTTTTTATCTCCTGGATCTCTGACACGTTTACTTTGTTTGGCAGTGTTAGCAAACGAGTTCTTTCCAAAGTTCACATCTAAAATAATTACAGTTACCCCTTTAATTGGAGTTATCCTGACCACCCTTCTATGTGCGAGTCCTGTAAGTTCATTAAGTTACAACTATGGGATCTACATATTATATTATAGACAGTGGTGCTCCCTACCCCCTTTTTGCACATGTTGACATAGAGCTTCTTTCTACTTTGCCGTTATTAGATTGGGCAAGTATCAGAAGTCCTGAAAACTCAGGGGGCACAATTGCTATTCCCAGTGGCCCTGTTACACGCTGCAGCATTTTTACTTGGTTATGGGATTTCAAAATTTTCATTTGGTGAATCAACTTCTCGTACCATTTCTATAGAATGTGGAATGCAGGTATACCGCATCATAGTTTCTCTTAGAGTCCATAAAATTGTTAATGTGTAACATATTGGTTTAATTTTTGAATTGGAGATGTAATCTGCAAGCTATATATAATTGAATTGATATCTTCATCTAGCTCAATTTATCATCCTGTTTCTCATTTTTTGGAAATTTTTACTGCTTTGAGGGTGTTGAATGAGGTCTTAGAGGATTGTTATCTTATGGCTTTAGATGCTTGCTCTTTTATGGCATCTGCTTCTCTGCAATTAAGGAGCACAAGTATTGATGTTATAATTATAAGAGTAAGCTGTGAGGCATATGAAACTTTCTTGAACACGAATGGAAAATGCCGAATCAATCTGGACCCCATGCTGAATTTGAGGAATATTGCACTTTTATGTAAAAGGTTCATCTTTGTGTATATTCTGTTGGTGTTATATTTATGGTCTGGATAACACTATGCTATTATTTATTTTGCTGACTAATTTTGATATTTCTTTGCAAAAGAATACGTAGTGGTCTTGACATTTTTAGTCCGATGCAATATATTGATCCTTGTAGCTTGTGCAATGAAGTATAATTAGTAGAGCTTAATACAATTTGCTGAGGTTTAGAAAATAGTATGTAAACATTTATCTTTGACGTTATTATTGACTTAAGATCTGATTTGCTACCGAACTTGGTTAGTTGTTCATTGATGTTCCAGAATTACTTCCATAGAAAATGTGGGGGAGTGACTACTCCACAAAATTGTGTAGCAATGACTTACTCACACTTAATAATATCTGAACTTATGGACTCTAATTGTTCATTCTTGTTATTAACAGAGCTCTGCACTTGGATTTTTGCTGGCTCAAAAACATTTCACAAATCCTCTGGTGGCCGTACCTTCTGCCGTAAGCGTTGTCTGCATGGCGGTGGGTATCGTTCTGCATTCGTATAACATATTTGCATGCCTCTCATTTGAGCATTTGCTGGTTTAGTGATATAGTTTTCGTACGAATTTATATACATGCACATTTCATCGTGATTTTACAGCTAGGTGGAAGTGCTCTTGCTGTTTTCTGGAGGAACATGCCAATCCCAGTTGATGACAAAGACGACTTCAAGGAATAAGACGCGTACTCTTCTTATTGATGTTAGTTTATGTATTTTTTTGGGATATATTATAAGCAATTTTTATCCCCCTTGTAGGAAATAATCTCATAAAAACACAACTTGAAATGAAATTAATTGGACAATAAGTAGAAGCAAAAAGAAAAAACTCCGTAAGCTTCATTGCAATGGTGGAAAGGAGGTTCAGATTATAGTCAATCTCCAATAATAGTAACACCACAAATAATGGTCAAAGCACACTCTTAAGCAACTCACAAGATTCTACAAAGTAAAAGGCAAACTTCGTAAAGAAGAAGAGGTGCGGATTTTCGGCAAGAACAGAGAAAAGAAGAAGAATCAGGCGGTTGACCGAAATAGAGGGGCAGAGATGGTGGTTTCTGTATGTATGTGCGTGTATTAGGTTTAAAGAAATTGGTCTATACATATATTGCACACTCAAGGACAAAACAAATGTTGTAATTTAAGTAGGTCTATTTAGAATCGATATGTCAAATAACTGGGTTGAGGCCCATTACTTAGTTGACAATGAAGTGCTATGGCCCGTCTTTGTAATTGAGCTGTTTGTTGAAGATTGGGCAATATAATAAATCTATGATCATTGGTCGAGTTTGTGAAGTATAATTAAATTGATATGCTTAATCTTCATTGCTCCTATGGTTTGTTTGGAACTGAAAAGTGTATTTTATACATTTATCCTAGCTTATAAACTTTTTGTTTAATTGTGACTTGAGCGGTTTTTATTTAATTTTGTATAAAATATTGTGATTGTAGGCAAAATTCGAAAATGAAGGTAAATATAATAAAAAGTGAGAATTGGAGCTTAGTTGGAGTTGATTAGAAGCGTTTGAAGATTGACATGATGACATGGATGTGATAAGAACAATTAAAAGAGCCATTAGAGGAATGTCACAAGTTTCGGGAGTACATTTCAACTTACAAAAAGTTTGAGGATTAAATTGTACACTTTTAAAACTTGTGAAAGACCAAATTTGGATGACTTAAAGAGGTTTTGGGACCATTTTGGAAGCTTTTTAAAGTTTTGAAATCAAACTTGAAGGACCTGGAGCAACAAGCGACCAAAATATAAAACTTTGGAAGTTCAGGGACCAAATTGCAAATTGACGAAAAAATTTCTGTTTGCCACGGTTCGGCAGCAGTTTGCAAACCGTGGTTAGACTGCTGTAAACCGAATAACGCAATTTTGGTGTTTTTTTTAAAATTAAAACAAGTTGGAAGGACGTAAGCATTATATAAAGACTTAATTTAGGTCAAATTATGTTGTTGAATCATTGAGAAAGAGACGAAGAACGGTGGCGAGATTGAAGATTGGAACTTGAAGATAAAGAATTTTTGGTACAAGATATTCAACGTCTTCTCTTCTTTTATTCAAGATCCGGTTATGTATTCCGAACTTTCCATATTGTTTTTCTACCGAATTATAAGTAGCTAATTATTTAATTTAGATGAACGACGTAGTCTAGTTTAATTCTTTAATTTCGACTCTCAAGTTTTGTTTATAAATTATTTATGTTTTGAATTACTTCTTTTCTTAATGCTTTGAATAATTGGCCATTATTTCATTGATTTTGTGAATTATAATGAAGTGAGAAATAAATTATTAATCTAAACCACGTAGTAAAATTTAACAATTGGATAAAAGGTAGAGATACGCTTTTATTATTGTTGCGGTCTTGAATTGAATTCTTGAGCAATTTAATGCATCTAATTAAGGATCATTCTGACTTTATAAGTTGACTTAATTAGATAGGACTAACTTAAACTCGAGAGAGGTAAACTAGGTTAAATTCGAGAATTTGACCGATTACAACATTATGAATAAATATTGAGATGAGAAATTAGAGATGACAACTATGGTGAACTCGTGAATCCAAATTCTTCAACCATCATTAATTGAGATAACATAAATTGTTATATTGTTTTCTTCAAATTGATATTTACACGTAAATAGTTAAAATAAAGAATTCTAAAGTGTTTTAAACAGATTATGATTAAAATTAATTGAACTAATTTATGAATATGATAGTTTTCGTGGGAATGATATCCGGATTTAATATATCCACTTTATTACTTATTTGCGATATTATTCATTTGCAATCATATTATTTTCACAGCAAGTTTTTGGCGTCGTTATCGGGGACTATTCTTATTTAATATTAGTTTAGATTAATCATTAGTGTTAGTTTAATTTCTATTTTATTATTCTTATTATTATTTATTTTATTATTTTTATTATTACACTTTTTATTTGTCTTTTTTGTTTTTTTACTATAGAAAAGGTATTCGTTGCATGCTCCGTACACATGGCAGCAATCTTGAGACTTTCGATCTTGAGATTGAACGTACTTTCAGACGAAGACGCAAATAGCACAACCAAAAACAGAAAGATCAGCAACAAATTCAAATGGTAGATGCACAAGTAAGAAGAGAAGCTGAACAAGAAGCGGGCCGATTGGCGACTCAGCAAATTCAATAACATTATGATGAAAAAGAAGATGATGGAAATATGCCAATGGCTCAATTCTTAACTCCAGCAGCTGCTTCTGATCGTTCAAACATAGTCTATCCAACTTTTAGGCGTAACGAGTTTCAATTAAGGGCCGATCTGTTTGAAATCTTCAGCAATAACCTGCAGTTTTATGGAAAGGCGAATGAAAACCCGAATACTCATCTCTCAAGATTCTTATGGATGTGCCGTAACTTTCAATTTCAAGGAGTAAATGAAGATGCCATCAGACTTCAGTTATTTCCCTGTACTTTGAGGAATGTGGCTCTAGAATGGTTAGACACGAACCACATGCTACTATCACCACATGGGATGACTTGGCTAGAAAATTCTGCAACAAGTATTTTTCACCAGTTAAAGTAGCAAAGATAAAGCTAAAAATTTTTACTTTTCAGCAACTGGATGGAGAAAAGTATCATGAAGCTTGTGACATATTCAAGGAGTTGTTCAGAAAGTATCCAAACCATGGCATTAAAAAAGGCCAACAAGCTCAATATTTTTACTATGGACTATCTCCTCAGTCCAAATCAACATGAACTCTTCTGCAAACGGGTCCATTATGAATTAAAATGTCAACGAAGTATGGGATCTATACTAGCCGATTGCAAATACACATACCGTGTTTTCATATGATCATGCCACTCCAAAAAAGTAGCAGGTATACATGAGATTGATAGTCAATCAGCTACTAATGCACAACTTGCTGCATTGACAAAGTAGGTGGAACTCTTGGTCAGAATACAAACGCAAGGAGTGAATGCACTCCAAGCAACCATCACGTGCGAAAACTGTGGGTCTAACCACTCGACATCAGATTGTATGTTATTGGCCTCTCCAAAACAGGTCAATTTTGTGCAGAATAATACACATCGGCAGTATAATCCATATTCACAAACAAACAATCTGGGTTGGAAGCAATACCCAAATTTTAGGTGGTTTGAGAATCAACAAAGTGGGAATGCCTATAATGCTCAGCAGGAAAGAGGACTAAGTTTGGAAGAGATGTTTCAATAGTATATGTAGAAAACTGATAAAGTATTGGAGCAACTGGACACAAACTGTCAAAATCAACAGGTGTGTATCAGAAAATTAGAGACTCAAATTGGCCAGTTAACCCTGCAATTGTCAGAAAGGAAACCAGGCACTTTGCCCAGTAGTGACGAATCCAAAAGAATAGGTAAATGCAATCACTACTAGGAGCGGGGTACAACTGCCAGAAATTCAAGTGAAAAGACCAGAGAAACATGACAAACAGTCACTACAACAAAAACAGCCTTTTGCAACATCTCAACGGCAACATTCATTAATAGCATGTTGCTAAAACAGGTTTACGGCAACAATCATCAAATGTTTGTTGCAATTGGTTAATTTAATTGACATTTGGCAACAATATTTAAATGAATGTTGCCAATATATACATTTGCAACGGACATTAATTTAATTGACATTTGGCAACAATATTTAAATGAATGTTGCCAATATATACATTTGCAACGGTCAGTGTCCGTTGTAAAAATAATAATATATTTCCTTATTCAACAACGGGCATTGACGGTTCCTAAATAACATAATATTTAGCAACGTTCTTTGCACGTTGTTAACATATTTACCACAACCCTTTAGCAACGGGCACTGCCGCTTGCAAAAACTTTTATACATATTAGGATTTAGCAACGTTCGATACACGTTGTTAAAACATTTAACCCAATACTTTTGCAACGGTCTTTGCCTGTTGCTAAAACTTTTATATATAAAAGGATTTGGCAACGTTCATTGCACGTTGCCAAAAGGTTTCCGTTGCTGTTTACAATCTGAAGCCCAATTAATACGAACCCATTTAAGATATTCCCTACCCGTGAAAACCCAAAATTTTTGCCTCCAACCTGAAATGAACTATGTATCTATCTCCTCTCGCGCTGCTCTTCCCTAAACCTAACCCCAAAATCTAATTGAAAACCCGCACAGTTTTGATCTTCCCTAATTATTTTGATTTCCGCACAGTTTGGGCTGGGAAGAAGGATTACGAGCATTCTAAAATCATAACATTGTTGCTGAGATTTGTTGATCGTGTTCGTGATTCTTTTGGCAGGTGATTTTGATTTTATTTCATCTATTATTCTTCAAAATTCAGAAAAAATAGTATAGCAGAATGTTCTTTTAGCTTTGTACAAAGCTTAAATCCTAATTCATGTTTATTATACTGGGTATATGTTTCTCTTGAGTTTAAATCCAGATTCGAATTATTGGGTGCTCGTCTTTTCTTTGGTTTTAAGAATGTCAGATTTATGCTACTTGTTTGCCAATGAATTGCCTTCTTATTCTTCCTTTTGCCCAGATTACATTTTGGTAAATTAATTCGTTTTTTCCCCTGTTTCCCCTTGGTTGCTTAAGTTTACCCTTTCTGAAACAATATTGATTGGGAGGCAGAAGACTAGAGATTCGTTGACAATGTCTTAAGGGTAAAATCGAATAAAGAGAGCAATAATTAGCCTCAATATGTATTAGAGCTTAAAGAGCTCAATAAACATTCAGATTCTAAGATTCGTATTATATAAAGATAAAATCCAACAGTTCTTTAACGAACCTGATTAGAATATACAAACTAGTGGATGTGTATAAGGACAATAAAATGTCAATTGGGAGAATCGCAATCATTTTATTGTGAACTAGTGGAAGTGTTGACCTACTTTGATACTATGTAGAGAGAAATCAATGTAGAAAGAAAAATTTCTATTGTATTTCATTCATTTAGAGTAAATGTATTTATAGTTGAACAAATGATAAGATTACAACAATTGTAGCTATATCTTTAGATTCTATTTTATCCTTTCGTTGTGATCGCAATCCATCTAACCCAGTCTAAAATCTTCATCCAAGGATAATGACTTATCCTTAACAATAATTTGTATACTTGCGTCGCCATGCTTGGATGTTAATGAATAAGAAGAAAATGTTAATGTACTTCCGTCTTCTTATAATTTTGTATTTGTTGCAACCTGTAATTTTGTATAGTTCAGAATTTTGTTGATAACTGTTTCAATAAATTACATGTTACTGCTAGATGCTTGATGTAATGCTACCTGCTTGGTATTGTTGCTTAATGTTTGTTATTTGTTTATCACTATCTAGTGATTTGTTGCTTTGTTGCAATTCATTATTTGGTGCTTGGTATTTCTGTTTGTTGCTATCGATATCTATTATGCTTTCCTACACTCTGTGTTTATAGAGTGCTTGGTGTTTGTTGTAATTGTCTTACAATTTTGTGTTTTGTGTTTTTTGTTTTAGTTTTTATGTAGTGGCTCGATGCTTGGTGTATTGTATTTTGGTGGTGGTTGGTCTCTTCGATGTAATTTTGTTTCAAGCTTTTGTAGTTGGGTTTTACTCCTACCTTTTTAACTTTTTGTAACTCTATATCTCTTCTTGTCCTTGTAATTCTGGAAGTAAGCTTAGCATGTTCGCCTCATCTTGTACTAATTTTTTTCTATCAATGCATTTAGCTAGACATAGGTGGAATTTATAGAAAATAAAAAGAAATTCAGTTTTGAATTGAAAAATCAATATATCATTAAATATAAGACATGACATGTAATGTTAACTATGCAACTTGAAAGAAAATCTAAGTCTGAGAATTAAAATCTAGGTGATCCATCACAGCATCTATTATGATTATGTCATTAATTCTTTTCAATTTACAGGTACTTGATTTAGGCATTTTCAATGAACTGAAAACTAGGAATTCAAAATAATACAACATCTTGTTAACAATCTTTTCTATTTCTCTTTCTCGAATCCTTAATTATTTAGCTTTGTTAGCCTTCAGGTGTTCACCTAGTCAAATTTTAACTACGCATCTTGAAATTTCAGTGCCATTGGACAATACATTGCTTATAATGGACAAAGAATGGGTGCACTTATCAAGGTTATTTTTAAAAATTAGATATCTTTAATTTAGGATAAAATTGAAACATCTTCATGTATTAATGATCATAACATTTGTTTGCAGATAGAAATAATAAACCATCAAATGGGAACCACCTAGTCTGAAAACTCAAGTGTTTTAGAGGGAACACGTTTATTTATTTAATTTTATTGTTTTAATTCGTCCTTTTAATTGCATTAATTGATATAGATCTCTGACATTAATTTCTATTGATGTAACAGATGTTTGATCTTGTTTGAAAGAAGTCCTTGAAAGATAGATAGAGTTGAGGTGAGTTTGGCTCCTCTTATTTGACTTCTATTTGTTAAATTATGAAAATATTAATATTT
The DNA here is from genome assembly GCA_023638005.1 of Forsythia suspensa. Classification (NCBI taxonomy): domain Eukaryota; kingdom Viridiplantae; phylum Streptophyta; class Magnoliopsida; order Lamiales; family Oleaceae; genus Forsythia; species Forsythia suspensa. The sequence continues at coordinate 21,462,226 of CM042673.1, forward strand.
ATCTTTTCTTTAATGTTGAATTAAAAGTCTTCTAAGCAAGCTTCCAAAAGACGAACTAAGCAACAAAGAGCCTTATATGCTGCCGTAACTAGAGATGAAAATCAAGGAATACACATTTATGATGAACCAGAAAATCGTAGGTCAATGCTAGAAAATGATCAAGACATGCAATCAACAAATGTGGATCCCCAAAGAAGAAAAGAGGACCCACCGTATTGAAAATGGTTCCCGAAAATAATTTTCATAGACCGGAGCTTGAATTCAATGATTTGGGTCAAGTGGTTGGTAAAAACTCGATAAATTTGCATCAATAGTGGGAGCCATGGTACGAGAACATGTGCCGCTTATAATTAAAGATTGGCATTCGGTAGATGAAAAGAAAAAATTGAGCTTTGGTCTTTCATACGGTATACTTTTAACAGCTTGACCTCTTTTTTTTTCTATAGGTTAATTCACACTTATTATCTTTTCTATCTTAACTTTGACCTCCTTTTACGTTTCTTCTAAATTGGTTTTTTGTATTTATGTATACCTACAGCAAAGGTTCAATGTGAGTGATTGCCACCAGAAAATGACGTTTCAAAGCATGGGAAATTATTGGAGGACATTCAAATCAAGACCGAGAAAAGAAATAAAAAATGAAATAACAAAATCTGCGAATAGAACACGCACTATTGCCCTTCTTAGACCAAAGAATGTAAACTCAAATGAAGCATGGGAACAGTTTGTCGATGAGACTTTTTCTACTGACTTTCAAGTAAGTAATTTGAGTATAAAGGTAAAAAAATATTATTTGAGTCTACTTGGTTTATAATTTTAGTTGTCTTAATAGGAAAAAAGTTTCAAATTTAGTAGAATGAGAACTACTCGAAGCTTGTTCATACTATGGGGAGAAAGGGATATCCACGTCTGACTCATGATATGGTAATTACACACTTGTATTTCTTTTATTATATTCCATTCTTATGTTGACTCACTCTTTCTTTTAAGAAAATGTATGATTTTTATTCGGAAAAAAAAAATCCAAACATCACAGGCTAAGAACTAAAGTGTGGACTCATGGACATCTTAGAAAGGATGGAAAACCAATAAATGAAGCAATTTCGAAAACCTTGGTATGATTATTTTATCAAAGTTGTTTTATTATAATATGTATTACATGCTTGTATAAACTTTGAGTTCCATTCTTGTAGAAAAAGATAGAAGATTGTGCCCAATCAATCTATGATACTCCAATGAGAAGATTCCATACGCGACGATGCTATTGCTCGAGTTTTAGGTCCCGAACGTCATGGAAGGGTTAAGGGCCTTGGATTGGCGCTACACCTTCAAAAGTGGATGCTCATATTCAAAGTAGTGGGAGAGTAAGAGAACTTGAAAGCCAATTGCAAACTCGATCGAGAGGATGGGAACACTAGAAGAAAAGGTTGAAGCGCTTATGAAGTTATCGCAATTGGTAAACTTTTTTAGTCATGTACTATGATAATTTAGGTAAATATGAATTTACTTGTAAAATTTTAATTGCATTTTTGTATCATTTAACAGAATCAAAACAAGAATGCAAAGGACATAAGTTCACATGCATTTACTCCTCGTGTTTTTGTGTCTTACTATAATATATAGTTGTTTATTTATTATAAAACATATTATGTCTAGCAAATTTAAAGAAGGATATTTATCATGTTCATATCAATTTGTAGTCATAACAAGGAAGTGGTTTTCAAGGAGGCAATGAACCGACAATAGAAGTTGTCAACTATTGCATTGGTACAAGTTTGATGGGGATGAAGTTGTAGCGAAGGGAAGATTGCATCAATGCACCCAAGTGCAAAGGTGCATCACATGCCTCTTGGACGAGGCATTGGAAGGTTTGGGTTGAAGAAGTCTATATGGAAAATTTAAACTTATATCGACCTCTACTGAGATTCGAGTTCTTAATGAAGCATTGGGAAGTACTATTGCATGGCCAAAGAGTAGTATTAAACTTATTTGAAGAGGTATGTGTACTTGGTACCTTTTTTTATGTGTAATGCTTTTTGTTAATATGTTCATTGTGACCAATTAAGGTTAGAACACAATCTTGATCTTGTTCATTGTGACCAATTTAAGGTTAGAAATGAGATGAGCTAAAGGAATCCGAACCTCTTAGTTTCTTGTTCAAAGTAGATCTTTGCCTCCCCGTAGCTTTTCTCCGTCTTTCTTCTTCTGCTTTTTGTTGTTCTTCCATTCATGCTTGCATCACAACATTATATTTATAGGTCGAGAATAGATGGTTAATTGTGTTACTTATCGAATCCTCGATGCGAGCTTGCTCTTTAATGTGGATCCATGCGATTTTGATTCTTTGAGGGATCTCATACTCTAGTAACTTATGTTCCATTGTTTTTGGGGACAAGTGTGCTTTTTTACCAAACCATTGGTTGATGTTTGACATTTCCCGAGAATAATTTTCTCATCTAATGCATAATATATAACCCCCGAATCCTTGTACACAAGAGTTAATTGTATATATCATTGAGAGACTACTAGTGCTAATATTTCTTTATTGTCTTAATATTTGACTTTGTATTCTTTTGCAAGTCTTACATTTCTTATTGAGATATTTAATATCCGGCTTCTAACTATGCAGTGTGAAGCAAATAGTAGTTGCCACTCTTGCTCATGATTTATAATGATTTTGACTTGTGTTTGCCTCACCGTTATTCAGGGTTGTAAAGCGTAATAGGTGAATGCTAAAGGATACCGGATTGTAAGTGGTTTTCAGATATTAACATTTTTCATTAATTATTCTCCACTCGACTTTGATATCTTTTCCAATGATCTAATACTTCTAAATTGTGAAAATTCGTAAAGACGTGCGTAGAAGAGGGAGTAAAGTGTGTAATTTCGAGGATTGTCTTCAATAAATGTCATGTCCTCTTGCATTCAAAAAGTCATCTTATTAAGACTTGCTAGATCTAATGGATGTAATAAATGGACCAATCTCATCAATAGAAAGAAGCTATAGAGGCACATGCTATACTACATGTCACGCCAACACATGAGTTCGTGGTAGGTAGAACATTTTGAGAGGTCATGTACTAAGGTTTTCTCGAACGAACAATATTTGACAAGTGAAGGATTCGGTATGTCCTAGTCTTCAAGTTCAATGATTTTCACCACGGATGCATCGCTAACTTTTCTCGCAAACCACAACTCGGTCGTGGTTTTATAACACCAGATGCCTTGCCATGATCCAAAGCAACCTTCAATCTCGACTCATTTCTCGTCGCTAATTTATAATCGATGGATTGCTTTATTTGCCGTGATCGAAGCATGTAATGTTGGTACCTTTGTTTTGCCAAATTTCAGTTGAATATTTCCTAGTATATGCAGATTGACGTTAAATTGACTAGGAGTACTTTCAATTAAGCGGCTTAGCTAAAATAGACACCTGCAGTAATGTTTGATATAAACCTAATCCTCGCTCTCTTTGTAATTAACTTCGGGTTAAAACCACCATTAGGTAATTGACTTTGTTCACACCGCTTAGAACCGGATATCCTATATATTGCTAATTGCTTTTGACAAGATCAAGGTACTATTGATGACTCGTGGTTTGTAAATGCAAGTGGACATTGCGATCTAAATCTTTGACGACTTTGGTTGCGAGAGGAATTACCGGTTCTTCTTCATGGATTATGAGGAGACATCGATATGGAAAGCACCGATCAAGACCCCTCGCTTCCATTGTTCTAGTTGTCTACACCTTTATATCGCTTTGGTTTGTTGGTGGTCTTCTCGCATTCCATCTCGTATCTCATCAAGACAAATCGTGCAAGAGCTAATCTTTTCAAGTGAACTTGTTATCCGAATTTTTATGATGTGTTGCTAGTTTTTAATTGTTTTTCCCTTTAAATGTTAAAGAAAACCATGCTTTCATTCTCGAATAATGAAAATAATTTCCATGCCGATTGTAGACAACTTATGAGAATTTTAGATATCGATATGATCGGCGTGCCAATCTTGTAACTTTGCTTCAACTGTTGATTGACTTTTGCCTAAATGGGGCCACTTTATAATTCTTATTGTTTAATTGAGTTATAGTGAAAACTTTTGTTTTGTAAAGTGTTAATAATTTGAATGCTTGTCTCGCTTTACCTCATGAGAGATGCAATCAATATGTTAGGTATTATTTCATGTATTTTGAGGAATTATTTGGGAAGGCAACATTAATTTGTATGCTTTAGTTGAGTTTTCACTTTCTATTAAGTCATTCCGTATTTGATTCGACATGATAAATTTTCAATTTGCAACACCGCATTTGTTGTAGATGTATTGCTTAGATACAAAGTCTTTGAAAGTGTTAGCTAAGATTTATTAGTGATAGCATTGAGTGCGAAAAATGTGAATTCATCACGTATTGTGAATTCAACAACTGCTTGGTAGAATTCAAAATGGTTTTTTTTTTTTTGTGGTGAATTGGTGGTTGGAACCGATAGCGAGGTTCATGTGGAGTAAGCGGTTTTGCTCGAGGGGTGGTAGAAGAGTTTTTGTTGATATTTTTGTGAAGTGCATGCAAAATTACCGGTTTCAAGATTTTGGTATATTAAATATTTTTCGTGCCAAGAAACTTGTAGTACATGTGTATTTTGTTATATTTTGGTTCGAACTTTCATATTACAAGAACTTCTAGGCTATAAATGTATGAATACAAATTCTTCTTTTTTATAATATATTGGATATGTTTCAACCTTGTTCATATTTAATTGATCTTGTATAAATTGCATTTTAGCGTTTAACCATTAGATTGAGTTTTATATTAATAAACAGGTGATTGTTATTGAAAAAATTTAAAAAAACTAATGAAATAAACGACAACGTGCGCATCACCGTTGCTAAAAAAGAATAACAATAACTAGCATTGCAACGTTGATAAAGTGAAACGACAACGGTAAAGAGAACGTTGTTAAAATAAAACGACAACGGTCAAGAGAACATTGTTAAAAGGAAACCACAACGGTCGGGACAACGTTGTTAAAAGTAAACCACAACGGTCGAGTAGTGCGTTGTTAAAGGAAACAACAACGGTCGAGTACGTTGTTAAATGGAAACAACAACGGTCGAGCGACGTTGTTAAAAAAAAACCACAACGGTCGAAGATGTTGTTAAAACTACATGACACAACAAGCAATGAACGTTGTTAAAGAACCTTACCACAACGGTCATTTAAACGTTGCTATATCTCTCTAAGGTCGTTGCTAAAACGTAAAATGACAACGCCGCATTCGGTATTCCACAACGAACATTGCATGTTGTCAGTAGAGATCTAGTTTTCGGCAACATCGAAGCACACAACGCGGCGCCCGAACGTTGCCGAAGGTCTATGGCAACGTTCTTTGCCCGATTCGATGATAGACTCTTTTTCTTGTAGTGAGTTGGTAGTTGAGGAAGAAGACACTGGACAACAACATGCGAAATCAAAAGAAGAAGTTTCAAAAGAATCTGTTGAATTATCAAAAGTGAGGGAGCCAATTCCTGTCAAAGCTTATATGCCACCAATTCCATTTCCTCAAAGGTTGCAAAAGCACAAGCTCGATAAACAGTTTGAAAAATTTCTTAAAGTTTTCAAGAAACTGCACATCAACATTCATTTTGCCGATGTATTAGCCCAGGTGCCATTGTATTTAAAATTTATGAACGAAATGTTGTCCAAGAAGAGAAAAACCAGATGAAAATGAGACAGTAGCTTTAACTGAGGAGTGTAGCGCTATTCTACTAAATAAGTTGCCTCTGAAGTTAAAAGATCTAGGGAGTTTTAAAATACCTTGCACAATTGGAAAATTTTATAATTTTAATGCTTTATGTGATTTAGGTGCAAATATAAATTTGATGCCCCTTTCTGTTTAGAGGAGATTAGGTTTGAGAGAGGTTAAAGCAACAACTCTATCTCTACAGCTTGTTGATAGATCAATCAAGCACACACGTAGTGTGATTGAGGACGTGCTCATCAAGGTGGATAAGTTCTTCTTTTCGGTTGACTCCATTGTCATTGATATCGAAGAGGACCGAAATATGTCAGTCATATTGGGGCGACCATTCTTAGTGACGAGTCGAGCCCTTATTGATATTGAAAAAGATGAGCTAATATTGAGGGTATAAGATGATGAATGAGCAGTATTCAGTATGTACACCATACCCGAGCAACCAGTCGACCTCAAAGAGTGTTTTAGAGTTGATGAAGTGGTGAAAATTGGCCAAGAAAACTGCAAACCGGATACAGGTGGACTAGTTGCAACAATTAAAGATGAAAATGGCCAATTTAAAATATGGAGAGCAAATGATAAATCGTGTAAAGCTGGTAATTGCGAGCAATGAAAGACTTCCAAAGCCCAATTGAAGCCTCCATAAATGATACTTGCAAATAGTCGAGCTCTAGACTATAAATCGAGCATTTAATGGGAGGAAACCCATTTTCCATCTCTTATATGTTTATTGAATTGCATGTAGAATTTTAAGATTGCATTAGAAAGTAGAGCACATTTTTTGATTTTTAGTAATTGAGTAAATTAAACTTTTTTTTTTAATATTTCAGGCTACACATCATCATTCCAACCCCAATGCTCACTGATCAACTGAAAGTCCGATGTTGTCTCCACGTCTTTTGATTCGAGTTAACTCTTTATTTTTTTATTTATTTTGCTTTTTTTTGTCACATTGAGGACAATGTGGATTTTAAGCTTGGGGGTGACTTTATTATTTTCGTTATTGTTGTGTGTGTATTTTCATTATTATTATGTGTGTTGTGAAAAAAAAATTTATTTGTGTGCTTGTATGTTGGATAGCCTTGCCGACTTATGATGATATTTATTTGAAAGTGTTATCAATTCATGAATTATGACTAGGTGATGTTGCTTAAGTTTTTTTTTTATAGACTATACTTATTCATGTGAGATATAATTAAGTGTAAGTACAATAGTCATAAATATCACTACATTTGATTGGTATATTAAATAGAATACAATGAAAGAATAGTGAATTTAAGTTGTGAAACCAAGACTACCAATTGACAACTTAATTACCTAATCAGTTGAAATGATAGTTTGGGAGTAGTTGAACCATTGCAGAAACTATTTAGATAGGTGTTGATTCAATGCATGAGTAATATTTGTGTGGAGTGTATTTGGCTACCAGGTGGAATCTAGGTAGTGACCGAATGCCAGGAATCTAATCCCCACTTATTTATCTTGTACAAAAAAAAAAAAAGACATTGCACTTGCATTATTTTGTACCTATTTGTAGGCTAGTTGTCTCGAGTGATAAAGTCTGTTGGGGTACTCAAAACTCGGTGCCCTTAGGTCCACTGCACTGGGAGCCATCGGCCTAAAGCTCGCTATAAGAGTTATCTAGAAAGCTTAAAGGAGTGAGGTTTTGCACATAAGATAGATTTAAAAAAGAAGAAGAAGCAAAAGCAAGATTGAGCCTTTGTGCACATGACTTGGGGATGTAGATGACTAATTGGTTTGACTTACCTAGTGAAAGCTTGATGGTTGAAGCATTCAGTAAGGAGAGAATCGTCACAGATCTAGATAGCAACTGTATTGGCTAGACCTAACCAAAATTTGAACGGTAAAAAATATAAGTATTTTGAAGGCAACTTTAAAGTTAACACCCATAGTGAGAGTGGATATAAATATGGGAGTGTGTATTCTTACGAGAGAGAAATGAAATATTTGACCATTGAATGGCAGAATATTACCAACATAAATGTTTATTTTGATTGGATTGACTATTCGCACACATACATATATCAATCGAGCATCGAATAAGCAAAAATTGATTTTGGTAGCATAATTTAGAAGTTTTTTATAAATTGATTGAGTTGTTTCAAAAACATGAGGCAAATACGACAAGCTATCTATTATAGTAAAATTTGATATTATTTGCTTGATTGTTTAAGTAGATAATCTTGCTCCAGATGAACAAGTGTTTAAGTTTGGGAGTATTTGATAAGTGTATTTTATACACTTATCCTAGCTTATAAACTTGTTGTTTAATTGTGATTTGAGCGGATTTCTATTTAATTTCGTATAAAATATTGTGATTGTAGGAAAAACCCGAAAATGAAGGTAAATATAACAAAAAGTGAGAATTGGAGCTTAATTGTAGTTGATTAGAAGCGTTTGAAGATTGACATGATGGCATGGATGTGATAAGAACAATTGAAAGAGCAATTAGAGGAATGTCACAAGTTTCGGGCGTGGATTTCAACTTACAAAAAGTTTGAAGACTGAATTGTACATTTCTAAAACTTGTGAAAGACCAAATTCAGATGACTTAAGAGGTTTTGGGACCAATTTGGAAGCTTTTGGAAATTTTGAAATCAATCTTGAAGGACTTGGAGCAAAAAGCGACCAAAATATACAACTTTGAAAGTTCGGGGACCGAGTTACAAATTGATGAAAATTTTTATGTTTGCCACAGTCCGGCAGCGGTTTGCAAACCTCGGTCAGACTGCGGCAAACAGAAAAACGCAATTTTGGTGTTTTTTTAAAGTTGAAACTAAGGGGTATTTGTGTCATTTTCAATTAAAACGAGTTGGAGGGACATAAACACTATATCAAGATCTAATCTAAGACAAATTATGTTGTTGAATCATTGAGAAAGAGACGAATAACGATGGCGAGATTGAAGATTGGAACTTGAAGACAAAGAATTCTTGGTGCAAGATATTCAACGTCTTCTCGTCTTCTCCTCTTTTATTCAAGATCCGTTATATATTCTGAACTTTCCATATTATTTTTCTACCGAATTATGAGTAGCTAATTATTTAATTTGGATGAACGATGTAGTATAGTTTAATTCTTTAATTTCAACTAAGTTTTGCTTATAAATTATTTATGTTTTGAATTTACTTATTTTCTTATTGCTTTGAATAATTGACCATTATTTAATTGATTTTGTGGATTGTAATGAATTGAGAAGTAAATTATTAATGTAGACTACGTAGTAAAATTCGACAATTGGATAAAAGGTAGAGATACGCTTTTATTATTGTCGCGGTCTTGAATTGAATTCTTGGGCGATTTAATGCATCTAATTAAGGACCATTCTGACTTTATAAGTTGACTTAATTAGATAGGACTAATTTAAACTCGAGAGAGGTAAATTATGTTAAATTCGTGAATTCGACCGATTACAACATTATGAATAAATCTTGAGATGAGAAATTAGAGATGACAACTATGGTGAACTCGTGAATCCAAATTCTTCAACCATCATTCTTGATATTTGCTTTCACATAAGTTATTATATTATTTTCTTAAATTGATATTTACACGTTAATAGTTAAAATAAAGAATTCTAAAGTGTTTTAAACATATTAGGATTAAGATTAATTGAACTAGTATAAAATTATGATAGTCTTTGTGGAAAAGATAATCCGGACTCAATATGTCCACTTTATTCTTTGTTTGCGATATTGTTCACTTGTAATCATATTATTTTCACAACAGGGACCAAAAATCCCAACAAACTTTTACATTGGTTCCAAATAAAAAAACCTACAAAACTCAAAAACATGCTCAATAGATGTCAAACAAATTCTAAACTAATTAGAACTCAACGTACATTTACCAATGTTTAGAAGTGTAAGACAACTTCTAAACTTTACCAAGGTGAGTACTTTAGTGCCCATATCTGTATAATTATAGTACGTATGCATTTTCTTAATTTTGAGATACTATATCCCTATTATGGATGACAAAAATATTCGATTCGTCCCAAATCGGATGGATACCCGCTCCGAATGGAGCGAATAATTCCTGATTTGCCCATGTTATGGTGATCCGGAGCGGATCGGATCATGTGTGTCCCGATCCGATCCCGATCCGATCCACCCCATTTGAAAAATAAAGAAAGAAAAAAGTAGTAAAGTAGTAAAGCTTGTTTCAGTGTTTGTTTAACTTTTTGAATGACAATTGACAAAAAAAAAAAAAATCACGGATCAGTCTATGGATCACCGTTTTGATTCGTTCCGACCCGATCTACTCCGAGAAATGATAGATCAATCTGCTGATTTGAATCTTCTAAAATTAATGCTGGACGGATACGGATCAGGCTGATCCAATCCGAATATGTTCCGTTGCCATCACTAATATCTAATAAAATGCAGTATAACATCTATATGTTGAGTGCGTTAATGAAAAACAGAGTTCTTACACCAATGAATAGTCGATTGACTATCAGAGTATATAGTTACATTATTACTTAAAATACATAGTTCATTAAACAAACATTTAATCCACATAGCTTCTTTAAAGGTTTTAGTAGCAGCTATAAACTCAAATTCTGTAGTGGAAAGAATAACAATATGTTGAAGTTGAGATTTTCAACTAATACACGAATAACACAAAGTGAACACATAAGCTGAAGTAGATTTCCTATTATATCTATTTCCACCATAATCAGCATCAGTAAAACTTTTTAGTTTCACACCATTAGAAACAATTTTATATATTAATCCCACATTATAGATACCTTTCAAATACTTGAGCAACCATGTCAAAGCTTTCCAATGAGTGGACTTGGATTAGACATGTACCTGCTCAAGGTACTAACAGCAAAAGCCGAGTACAAACCGTCAAGTACATAGAACCAATCACATTTCTATTCATATCAAGCAACTTTTTCATTTGCAGGTGATTGTTCTTTGGACAAAATAAAATGATTACCAAGAATTATAGATACAGGTTTACGATCAAGCATACCAATTTTTTTCAAAACCATAAGTACATATGGAGTTTGATATAAAACTAAGCAAGAATTAGACATATCTCTATCAATTTCCATGTCAAGTATCATTTTAGCATGCCCAAGGTCTTTCATATCAAATTCTTTGCTTAACTAATTTTAATATTGTTTACCACTTTTATGGTTAGAACCAATCAATAACATGTCATCTACATAGAGTAACAAATACACACAATCATTTGTGTTGTAGTGCTGGTAATACAGACAATGATCAAACTCACTCTTCTTGAAACCAATAGAAATATCATAAGAATCAAATTTCTTGTACCCAGTGTCTACGAGACTATTTTAAACCATGTAGAGATTTTTTAAGAAAACACACATGACCAGGTTTGTTTTTATCTTCAAAATCTTTTGGTCAAGTTCTTAACAATAATGAGCAACCAATGCAAGCATGATACAATAGTGGTATACTTAACAACATGCGAAAAAATCTCATTGTAATCAACCTCTTCCTTTTGTGTGTACCTCTTGGCTACTAACCTAGCCTTGTATCTCACATGTTCAGTCTTAATGGCTTATTCCTTTACCTTATATACCCATTTACATCCCACAATGGATTTATCATTAGGTTTAGTCACTAATTCCTAAGTTTGATTTTTAGTTAGACAGCTAATCTCCTCTCTCATAGAACTCACCCACTACTTAGACTTTTCACACCACATAGCCTCCTCATAGGTATTAGGCTATTTATCCACTAGTTCTTGATAATTAGCATAGGCTATGATATAGTCAGACATCCTTTGGGGTTCTCTACGTAGTCTTCTCTCCAAATCTCTAGCTAGTTGATAATCAGTTAGAGGGTTTTGGTCAACGGAGTGATCCTCTATCATATCCACCTTCCTCTCATTCTCTACAACCTGCTAATCTTGTTGGTTATCACTCTCCACCTCACTAGAAGTGATGGGTATGGAGATGCTCACCCTCTCCGCCTCAGCTGGAGACTCATCACTAATGGTTTCTTGCTATTTTTCACTCTCTAAACAAGGTATTTGACAACATTTGACATCTCGACTTAATGATAATCTTTACACCCTTTTGGCTTCTATCCCACAACTTATATCCCTTAACTCCCTCAAGGTAGCCCAGAAAGATACACTTCATAGCTGTAGGTTGAAGCTTTCCCTCACTCTGATGAGAAAAAGCAACACAACCAAAAGTTTTAAACATAGAATAATTAGTTCATTTACAATGCCATTTTTCATAAGAAGTATCACCATTTAAAACAGCGGATGGAGTCAAATTAGTCAGATAACAAGCAGTCATAACAGCTTCACCCCAATAAGATTTAGGCGCACCAGAACTTAACATCATACATCTAACCTTATCAAGTAAAGTACGATTCATTCTTTCAACAACCCCATTCCGTTGGAGAGTGTAAGGCACATTTTTATGTCTAGTAATGCCACAATCATTGCACAAATTATCAAGGTCAGCATTGCAGAATTTAAGACTATTATCATTACGCAAATATTTTATCTTTTTACCTGTCTAATTCTCTACTTGAACTTTTCAATTTTTAAATTTTTATAAAAGTTTAACTTTAATCTTTCAAAAGATAAACCCACACACATCTGAAAAATCATCAATAATAAATAGAAAATATTTGTTACCACAAAAAGTGGGATTGCTTCTAGGACCCCATAAATGAGTATGAATGTATTTTAACACTTTAGTTGTCTTGTATGTGCTAGATGAAAATGACGTCATACGATGTTTACCAAGCACACAATGTCACAAAAAAGACATGTCACACATCTTAACTTTACCAAACATACCTTATCATTAAGGAACTTAAATCTCTTAACACGAACATAAGCAAGTCTATTGTGCCACTTGTGTATGTGATCATTGTCAATGGAAGCAATAGTGGAATTTAAACCACCTACCACTTTAGCACGCACAATGTAGATACCATTTCTTATAACAGCCTTAAAGACTCTAAGAACACCCTTAGTCATTTTAATATATCATTACCAAGCACACAAACAAAATCTATTTCTTTCAACTCCCTTGCAGAAATCAAATTTCTACCAATGTGTGGAATGTATCTAACTCACTTCAACGTGTGCACAAAATCACTATCAAATCTAACAGTCACATCACCAATGCCAGTAGTGTTATATACACCACCCCTATGCAACGACATTATCATTATTACTTTCATGCAAATGATCAAACCAATGTTTATTTGATGTGATGTGAAAAAATGCACCGGAGTCAAGAATCCACTCATCCATATGGGAGTTCATAGACAGGTTAATCTCACTAGGCTCCTCTTTGGATACTACCACATTCGTCTCATTATTTTCTCTCCGATCTCATTGTTTGTTCTTCTCTTTATAATAGTCACTAATGAAATAGCTTAATTTGCCACAATCATAGCACTTTTTCCATTTTGCCCTCCCCGTGATTTAGAACAATTTCTACCATTTCTATTGCCACCACTGTTTTGCCCACCTCTACTTCCACATCCACTTCCACTCCCACTCCCACCCATTGATTGAGGTTTACCCCTTACAAAATAGATCTCGCCATTTTTTTCTCTCATTTTTTTCAGCTTTCAACTCTCTCTCCTTACTTTTTAGAGAGCTTATAACAATGTCAGGTGTAAGGGTTTCATTCTCATACTTGATTACATTCTTGACTTTCTTATATGAATCAAAAATGACATTCAACAAAATTATAATTTTGTTAATTTCGAGGACCGTTTCACCACAGTTTGTAATATCTTGTACAAGCTTATTGAAATTTTTTTCGAGCACATAAATTTTGTTTGGATGAATTGAGTCGAATAAAGCTCTTCTAATTTTTTTTTCAAAACTTTTATGTGGAGTCCAATTTTCCAATTTTTCGCAAAATATGTCCAATAAATTCAATATAATAGATGTATAGGCAAGTTCATCAGATTACTTTTTCTGATCCTCAGTGACATTATGACCAAAAGAATTATCAATAGCTTTTGAAACTTTTTGCTGAACCAAAATACCTTTCATTTTTTGTTGCCAAATAAAAAAGTAACATTTACCAATAAAGACACTCAAGTCAAAACGATGCGCAAACATCTCAACAAATAATAGTACACACCAACAATCACCTCCGAGATAATCACGCAGAAAAACCTAAACCTTCAATATACACCGTGTTCGATTCTCAGGATTTCATGAGATTCGTGAATCTTAGATCAAACGAATTGTCAAATGGGTAAAGTCCAAGTGATAGTTCTAAATAATAACAATGATCCAACAGAAGCAAAGTATTGCTAATTATCAAAAGCAAAATAAAAAAATTAATAAAACACAAGTTACAATAATGGACACGTAAATTCTTAAAGTTACTAGCAACCGGTAATGATTACTCCACACAGTAATCCCAAACTTAATAGTCATCCCACACAATGGTCTACTATTATAGAAATTTAAGAAGACCAACCAATTTACCATAGCGAACTAATTTGAGGTCCGTAATAACGGAGAGATACCAATTTATTTTAATTTTATTTTACTTTTTGCAGATTCCTTTTCAGCATTTTTGGAGCAGAAAATCAGCACCAAGCTCGAATCCAAATTGTCCAACAAATGCACCGTTGTCCGAAAAATTGATCCACCAAACAATAAAATAAAAATCAGAATATAAAAGAAGTGATTTCAGCCCAAAATAATTCTTAAAAAAAAAATTGGCCAAAAAAAAATTCTGATGTTGCTGTCGGTCGCCTAATTGTTCACAAAGAAGAAGAGGCGACGAATTTTCGACAAGAACAGATAAGAAGAAGCAGCCAATCAATCGAAATAAAGAGGCAGATTGTATGTATATTCGTGTATTACGTTGAATCAAGGGCGGAGACAGGGCTGGGCCTAGGCCCAGCCTTGTCCTAAATTTTTTCAGAAATCTACAGTTAAATTAAATTTTTTTTTTTTATGTTATGGCCCAGTGTTTTTTTAACCATGGCATTCAAATATAGTAGAGAACTCCTGCTCCGCCCTTGCGTTGAATGATATCGGCCCATATATATATTGCACACCCAATGACAAAACAAATGTCCTAATTTAAGTGGGTCTACTTATAATCAATCCGCTGAATAATTGGATCGAGATCCATTACTCAAAGTTAACAATAAACTGTTTTGACCCATCTTTATAATTGAACTGCTTAATTATTGAAAGTTGGACAATATAATAAATATTTGATCATTACCTAAGTCTACAAAACATAATTAAACCGACTTACTTAATCTTCATTAGCCCTATAACTTATTTGGTACCAAAAATTCCAACACTCCTCCAAGCTTTAGTTTCGAAAAGGGCCAAGTTTTGGCTTGAATGACTGTTATGTGTCCAGAACCACCCTGTACGAATTGGTTAGAAATAACTAGAGGTTCAAAATCAACCAATTGTTTAATAACAAAATTCTGTTTCTGGACCACACTTTAATCGTATTTTCTTTTTTCATAAATAATATTTAATAAACATAAATTTACTCCATAAAGAGGTAAGGATTGGACGATTGGGGGTTCTTACTTCTTACAAATTATAAACTTAAGGGCAGAGCCAAAACTCGGATTTAGCGAAGGTAAATTTTAAGTACAATATATATATATATACAATCGTGGGTTCTATATATATACACAAATCGTATATATATATATATATATATATATATATATATATATATATATCAAACAAGACTAACATAATAATGCTAAAACATATAGCATAATAATTAAAGAAAAGCCTCAAAGATTTCGACATGCTTAACATATGTCTAAAAGTGATTTCCAAAAAATATTCAAGAGTTTTTGACAACTTCCATCATTAGTTCCCCTCCCAACTTCACCATGTTTTTCTTAAACTTTTGAGTTGATATTAGGTTTGATTTGATATTGTTGTGCTTTAAAAAGAATTAATTTGGTTATGTCGTAGAAAGAATTGTATAAAGAATCTGACAAGTGTTTTGTAAATTTTTATTTCAAAATTGATGTATGATTCAAAATTAGCATTTAAGCGTTTGGTAAACAAATGTAATTTATCGTTGTGACTGTATAAAATTATTAAAATAGATATTGATTACAATAATTTTCTGATTTATTATGATTATTATCATGAGAAGTATTGTAAAATTAATATTTTACTTTTATAACAATAAATAATATTATAAAATATTTTTCCAAAATCGTGCATTCACCAAAATTATTTTAAAATAAAAATAATAAACATCTATTAAATCTCAAAATTAATAAAAGTTATAAAATAAAAGCAAGTCATATTGTACCAAAATCAATTAAAATTAAATTTAAATTATCTGTGAAGATGCATTATAATTAGAATACTAATAAATCTAAGACATAAAAAGAATTACTTTAACTAATTTATGTTAAAATTGGTATTTTAATAATAGCTATGTGAAAAAGTTAAAAAGTAGAATATGAAAAGCTACTCTTTTGCTGCTTCTCAGCCAGATTATACAAATCTTTTTATAATCACATTTTTTAAACTTATCAAATGTCTAAAATAATTTCTGATTGTTTATAATCAGAAATTGGGCTTCAAGATCAATCACAAACGGGCCCTTAGACCCTAACGTTTAATTGTCAAAGTTGTTTTAGGTGTTTTGATAAATTTAAGGAAAACTGATTATAGAAAAGGTATTCACACTACAATTTGTTATAAGAGCACCATATTTTAATTGTATTTAAGATCCTCAACTTTTGTTCATTGTTGTAATTATGTTTTTAACTTTTTGCCATTGAATTCTTATCTTCAACTTTCATTAATTAGCACATTTCATCATTAATGATGGTTTATATCGAGATATTTTGTTTACGTACTTTGAAATGAGGAAGAAATATTTTATTGTACTTTTGTATATATATTTTTTTAAAAATATGATAGACAAATAAGTCTTTTTACGAATTCTCAACAAATGCTTTAGACGAAATCCGTTATCAAACACAAGATGTGCTAATCAATAAAAAGTTGGAGACATGAGTGCTATAATGTTCATAGATTAAAGATGTTAAATGTAATTAAAATGTGGTGCAAAAAATAAAAAGTGTTGTGTGAATATAATTATTCTTATAGAAAAATATGTATTATCTGACAACAGATTTTAGATATATTAAAATTGTAGTTTCTTAGATTCTGCTTTTAAATTCTCCAATCTATAATCAAAATACTTATTTTAATTCTAATTAATTATATTAATTATTTCCTACTATATGGACAATATTTTTATTTTGTAATTTTATAAATTTTGAGATTTAATAGATATTTTTTTTTTTTTTTTTAAAATAACTATAGTGAACATATTATCTTAAAAAACATTTGATAATATTACATATTATTGTGAAAGTAAAAATAAATTTATAATACTAAAAATTGTAATAATAATACAAAAGAACATCGTTATAATCAATGTCTATTTTAATAATTATATACATTGTACAACAATAAATCACTATTGTTTATCAAATACTAAAATATTGATTTTGTAATTTTCAGCAATTTTGAAATAAAAGTTTACCAAAGACTGAACAATTTTCCTCAACTAATTCTATATTTAGCAAAATAAATCAATACCAAACCGATTCTAAATCCATTTAAATTCAAACTCATCTATTATAAAAATTATTATTTGTGCTCATTTTTTCAAGTATAGTCATTATTGAGTTGTCCTCAAACATACTTTTCAGGCTAAACCCAGTCACTAACCTGGTTGAATTGTCGGGTCAATTAGTGCTGGTTCAACTGTCGAGTCACCATTTTTAATCTATAGGACATTGTCAGTCCAAAAGTCTAAATAAAAAATATTTCTTTAGCTAAAAATAAAGGAAGAATAATGGGTGTTTATACAAATAGGCTACTATTTGAAAATAATTAAATAAAAATATATATGTACTATAAATTCTAAATATACAAGGTTCGTCTTTTTTTCTTTTAATTAGTAGTATTATTTCTTAATTACATTATATACTATAATCAAAAGCTAATTAATAATCCAAAATTGCAAAATCTTTAATTACGGGATAACTGTTTCAATCATCCAAATATAACTTTGATATATCTATTTGAAAAAAAATTCTCTCTTCACAAAAAGAAAATTCTCGACCATTAGCCACTTATAAGCATCAACGCAATCAGTTAATATAATATGGCAAAAACCAAAAATCTCAACAAGATCACATTTGTAACAGTTCCTACTACGTATAGTAAAACTCATGATAATAACATTTACAGCACTTCATGATACATAACATTTGTATCACTTCATGTTACTAATTGTAGTAGTAAAAATTATTCTACTTGCCCAAATATGTCAAAAATATACAACGATGCCAGAAAAAAGGCCCATTTGACAGAACGCCGCTTTTTTGCCCAACTCGAAGATATCATATAACTCGAAAACATCACGGGTCAACCCAGAACCTCTGAAAGTCTATTCTCAAACGATTCAGTCATATCGTAACAGACTTGACTAAATCTATACGGATGAGGCTTATCACGAAACCAATCAGAATGCAACTGACCATATCTCCACCTAACCGAAAATCTCAGAGAATCTCCACTGGTTTCGACTAGACGGTTGTGACATTGCTCCTATAAATACTACCATCTACCAGATGAAAGGTACGCTTACTGAAAACATTCAACTTCAATTATTCACTTCCCGTCTGATTCTCTCGTATTCATCTATACAATCTTACTGACTTGACCGTCAGAGAGTCTTCGGCCGACACCACACTGGTGTCCTCTTGAGATAGATGGATTGCATTGGAAATGTCCTTATAAGAGTTAAGAGCATCTTCAAAAAAGTCTTTAAAAGTGAACTCTCTTTAATTTAAATAGTCAAACCTTAAATTTAAGTTTCAACAAGCTCTTTAATTTAACTTTTTAAAATAGAAGTATGTTTAGGGATGGCAAACGGGCGAGCCCACATGGCAAATGGGCCGAGCGGCCCCGTGGACTCACTGGCTTAGCATGTTTGGGATCGGCCCAGGCTGGCTCGAGCTCTTTTAGGGACGAGTCTACGGGCGAGCTAAGCCCTAAATTTTTTAACAAGTCGAATTTGTGTTTTGAATTTGTTAAAAAAAATTCAAAGTTGTTTAATATGTTAATTAAAAAAATGGATATTTAGTAGATGATTATGGACTCGGCCCATGTGATTGGTTGTATAGTTAATTATTTTTGTTGATTGTTGGTTGGACCTGCGAGCCTATTATTTAATTAAATGGGCCTACGAGCCTATTATTTATTTAATTAAATTTTTGAGCTATTTATTTATTATGAGCATGCGTGCCAACTAGTATAGAATACATGTTGCAGATGGGCCACAAGGAAGCAACCAGTATATGATACAGGTTGCAGCAGGAGATGGAGATGATTGCATTTAACATTCGATGAACGAATGCAACGTTCTTCAGGATTGCTGGTGGCCCAATCAATCTGAAATTTTCAATTGTAGAATCTATCATCTACGATTTGGCACCCACCGTGGGGCCCTAGCAATCATTCTGACGAACGAAATTTGTCCTCTCTCGCATGGCATTATTATCCACTACTCTCCAATATCACCATTTCTGGAACTTCTGAAATCTATCGCACGAATGGCCTTATTGATTACACTTTCAATGAAGTTGCCCATCAAGAACCAAAACGATTGATTCTCCAAGAGGCGAAAGCAATAAGGCAACAAGGGGCACAACCGTCTAGCCGACTACCGTCCAGCCAACTACCGTCCAGCTGGACATCGTTCATCCAAATACCATCCGTCCGGACTTCATGCACTCTCAACCTATCGCTCTACCGAGCGAGGTAACTACACAACTAGCGCGCCTCATCGAATTAACCAACCAAAATTCTAAAAAATTGGAAAGACTAGAAGCGGAGAATCAAGGACTTCAAGAGAAGATAGAATCATTAGCGGCTGATCTGTCTATTGCGCGCCATTCTCGTTTCCAAACTTCTGTCAGGTTTATGCCTTCACTCGACCAGAATGCACTTAGGACAATTGGTTCAAACATCTAATTCACTATACCGTTGCACGGAGGATCGGTTGACGCCCAACCTCAACCTACCACTAGGCAGAATCTAGAGTTGAACGAAAGCTAGTTGTAATCGAAGCCATGGTTCAACGTATCCTCGGAGTACCTGCACCAATCGAGAAGAGCACATCCAGTTGTTTTGCCGACTCCCCATTTGATGATGAAATCGCCCTGGTAGAGATGCCTAAAAAGTTTAGCTTCTCCAACATAAAACTTTATGATGGAACGACTAATTCAGACGACCATATAGCTCAGTACACACAAAGAATGTTTACAGCTGCCATACCAAGAGACCTTCGTGGGGCCTGCATGTGTAAGGGGTTCGGCTCCAATCTAATGGGGCCGGCCCTACAGTGGTATACAAATCTTTCTAACAACTTTATTTCATCATTTGTACAACTAACTGATACTTTTGTTGAGCAGTTTGTAAGCAACATAAAACTCAAGAAGAGGTTCGACGACCTTTATCATATAGTGCAACGAAGAAGTGAATTGCTCTGTGAATTCGTCGGGAGAAAGTTTCTATTCCTAGTTGCAACCAACAAACTGCACTTTCTACTTTTTGAAAGGGGTTCCTACTCGATACTGACTTATACAAAGAATTGACCAAGTACCCATGCACAATGGAGGATGTCATGGCTAAAGCTTGGGCCCAAATCAAATGGGAAGAAGACGATGCCAACTTCAATTTCACTAGGCGCTACCCCTCTAGAAAAGAGCCGCAAAGGCAAACAGAGGAGAGAAATGGCCTATGAGTTCTTATTCTCCTATAGACAGAAGAGACCCCAAGTGCAGAGATTTACCTAGACCACTTGATCGCCCCTCCGTGAGGACAAAGACTGGAATTCCTGAATACAATCTGTCTATCGCACCAACTGAACTAATTGTGGTGCTCAAGAAGATGGGTAATGCGGTGAATTGGCCCAGTAAGATGAAGAGCTCTACTGATCAGCATGACAAGAATAAGTGGTGTGAGTTTCATGTGGACCATGGCCACCGGACAGATGATTGCATTGCACTAAGGTTGGAAGTAGCAGAACTACTGAAACAAGGACATCTCTTAGACCTTCTGACTGAAAAAGGTAAAGAGAACCTAGCCAGACGAACGCAACAGTCATGTAGTAAGCAAGAATCTATTCCAACGCCCAAACTAACGCATGATAGAACCGTTAATTCCATCACTGGTGGGTCAGAAGTTAGTAGGATAACAAGAGCAGCAGCACGAAGGCAAGCTCGCCAAGTGACCTATCCAACCCAGAATGTAAACCAAGTGAACGAACCAGACTCACCACAAATCATCAGCTTTACAACCTCAGAAGCTATAAAACTATTGAATCTACACCATGACGCTTTAGTCATATCTCTAAACATTGCGAACTGCTTAATCAATTGCATTATGATAGACAATGGTAGCAGTGCCAACATATTTTTCTTAGAAACAATAAAGGCAATGGGCATTCTAGAAGAAAATATTACTAGATGGACGACGGTACTAATCGGCTTTAGCGGTGAACAAAAGAACACTTTAGGTGAGATCATACTACCTATTTACACTAAAGGAGTTAACCTCCACACCAGATTCCTAGTGATGGACTGTCCATCAGCTATAATGCTATATTGGAGAGGCCCTGGATCCACGAAATGAAGGCTCTACCGTCAACGTTTCATCAAGTACTTCGTTTCCCTACTAAATGGATAACAAGGCAAATCCTTGGCGACCAAAGGAATTCCATAAACTGCTACCAGAATTCACTCCGCTCTGGCCAGAGCCCTTTATAGCAATTACAGCAATACCAGTTCAACATCCCAAACCATCCAGACATGGAAGATTTGGATGAAGTCCAAATCAACCCTGACTTTCCAGAACATAAAATTTAGGTGGGATCAAAGCTGGAGCCATAACTCAGACAACGTCTCATCAAATTTCTCATGGAAAACCATGACTGCTTTGCTTGGTCTCACAAAGACATGATCGGTGTTGACCGAAAAATCATTATGCACAAGTTAAATGTTGACCCTGAATACATTCCAGTCAAGCAGAAACGAAGAAGATTTGCACCAGAAAGAAACTGTATAATCAATAAAGAGGTACAAAAGCTCATAGAAGCTGGCTCCATTCGAGAAGTTCATTATCCCGTATGGCTCGCCAATATAGTGGTAGTAAAGAAGAAGAACGGAAAATAGAAAATCTGTATAGACTTCACAAACTTGAACAAGGCTTGCCCAAAGGATAGTTTTCCTTTACCATACATCGACATGATGGTCGACGCAATAGCTGGACATGAACATTTAAGCTTCATGGACGCTTTTTCGGGATACAACCAGATTTTGATGCATCCAAACGACCAAGAAAAAACTTCTTTCGTGACAGAACGTTGTACATTTTGCTACAAGGTGATGCCATTCAGACTCAAGAACGCCGGAGTAATATATCAACGACTGGTGAACAAAATGTTCGCTGATCACCTAGGAAAGACCATGGAAGTCTACATCGATGACATGCTAATAAAGTCCTTGATTACAGAGCAACACATAGACCACATCCGACAATCTTTTGACATTCTGAAGAAATACAACATGAAGCTCAATCCAACCAAGTGTTCATTCAGAGTATCATCTAGAAAGTTTCTCGGCTACTTGGTGACCCAGCGGGGGATCGAGGCAAATCCAGATCAAATTCGTTCAATCATCAATATCCCATATCCTACTAGCATTAAAAAAGTTCAAAAGCTTACCGAAAGGCTTGCAGCTCTTAACAAGTTTATACATCGATCTTCTAAAAAATGCCAACGATTTTACCATATTTTGAAGAAAAATAAAACTTTTGAATGGACTCCAAAATGTGAAGAAGCGCTCCAACATCTCAAACAATACTTAACTTCACCTCCTCTTTTGTCCAAACCAAAAGACCTAGAACAACTCTACATGTACTTGGCGATATTAGAAATAGCAGTCAACACTGTCTTGGTTCGTGAAGAAGAAGGAAGACAGTTCTCCGTCTACTATGTCAGCAAAGCATTAATAAATGCAGAAACTCACTACAGCCAATTGGAGAAACTAACTTTATCACTCATCAGTGCAGCTCAAAATTTAAGACGTTACTTCCAAAGCTAGCTATTCGGTAGTCATCCCGACTACTTTTCCACTTTGAGCGGATATTTACAAACCCGAACTATCTCGGACGATTAACCAAATGGGTCAGTAGAGCTAAGTGAATACGACATTTCTTTTGTACCGCGACCGCCATAAAATCTCGCCATTTGCAGATTTCATTGTAGACTGCACTCCTAATTCTCAAGTCCTGGTCGAAAAAGAACTTTTCTATTTAACGAATGGATCCAATTCAGGCACATGGCTACTCCAGGTAGACAGGGCAAGAAATATTAGCGATACAGGCCTTGGTATTATCTTGACATCACCAGAGGAAAACCAGATAGAACAAGCAGTCATATGTGAATTCAAAGCAACCAACAATAAGGCAGAGTATGAGGCACTAATTGCTGGACTGAACGTAACAAAAGAAATCGGAGTCACTCGAATAAATGTTTGCAGTGACTCTCAACTCGTTGTAAACCAAATCAATGGCACATTCCTAGCTAAAGACACAAAGATGACATCTTATCTGGAATTAGTCAAGCAGCTTTGTAGTAAGTTTGATGAATTCTAAATCACTCAAGTGCCAAGGACTAATAACACCCAAATAGATGCGTTAGCCGCCTTGGGGTAGCCACAAATACAAAACAAAGCAAAGTCATCCCAGTGGCTTATCCACAATGGCCATCTGTTTGGAAACTAACCGAAACAGAAATCCATCAATCGGAAGAGGAACACTCTTGGATGACTCCCATTGTCACCTGCCAAAAAATAAGAGCGAGGCTCGAAGAATCAAGGCGAAGGCCGCCAGGTATTGCATTATAAACAAAAAATTATATAGAAGGTCTTTCTCTTGATCATACCTCCGATGTATTGAGAACACGGAGTCCCAATATGTCGTAACTAAACTACATGAATGAGAGTGTGGTAATGACTCTGGAGCCTGAAGCTTAGCACATCGTGTACTTTTTGTTGGATACTACTAGCCAACAATGCGAGCGGACTTAATTGACCATGTTAAAAGATGTGACAGATGCTAAAGGTATGCTGATATTTCCCATCTCTCGTCGAAACGACTTAATCCTATCCTTTCTCCCTGGCCATTCATGAAGTGGAGAATGGACATTGTCGGGAAGCTACCAACTGCACCAGGATAACGCGTCTTCGTGCTTGCTGTCACAAATTATTTTACAAAGTGGATCGAAGCCAAAGCATTTTCACAGATACGTGACGGTGAAGTTATTCAATTTGTTTGGAAAAAAATAATTTGCAGGTTTGGAGTCCCGAAAGAAATTATAACCTACAATGGATCACAATTCATCAGCACTGCATTCTAAGATTTTTGTAAGGAATGAAACATCAAATTAAACTTCTCTACTCCACGGTACCCCCAAGCTAATGGTCAGGCTGAATCCTCAAATAAAACAATCATGAAGACATTAAAGAAGAGACTCTCAGAATCCAAGGGAAAATGGGCGGATGAACTACCTGGAGTTCTTTGGTCGTATCGCACCACTGTTCGCACACCGACTCATGAAACGCCTTTCTCCTTAGCCTATGGCACGGAAGTAGTGATACCAATAGATACAAGCATACCAACCTTCCGCTACAAATGGACAACTGATAAACAGAATCAAACTGAGTTATGCCATGAGTTAGATTTGACAGATGAACGAAGAGAAAAAGTTCTAATTTGCACAGCAGCATACCAACAAAAGATTGCCCGACACTACAACCGTCAGGTGAGAGTCAAAACCTT
Organism: Forsythia suspensa; assembly: GCA_023638005.1. NCBI lineage: Eukaryota > Viridiplantae > Streptophyta > Magnoliopsida > Lamiales > Oleaceae > Forsythia > Forsythia suspensa. The sequence continues at coordinate 21,486,906 of CM042673.1, forward strand.
CAGAGAAGGTGATTGGGTACTGCGAAATGTATTCCAGAATACAAAAGAGGCTGGTGCAGGTAAACTTGCGGCAAACTGGGAAGGCTATACTTAAAAAGTGGTCGGACATGGATCCTACAAATTACGCAGTCAAGATGGTAGAGACATACGCAACAGTTGGAACGCCATCTACCTTCGCAAATACTACTTCTAAGTCTTCTAAAATTACACTTTATTGTATCCTTGTTTATAATTTTATATGAGAACTATTGCTGACTTAGGCATTGGAGAGCCGACGACAGAAATGTCGTTGGTGACCATAACCTTCCTCTGCTCTCAGGTGGACCAACATGGAAAAGCCAATCCAACGTTCTCACTATGAAACCCACCATTGAAAGAATCGCAAGAAAAAGTACAGAATGACCCAAAAGACAGCAAAATGGATGAATCTGGACCTCCATCATAGAGTACCATCTTACTTTTTGCATTTCCATAGTTACTTTTTTTTTTAATACTTTTATCAAAAAGACATTGCTGAATTAAGCATCGGAGAGTCGATGGCAGCAATGCCTTCGGCGCTCCTAACATGTCTCGACTTTCATGAGATTCACCAGGTAAAATAAAGTGCCACTTGCAAAGTTCAAAACTTATATCACCAACCAGAATTCATAAAGTCTTGAACTTTGGGGGATGAAGAACAAACATAAATACTCAAAGGAATCAACGAAACATGCAGCCTCTCGCAGACCATCCAGAGTTACATGGTTTCCATCAAGCCATTCAAGCGGACATGAATGCTTAGTCGCCATCAAGTCATTCATAATTCGATGGTCGCGAAAAATAAAGACTAAGTTACTTTCAAAAAAGGGTATCTTCAACCCGACTAGCAACATTGCACATAATGTTTGGCTAGGCTAAACCAATCGAATTAACTGTACATATGTAAATTACCCTTTATTTTAATGTCCTAAAAATAAATGCTATTCACGACCAATTTCATACTTTGTGTTTTATTATAATTAAGTAAAACTTTTTTAGAAGACTTTTGTTATCAGACTTGTTTTCGCTCTGATAAATTTTTTTCGTGTATTTTCAAAGTGGCTCACATATACGCTCCGGTCAAAGATGTGAGAAACTTTTTCAGCTATTCCTTTCTACTAAGCACACAATCAAAATAAAGTTCACATGCTACATAAATTCAAATACATAAGTACAAGTACACACTACTCGAATAGGTAAATCCAAAATATTTGATACATAAGTACGAAAATACATATAAGTCGACCAACACACCGGGAAAATGTGCAACCAAATGGTTTATGCTTGATCATTGCCATCTTCACTGGGACCAACACCTCTGACCTCATCTTCGGACTGCTCCTCTAACATATTGCGCATTCCAAGCATCTGACACAACTCAGCATACTCTGCAATTGCTTTGTCCACCTCCCAGCTGGCATACTTGCCTTTTTTATATTCATTTATAAGGAAGGCTCTGGTGGCTATCTCAACCTCCAACTGGCAATTCTCTAGACGATCTTCTAAATAAGAAATATGAGCTCCCGAAGACTCCTTCAAGCTAGCAAGCTCCTCTTTCAACGAAAGATTTTCTCTAACCATCTCAGCTAGCTCATCCGTTGCCTTTTTCGCCGCCAAGTCAACATCCTTCTTTCCAATAGACAATATTTTGTTCTTTCCACGTAATGAGGTGTTTACTTCCTGTAATGAGCGCACCCGTCTCGCATGTCTAATAGCCTCGTCCTTCTGGAAAATAGCACCTTGCAACCCCTGAAGTTAACAAAGAAAGTTAGGCGCAATTTAAAAAAAAAACCTAGAATATTTAGGCCATCATGCTCTCTGCTGCCTTCATTTGTCCAAGTTCTTCGTAACGAGCCCGGTCTTCAGAAAACAAAAGACCTTTGCCAAGAGCCACCACGCCTGGATTAGAGAATGCTGAAGAGTCAGGTGGAAAAGAAAACACGATCGATCCATCATCTCCAGAAGTCGGTACTGTACAACTGTGCTTTCATACTATCAGAGAAGCATCGTCAGGAAGTTCTGGCTGGCTTGGTAAGCCATGAGACGAGGCTGGAGGATCAACTAGTCCTGTTGAGGAAGAACATGTCTTAGACTTCTTCTTCTCTTTTGCCTTTCTCCTCTCTAGAGCATTGAGCGAAGATCCTTTCACTCTCGACATGACGTGATCTGCAACCTCACGTTCAGTAGAGTTAAGTGGGCCACACAAAGAGAGATCACTACCAATAATTTCCAAATCCCTCTTTATCATTACGATAGGGACCATATGTCTAGAGAATTCAGATGAAATACCTCTTGGTTTTTCCAAAGCGTGAGTCCACAAACTACTTGAAGCTAGAACCTCCGAAGATAAAAGAAACCAACAATCCCGCTGACTTTTGGATATCGCTAAGATCTTCGAAATATGCTCATTCACTAACAGGCCCTCAACCGGCTGCGTACTAAGACGACGACCTGCAAGAAAGTGGAATAAGAACATCAAATTAGTAAAATGCATTTCATAAATTACTAACATACAGAACTGACCACGTGACCATGCCAAAGGAAACCTATAATCCCCCGATAAAACCAAATCCCCTGACTCAAGAAAATACGACCATTTCCAGCCCTTATCTCCGAAATTAAGACCAATTATCAGCTACTTGATCTTCTTTCTCGTATTTAAAGAAAATCGACATTTTTCTCCGTCACGCTCCCTTATGAAAAACCCATGTAATAAATCCGACATGCCAAACGTAATATCATGCTGCTCAGTAAGGACTTGGAGAGCCAGGAGCAACCACCAAGAATTAGGCATAAGTTGACTTGGTGCGATTTCAAAATACTCTAACACCATCGCGACCATCTGGAGAATCGGGAATCAAAAATCGTCTTTGAACGGCAACCCATAGAAAAACGTCCAACCAGGAACGTTCCACGACACCCTTTCATGTTGTCGTGGTAAACAGAGACGTATAGTTATAGGTACACCATAACTACCTCGAATTCTTACCAAATCAGCTTCTTTCAGGCGGCTTGGTACATTACCCGTAAACAAAATATCAACCCCGCCCGAACGGCTCTGCCCAGAAGAATGAAATCCAAGGTTACCACCGTCTAGACTTGGACTAGCCGAATAACTTCCAATACGAATACTTTCTAGATCGGCTTGATATGTTGAATAAATCCCAGGATCACCCATAAATCCTGCAAAAGTCGGTTCGTCTGGACGGGTTAGACTTGTTTAATTTTCCATCCAAAAGTTTTCGTTAGGATGGACGTGTCGACCCGTACCTTTGTCCGGCCAAATTCTGGATGGATTAACGAAACAATCTTTTTCTGCTCCGTCTAGATTACCACTAAAATCATTTCATTCTATTTTTTAAAAACAACTATTCCTTATTACCCAAACTTTCTTATGGATCAAAACTCCAAAAAACGTTGAATCAAACTCCCACCAACCACTCTTGGATATCGAGAAAATTTCGAAAAACATTCAAACACATTCAAGAAAAATCGAAGAACAACTAAAATGAAGGAGAAAGAAAGAAAACTCACCAAAATCTCTTCAACTTACCAATGTCAAATGAGAAAGAATGAATGAAATCTTTAAATCCTATTAAGGCACGTCCTACAAGAAAAAAAAGTGGCTACAAAATTTATCTAAATGTGTGCACTCAACCATTTGAATAGACATACCTACTATCTGACACTTTAAGAACATATTTCGTACAGTCCAGTTCGATCAAACAAAATATTTGTTATATATGTTACCGCTCGACATCTGATGCGAAGGGACATTTACCACTCGGCGATCGCCGAGCCAAGAAAACCAATTTGTCTTAGAGCGGCAAAACCAATTTGTGTTGCATGCATGCACAAGTGCATGCATGTGACATTTGCTGCCACACGGCACAACCTGCCGTGTGGCAGCAAATATTTCCACACGGCTCGCCGAGCTGTGTGGTTCATTTCCTAACCACACGATTCCGAGCCGTGTGGAATTTTCAAGTGGAATATCTCCGGGCCGTGCGAAATTTTTGAAACATCACTCACATTTGTCTAGCTGAGTAGAGAATTGTCGCACGGTTCCAATCGTGTGATGGACTTCATCAAAGTCACCGGGCTATGGTTCGATAATTTATTTTTGACCAAAAATTACTTTTCGACTGGAAAAGTTGTTTGCACCAAATTCTGGATTTCTGTCTGATAACCTATCCGAAGGTTTTGAATTAATCTCCAATAAATTATTTGCAATATTATTTCATCCTACATTTGGTGCAAATATCAAATAAATGAAAAATCATTCGGCCATATCGAACCAAATGGTCAAACGGTCCATACCTATGACCAACAAGGTCTGATCAGCCCTTGGTTATATGTTACAGAGTTAATACAAGTTCAATAATTTCTTATCTTCTAGTGAATAATATTGACAATAGAATTACCCTTTAATTCGAGTATCACTCAAAATAAAGAGTATGAGACAAATTGTAGTAGTAAAAATTATTCTATTGGCCTAAATATCTCACAAATATACGAGGCCAGAAAAAAGCCCATTCAACAAAACGCTGCTTTGGCCCAACTCGAAGATATCATATAACTCGAAAACATCACGGGTTGGCCCAGAACCTATGAAAGTCTATCCTCAAACGATTCAGTCATATCGTAACAGACTTGACTAAATCTATACAGATGAGGCTTATCACGAAACCGATCAGAATACAACTGACCATATCTCCACCTAACCGAAAATCTCGAAGAATTTCCACCGGTTTCGACTAGATGGTTGTGACATTGCTCCTATAAATACTACCATCTATCGGATAAAATGTACGCTCACTGAAAACATTCAACTTCAATTATTCACTTCCCGTCTGATTATTTCGTATTCATCTATACAAGCTTACTGACTTGACCGTCGGAGAGTCTTCGACCGACACCACACCGGTGTCCTCTTGAGACCCTTTAACGATTTTTCTTTCGTAGTGTATTTTTGGAGTTCTTTAGGATTGCTAGTGGCCCAATCAATCCGAAATTTTTAATTGTAGAATCTATCGTCTATGCTAATCATTTGGCACGACTGTCACAACGCAATTAGTTAACATAACATGGCAAGACCAAAAATCTCAATAAGAACACATTATAATAGTTTGTGCTAAAAATAATAAAACTCATGATAATAACAATTGTAGCACGTCATGATACATAACATTTGTGGCAAGATATCAATAATCCTAAATAATCAATTGACATAATATATCAAGAATTAGAAATCACACATGAGCACATTTGTTACAATTTGTAATACATATGTACTATCAATTATAACATATAAATCTAAAATTGTCTGATTTTGTTGTACCAGACCTTTGATTTTTTGGGATTCTTTTGGAGTTGAATATTTGATGTGCGCCAGACTGGAATCTTCACAATCAGGCTGGTTTTCTTGAGTCGATGACACCTTTTTCGACTTCGAGTGAGATACGCCAGCTGCCGCTTGCTGTATCCAAACAAATAGCATTCTTTTTCATGACAATCAGCGACTCAACTTTGATTATGGACTGGGTAACCCTTCGATTTAGGGTATCCATTACTGCAATTTTTGTTCTTCAATTTTTGAACTTCAACCTCATGACGAAGACGACAATGGAGTTCAATGTATCTTAGGGTTTTCGCAATTACAGAATTGAAGAAAATTCAATTATACTGAAGACACCTGCAGTTTTGGGGCTCTATTCAAAAAAAGAAAATGACTACAATTTAGGGGTTCATCTTGGATTTTGAGAGCTAAATTGGAGGAACGTTGATGAAACAGGTATTCATATTTATCAAAATATTTTAATTTAATATAATATAAAATATAAAATAATATACAGTATTTTTAATATTAAATGACAATATTTGAAATATATTTCTAAAAAGTCAAGTATAAGATGTAATTTCTTCGAAGAATAATGTACTATATTTAAAAATTAAAGCGTATTAACAGTTAAAAATGAATTGTTCAAAGAGAAGCAGTTTGTAGCTCTATATTCAACCCAGAGGTCAGGGATCAAGCCTTCAAGATTTGATTTTTAAAAGCTTTTAAAAGTCCAGGTCAAATGGTCGGGCCGAATTGTGAGTTTACATGAAAACCACGTGTTTGACCATGAGGACTAGTTCGCTTGTAGACTGGTTCAATTAATTTATCCAACTCGATGATATATATATATATATATATATATATAACGTATCTACATTTGTAGTTCTAAAAATACTGATGATAAAATGTCTCACTCTGTCTTGCATCTCGAAAATTCCAAGTAGGTGATGGGGAGTGCTTCCTTGACCTTGTCTCGTTGCGATCCTTCCTTTGAAATTTAAGAAATTATGTGTAAATATATTAAGAAATATATAGCGAATGACAAAAAACGAAGGTTTGTTTTGAGAGTTGGAGATGGTGATTGAATTGAATAATGAATTAGGTAATGGAAGTGAGATTGGGTTCAAAACTTTAAATTTGGAGAGTTCATAAAGATAAGTTTTGTAAATATCAATCTTATCAACTCGAAAAAAAAATAAAAGTGTCAAGAGTCGATTGAAGTAATAAATAAATAAAATATATATACATACATATTGAAAATTAAAATGGAAAGTGACTTGTAGAGTGAGTGAAATTTGACGACTATTGTTAAGTTGTTCAAATATTGGTAAATGAAAATGTTGCTTCTGCTTCTACTGAGCGATCTCTCATCTTAAGGTTGGGCAAGTGCCCAGGCTAATGGCTAGTGCAGAATTTGAATATATGGCGCCTTTTCATCAACATTTGTGTCTATTCTTGATGGTTTAACACCATTTCGTAGTATATTGATAGAAATCTATAAATAGGTGATAGATTTCTTATTAACAAGAAGAAAAACATCAAAAATTAAAATTATTATCTATATTTTCTCCCTACACTCAGATTTTTTAAAAAGTTTTATTCTTCCTCTTTTTCTGGATTTTACTTGTGCTATTGCAATCTGGTTCGAGACTTGTAAATTCCTCAAAGATATTTTCTTAAAGGTCTTTTAGCACCTCATTCACTAAGTGGGAGCAAATAACGCTTTTAGAAAAGCGTTCTACGCCATACAAGTTCGGGTATTCGTTGTTTATGTTACATATTTTTTTCTACAAGTTTGTGGTGTATTCGTGTAATATCGAAGCATTTCCAACAATATAAAAGTGTTAGTTTGATATGGCAACCAAGAGTGAAACAATAATGGCAACAATCAAGTTAATGAACCAAGATTTGGTGCGTTTAGACCGGTTTGATGGAACCAACTTCATCCGGTTGCAAGATAAGTTGAAGTTCTTATTGAATACATTAAAGATCTTCTACAAACTTGATCCTGACTTGCCTACAATCTCTAACCAACATAAAATGATACGGATGAAGTGAGGGTTGAATTAAAGAAACACCAATAAGATGAACTCATTTGTAGGGGTCACATCCTAAATACACTTTCTGATAGGTTATATGATCTCACGCTAGCACAACATCGGCAAGGCAGATTTGAGTAGAACTGGAGTATAAATATAATGCATAAGAAGAAGGTACTAAGAAATTTATAATCTCTAAATATTTTGAATTTAAATTTCTTGATAACATTCAATTGTTGCGCCAAGTACATGAACTACAAGTTATCATCAACAAATTGAAGGCGGCGGAGATTGAACTTTCCAAAGAGTCTAGGGCAAGAGATGAGAATGAAAATTCTCATATTGGTACTTCAAAGGCCAATGTTGTGGAGGAAAACAACAAATCCAACAAGTCCAAGAAAATGAAATCTTCCTAAGACGACAAAAAATCCAAAAAGAAGTTCAAGGGAGACTGCTATGTTTGTGGTAAATCCGAACATCAAGCTAATGATTGTTGGAACCGGAAAATGGAAAAATTGAGGGCAATGTGAATTCTCTTGAAAATGACAACATTGTTGCTACCGTGAATGAAATCAATGCTATAAATGGAAAGGTTCCGGAATGGTGGTATGATATTTGTGCCACTATTCATGTTTGATATGACAAATCATTCTTCAAGACATATCAAGAGGTTGATGATGGTCTACATATTCAAGTGGAAAATGAAAGATACTCCAAAATTATAGGCAAAGGGAGTGTGAAACTTCAATTCACATTCGGGAAAAAATTATCTTAATTAACATAGTTCACGTGCCAGATACGAATAAGAACCTTGTTAGTGGTGATTTGTTGGAAAAACTGGGCATTAAAACGATTTTTAAATCTGGAAAACTTGTATTGTCCCGTAATAGGATTTTTGTGAGAAAATGCTATTCTACTGAGAAAATGGTCAAGCTATGTACTATTGACAACAATGATAGCATGAAAGATTAGGACATATAGAATATTCATCTTTACATAGAATGTTAAAAGATTGTATGATATCTAGTGAAATTGAAAAGGATAATAAATGTGAAATATGTGTTAAATAAAAAATGATTAAAAAACCATTTCATAGTGTAGAAAGATCAAGTAATTAAGATCAACGCAATTACTTGATCTTATTCATTCCGACATATGTGAATTAAATGTCATGCTAACTAGGGGAAGAAATAGATACTTTATAACATTTTTAGATGATTTCTCTAAGTTTCGTTTTGTGTACTTAATGAAACATAAAGTTGAGGCCTTGAATAATTAAAGTATACAAAATCGAAATAGAGAATCAACTTGGAAAAAAGATAAAAATTCTTAGAAGTGATAGAGATAGATAGTACTTCTCTAATGAATTTAATATTTTTTATGAAGAACATAATATAATACAGCAATTTAGTGCTCTTAGAACACCTGAACAGAATGGTTTAGCGGAAAGAAAAAAATAAAACACTGATTGAAATAGTTAATGCTATGTTATTGCATCATTGCATGCTAAATTACCAAATAATTTGTGGGGTGAAACGTTGTTGACTGCTTGTCATATTAGTAATCAAATTTCTTCTAAAAAGCTTAAAGTTTCTCCTTATGAATTATAGAAAGGGAAAAAACCAAACATTGGATACTTTAAAGTGTGGGGGTGTCTTGCTTATTACAAGCCTAAAAGAAATAAGTTAGGACCAAGAGGCATTAAAAGTGCTTTTGTAGGATATGCTTTGAATAGTTAAGCCTATAGGTTACTTGACTTAAAATCCAATGTGATTATAAAATCCCATGACGTGGAGTTTTTTGAGAATTCGTTAAGTGTTGATGAAATTCCTCAAACTCCATTGAAAACTCAAGAGGAGCTTCCAACTTTTAGAGAACCACTATAAACATCTTCAAAAAATATTATTGAGTCTAGTGAATCTCAAAGAAGTAAGAGAGTCCGAAAAGAAAATGTATTAGGACCAGATGAAATAAATTCTCAATAGATTACCTTATGCTTGAAAGAAGCTAATAGGAAAGAGGTTGTAAGAACAATTCATTTTGTTCTTCAAGTCAAAAGTGATCCTAAAACCTACAAAGAGGCTATTGCTTTTAGAGATAGTACTTTTTGGAAATATGTTATAAATGATGAAATATGTTATATAGTGTCTAACAATACCTGGGAAATTGTTGATTTACCGGAAGGATCAAAGCCTATTGATTGTAAGTGGGTATTTCGAAGGAAATATAATACTGATGGTTCGATCCAAACTTTTAAAGCTAGATTGATAGCTAAATGCTATAGACAAAAAAATAAATAGACTATTTTGACATTATGCACCCGTAGCTAGAATTACTTCCATAAGGATTGTTTTTACATTAGCTTCCATTTATGATTTGTGTGTTCATCAAATGGATGTTAAAACGGTATTTTTAAATAGAGATTTAGATGAAGAAGTTTACATAGAACAACCGAAATGTTTCAAACTACCTGGTATGAAATAAAGTATGTAAATTGGTTAAATCTCTATATGAATTAAAACAAGCATCTAAGAAATGGCATGAGAAATTTGATAATGCTATCACATCTTATGATTTTGTATATAATACGATAGATAAGTGTTTATATGTAAAACTAGTGTATATGCTATATTTGTTTGTTTGTATGTAGACGATATGTTGATCAAAAGTGACCACATGACAGTATTATAGAAACAAAAATATTTCTATTTTCCACATTCAAAATGAAGTATCTTGGTCAAGTAGATACCATATTAGGTATAAAAGTGATCAAGAATAGTAAGGGTTTTGCATTAACACAAGCACATTATATTGAGAATGTGATTAGCAAGTTCAAACATTTGAACATTAAAGAAGCTAACACCCCGTTTAATCCTAGTATTAAACTTGTAAAGAATGATGAAAAGGCTATAACACAAGTCGAATATGCATATGTAATTGGTAGTCTTATGTATGTGGTTCAATGTACGAGATCGAATATTGCATTTGCTATGAGTAAACTTAGTAGATTTACAAGAAACACAATTGCTAAACATTGGAAAGTGATTGGTAGGGTTCTTAGTTACCTTAAAAGGACCAAAAACCTTGGAATATAATATTCCAAATCTTCTATATGAAGTTCCATTGGATATGAAGAAAGAATCTTCAATATCTATTCTATGTGATAGTAGAGCTACTATAGCTAGAGTCTACAGTAAGGTCTATAATGGGAAGTCTAGACATAAGAGTTTAAGACATGACTATGTAAGAAGTTTAATCAAAAGTGGTATAATTTCTCTTACACACGTGAGATCAAGCGAGAATTTGGCTTATCCATTTACAAAACCACTTACTAAAGAGTTAGTAAGATTAACGTTGAGTTAGATAGGGTTGAAACTCTTAAATTAAAATCTACCAATAACGGCAACTCTACCTGTCATTACAAAATAAGTAGTCCACGGGTTCAAAGGGTAATAACGAGTCATTTTATATGTGAATTGTTTTTAGAACTTTAACTTAATTAAAACCCTATCCTTATCATGTAAGTGCTGGATGTTACGAATGAGAGGGTTGAGTTTATCATACTCTTAATAAAATTTAGTACGTAGTACAAGTGTTTTTAAATGTAACCAAAACACTGTAAGAATTTCACTTATATGAACTTAGAAGTGGTGCCGCTTCAAAAAAAGTTGGATTACTTTCTGAAAGGTTTATGAATTCGGATGGGCGCAAGGCTTTTAACGCGCCAAAGTAAACTTATGTTGACGGTATTGTCACAAAGAATAACGAGTTCAAAGCCATGGCTACCCAGGAGTTCAATAACACTTTGCAACATTTACACTGAAATAATGTTTTTATTGAAAGATACCTTAAATTATGCGTAGCATCGTCTTTAAAATCTGAGTTGCTTTAAGTATATTTGAATAAGTGGAGGATTGTTGTAATATTGTTCAAATATTAGTAAATAAAAATGAAAGAATATATATATAGCATGAATTTAGCCTGGGCGATCACCCACTTGTTAAAAATAGAAGCAGAATTGCTTCCGCTTCTGCTTCTATTGGGCGATCACCCTTCTTAAGGCTGGGCAAGCGCCCAAGCTTAGGGCACTAGCCGTTATGCAGATTTTGAATTTCTATCAACTTTCGTGATGGTTTAACACTATTTTGTGGTATATTGATAGAAATCTATAAATAGGTGATAGATTTTTTATATTAACAAAAAAAAAAACATCAAAAATCAAAAAAATTATCTATATTTTCTCCCCACACATAGATTTTTTTAAACTTTATTGTTCTTCTTTTTCGAATTTCACATGTCTTTGTGCAATTCGGTTCGAGACTTGTAAATCTGCCAAAGTTATTTACTTGAAGGTCCTTTAGCACCTCATTCACCAAGATGGTGCAAATAACGCTTTTAGAATAGCATTCTACGCGATGGAAGTTCGGGTATTCGTTGTTTATGTTACAGATTTTTTTTCTACAAGTTTGTGGTGTGCTCGGGTCACATCGAAGCATTTCCACTAGCGACAACTTTTCATTTTTAAATAATGTCAATTTTTTGAAATTTTGGACAAATATAGAGTGATACAAAATTCTCTCTCGTTTTTCTACATGAATTTTTAACTATCTAGGTATTCTTGTCAAATTAGACAAAGTTAACGTGAAATGTCTAGTGCATTTCGACACTCTTTCTCCATTTTTGCATAATTTCGAACCATCTAGGCATTGTAAAATATGCAAAGTTGACGAATGTTTCTAATTCATTTAAACACTCTAGTATTGTTCGTCAACTTTATTTAGAAGATATTTTAATTAAACGTCCCCATAGTCATTTTGCATTATTGAATGACTATATAAATATATGGGTAATTATATTCATACAACACTTTTTATCTTTTGCACGACATTTTAATTATATTTAACATCATTAATCTTTGATCATTATAGCACTTAGTCGCCAACTTTTTTAATCACATTTTTATCCTCAACTTTTCATTAATTAGCACATCTTGTGTTTGATAACGATTTCCATCTAAAACATTTGTTGAAAATTCGTAAAAAGACTTATTTGTCTATCATATTTTTTTAAAAAAAAATAATAGATACAAAAGTACGATAAAATATTTTTCCTTATTTCAAAACACGTAAACAAAATATCTCGACAGAAACCATCATTAATGATGAAATGTGCTAATTAATAAAAGTTGAAGATAAAAATTCGATGACAAAAAGTTAAGAACATAATTGTAACAGTGAACAAAAGTTGAGGATCTTAAGTAAAATTAAAATGTGGTGCGCTTATAATAAATTGTAGTGTGAATATAACCACTATATATATATATATAGAATTTTGATCTCCTAATAACATAATAAAATGCATCAATCCAATTTATTATCTGCATGTAATATAAAGTTAATAACTTAATATCAAAAAATAAATAAATCTCCCAAAAATAATGACCACACACCCTAATAAAATGGGTCATACAATCTAAATAAATTGTGTAGCTTTAACTCATGAATCAATAGATTTTCCAAAAGCTATCAAAAACTCAATTGTTGCTTCATAATAAAAACTTTAAAGAGTATATGAGCTTATAGACTCAGTGAGTTAAATTTCAAAAACAATTATGTATACACACACATTTAATTATAATGAAAAATCATTCAGACTTTTTGAAAAATACGCCTTGTTCGGATGGCTTTCAAGATTACATTATTATCCATGGATGCATTTAGTCACTTTCTTCCCTTTCATGTAAATAACTCTTTCCTTTTCTTTCAATATTATACTTCATAGTTAATGAAGAAAGTTTTGTTTGTTGGTTCATATAAGATTGAGGTGTTATTTTTGTACAGATATGGAAATATTTTTTATGTCCTAATTAAAAAATTATTATACTTTTTCATGGTAAAAAACCAACAAACTGTTTAATAACATTTGATTAAAAAATTTGGAATAATGATATATTTGGTCCCTAATTTTTTTAAAATATAAGGAATAATTCATAACTTTTAAAAATAGCACAAAACATAGAAAGTTTCTAATGACTGAACCATTCTATTTTCTCTATTACCAAACTCAAATAGACTTCATCCGTTATTAACCCAAAATGTTTAATAACTAACATTGGTCTCTAAAGAAGTAAAAATGGGACGTATGTAGATTCTTGAGAGTACCAGACCTCTGGAAGCTTGGCCTTGGAAGATGCAATTTCATTTCTCAAAGCATAATATACATTTAATACGAAGACATGAAGTGGGTGCGTTATCTATCCTTTATTTCTCTGCATTGGGTTATCATCTTCATAAATATGTTTTTGCTTCAATATTTCGACTCATTGTTTGTCATATACTATTCAATACCACGTGACCAACATGTTACAATAATGCTATGTAAAAATATTCCTCTAGTAAACTAAGGATGGTTATTTTAACTAGAACCAAACTTTTTGGACTAAAATTCAACCAGAACTCTGATTCAATTAAAAAAAATCATTAGGAACCGAAACCGAGAATCGACTGGGTTCGGGTTAGTTCTTGATTCTTGAATCGGTACCGTGGGTACGTGACTCTAGAACCAAAATTGGCCATTTTTATAAGTTTTTTATTTTTTTTTTCAATTTATTCATCTTGGTCCAATGACCCAAGTCACCCAACTCATTATCAGTAACAAAGATAAGAGTTCACTTGTCCAATACCCAAACTCAATTGATCCAATTTCAGAAACTAAAATTCGAAATTTCAATCGCTATTCGCTCAGATACACCGTACAAATAATGTCATCTCTCTTGCATTATCGTTCATCTCTCTATCCTTCTTTTCTCTTGCTCAATGCACGGTGTGCCGGCAAAGATGTAGCTCCTCTATAACCGTGACATCTAACGAGTCCTCAATTTTGAGAGGCAATTTCTATTTTTCTAACTCTAATTTATGGGTTTGCAATTTTGGTATTTATTATTTCCACATGATTTTTATATACTTCAAAAAGTATTTTAATATCTAACGTATTTTAATGTTAATGGGTTTGCAAATTTTAATTTTTTTTAAAAAAAAAATTGTTGTGAGTGCACGGTTTTTTAAAAAAATGTTATGTGGAATCGAACCGGAATCAGAACCGATGGTGGTTTTGGTTTGGTTTGGGTTTGGGTTTGGGTTTGGGTTTGGTTCCAGTAATTATGTAGATCCAAATGGTTCCATTTATAAAATATCCAAAATATAATAAGTAGTTCTGGGTATTGAAATACTTGGATCGATCCATCGACGCCAAGGTTTACAGTAAAGCTACCAATTCATTGTTCACTAATAAAATCTATTATTAGCCCCCCGGGGCATAGCTCAACTGGTGGAACAATCAGCATAAGGCTTGCTTCCAGCGGCAGGGTGGGAGTTCAAATCCTGGTGGGAACCTGCGGCTGGATTTTATTCGATATAGAATAATTATTTTGGGTGCGGCTCCTTGTGCGCAGAAGTGTACAGTCAGATGAGGAAAACCTGAGAGCCAGTTGAGGCATAACTCGCGATTTACCTCCTTCAAGATTTTAGGGACAAGAGGCTTGGGAGTCCAGGATTTATTCTGACGAAGCTGGGATAACTGGGTATAAAAAAAAAAAAATAATAATAATATCTATTAGTCGTATGTCATTTCTATCTGCTATCGCACAAATTCCAACCAGGGAACCATTGAATGCTTATTAATGTTGCAGTATGGGAAGACAATAAATACCTTAACTAACAAAACTCTATATATATACACTCATCAAACAAATGAATGCAAACAATCTCAAGTGATTTAACAGAGCTTCCAAAGAAGAAGAAATGGGCAGAAAGAAGAATCTATTTATTATCATTTGCATTTTAGTAGGCACAATGGCAATGGTGGCAATGGCTACAATGGAAGACGACGAAAAAGATTGCGCAGAACAACTAACAAATCTTGCTTCATGCATTCCGTTTGTGAGTGGCACAGCAAAGAAGCCTACTCCAGAATGCTGCCAAGACACAGATAAAGTTAGGACTGCAAAACCCAAATGCTTGTGTGTTCTCATCAAAGAGAGCACTGATCCCTCGATGGGACTTCCTATTAATACCACTTTAGCTCTTCAAATGCCATCTGTTTGCAACATAGATGCCAAAATATCAGATTGTCCATGTAAGATATATGTACTTTTAATACTGCAAGTTCGGTATGCTGGATTAATTAGACAGTGCTGGACACTCATCACTCTGATGAATAGTTGATAATAATTTGTATTGTGATTGCAGCTATACTGAAACTCCCAGCAGATTCACCTGATGCCAAGATATTTCAAGTAGCAGGAGATTCAAGCACATCAAACTCTCCCCCTGCTTCTACTTCTACGTCGTCTTCGTCCTCGACGGGGTCAAGTTCGGATAGCAAGACAAGTGCAAGTACCAGTGATGGAGCAAAGATTGCTGGTAGTGTCTTTTTGGTGATGGGATTGGCCTTAGTTTCATTCGTCTTGATTTAAAATTTTAAGCTGTCTGAAAAGAGGATGCGCCAGCAGAAAAAACTTTGCTTGCATACGTCCAAAAACTGAATGCACCTGGGCTCGTCGACTTTGTAAGGACAATTAGAATCAATAATTAGGGATTTGTGTTCTTCTCAATGTTTCTTGATTTTCATAACGTGAAGAATAAGACAATATGATCTTGCATTGAGATTTGGATTTCTATTTTATTAGAAGGTTCATTTCGGTTTTGAAAGCCACAGACACACTTTCCGCGCCAGTTAATTCGCTTTTCGGTGTGTTAAATATAGCCGACTAGGTGTTCCCTAGTCGGAGTTAGTTACACCGACTATGTTTTTATTCGAGTCAGTGCTAGTTTCACCAACCTCAATACCGACCAAAAATATAAAGTCGGCAATTGTATTTGTCGACTTAAAGTTGACTTTTGGTCAAATAAATTAGTTTATAAACTTTATCAAACGGGCTCTTAGTTAGCATAGTAGCATTCATATATTTTTAACATCTCGACATATCAATTCTTCTTAGCAAACGAAAAGATACCACCGTATTTTTTGACACATCAGCACATTACATCTTGGTGTCTTTCTTCTAATTGTTAAGAAGAGATGATGTGTCGAGTTCAAATTTGAGCCGTCCCTCTAATAGAAAGTTTACACATCATCAAATGAATAGATAGGGGAATTATTATAGACAATATTTAATGCATTCACACTTACTATTATTGATGACGTGTAAAGTTTTTATTGGAGAGATGACTAAGGAGACATATATTTGAAATAGTAGATCTGGACTCTTATGTCAAGGTGTAAAAAATGTATTGAACGATAGCAAATTTGGGACAACAAATTTGGGCTCAATATACATTTTGTTTATCCTTTCTAAACAAAATCTCATTCTTCAATTTAGAATAATTGATATATATATAATTCATAGATTTATAACTAATCTTCAGTCACAATAAATTTGTGTCATGAATAATGTCCTAAAGGTTACACTTAATGTCTATGTGTAGAGATATTTTTTGAAAAATATTCTTATTTCTTCAGAATATTTGAAATATATAATTCCTTGACTTATGACAAATCTTCAATGTCAATAAATATATTTATATATGATTAAATATAAATAAATATGATTTATTTATTCATTCTATTTTTATTTATTTAATGAACAAAATACAAAAAACCTCAAGGTTATATATACGGTTTATGTGCAGCAGATATAATTTATAATGTAGAACTTAAATTGGCCTATCACCGACAGACAACGATTATGTGAATCGTTTGTGTTGGTTATTTAGAATACATGCATTGGACAGTTATGATGTGAAATTTAATTAATTAAGCTTGATTACCGTTAGACTAATTAAATTCCACAGGAAGCTATCAAACACTGGTATTAAAGCTCAAAAAGTGCATTATATCTATTGAAACATACATCTTTAATTATGAGTTGTCTAATAGATGATTAGCTGTATTAATCTCAAAATTTCTGTGTATCTGTATCGACATACAATTATGGCTTCATAGATAATGATAGATTTGGAAATTTGTTCTATATTGATGTACAATTTTCTATTTATTTTTGCTCATTTAATTTAATAGTTTATGTTGCTGATTTAATTTTGTTTTATTTCTGATTTTATTTTTATTTTTCTGATGTCAAATAAGCTGAATTAATAAATTTTCACTTTTAATTAAATATTTTTCTCAATAAATTTAAAGTCGACTATATAAATCATCTTTATGCAATCAATTCATTATGACATATTCTCCAAGACATTTCAGTTAATTAATTGTTTTTTTTTTAGAAATTTGATGAATGCAAAAATAAAATTATGATTTTTTTTTCCTAAATTCATTATATTTGGTAAAAAAGGAAATTGTTGAAAATGAATATATATAAAATAAAAATGTGTGGTAATGATTGAAGTTGACATGACATGACAAACCCTTTACTCTTTAGTACATTTAGGGATGACAACACGGTGGATTTGGGGGCGGAGAGGGTGCCATGTCGGGGATTTCCAAGAGCAGGACCGGACAGGGATTACAAAATCCCAATTTATCGCCAAGTATAATAATTTTTTTAAAAATACTCTTTACATTTAAACATAAAAATAAAATAAAAAATAAGGGTCAGAACAGGCCAGGCGAGACGAGGCGGCGGGCGGGGCGATGCAGGGTAGTGTATTTTGCTATTCGTAAGTGCATTACCCATATTATTTAGGTGATTATATTGGCACCATACTTTTTATTTGTTACACCACATTTTAATTACACTTAAGGTCTTCAATATTTGTTTATTATAGTACTTATACCCATGACCTTTTTTCATTGAATTATTATCTTCAATCTTTCATTAATTAGCACATCGCATCCTTAATAATGATTTGTCAAAATATTCTATTTGCGTACTTTAAAATGAAGAAAAAAAAATTTTTGTTGCACTTTTATGTTTATTTTTTATTTTTAAATATGATCGACAAATAAGTCGTTGTATGCTCTCTCAACGAATATTTTTAACGGAAACTATTATTAGAAAGAATGTGTGCTAATTAATTAAAAAGTAAATATAAGAATGCAACAAAAAAAGTTAGGAACATAAGTGTTACAATAAGTAAAGATTGAATACCTTAAAGACAATTAAAATATAGTGCAACAAATAAAAATTATAGTGTGAATATAATTATTCATATTACTTTCATCTCAATGTAAATTAAAAAAAAAAAAAAAAAAGGACCATTTTGGGCTCCAAGCTTGCATTCAATCCCCATTTAAAATTGTAAAGTTAAACCGAGAACTGGCACTATATAAGCATATATAAGCATCTTGGGGGGTGGGGAAGTATATGACAACATTTAATTTTTCTCCTACTAATTAATTAAGTAATGATATCTTGTTCTCTCTTCAAACAAACGAGGTGGATTTGTTTTACTGTGTGTGTCGAGACTCGAGATATTGTTTGATAATTGAGTGGTCACTTCAAATTGATGTAAAAATTCAAACAAGAGCCGAGAAAATGATTAGTTAATTATTATTTTTTATTGATAAATACAGTCTACTTCTCTCTACCATAGAAAGTTTTTATAACCCCCCCTAGACAAGTGTCTAGTGAGAGTTGGACAAGCAATTGACTTTTACTTGTCCAACTCCCACTGCACATTTGTCCAATGGGAGTATAAAAATTCTTCATGGTGAAGAGTAGATCAAGACTTTTGATAAATAATACCTTAATTATATGTATATTTTATGCACGGGTAGATTGAAAAATACAAAACCAATTTAAGAAAAGGTTTTAAAGTATTTTAAGTTTATTGCTTTTATATTCAACTTTTGTAGGTGTATGTATTTAGTAACGATGGCAACGGGGCGGATTGGGACGGATCGGCCTGATCCAAATCCGCCCTACAATAATTGTAGGAGATCCAAATCTGTTCAGCGATCCGCCATTTTTCTGACGGATCGATACGGATCGGGGGATCGTGAGCCCCGATCCAGATACGATCCGCTATCTTTTTTTTTTTTTTTTTGGCATTCAAAAAATTTAAAATATATTGAAACAAGATTTACTATCATACTATAGAGTTTAAACAACATTATAAAATACATTTGAGATTTTAGACCCACTATGGAAAGCTCTCAAACTAACTAACAAAAGTTACATTGAATATTGGACGCTTTAGGGATTAAGAAATTTAAAATTGCAATTGCAGCCCTAGTCCCAAATTTTTTATCTTGTTATAATTTAATCTTTTTTTTTTAAATATGGGGTCAGACGGATCGGATCGGCCCCGATCCTATCAGCTCCGAGATCCGTGGCAGATCACGGATATTTGTTTCGATCAGCCCCGCCGATCTGCGGATCAGGTATTTTTCACTCCATTCGAATCGGGCATCCATCGGGTTCAGAGCGGATCGGATATTTTTGTCATCTCTAGTATTTAGGAATTTTTTTATAAAAATCTTAGATGATATTATTTAAAATCAGAGAATTTGAAGTATTTTAAATTTGTCGTAACTTCTACTATGTTTTTTTATTAAAAATTCCAGCCTTTGATTTTCTGTCTCTATTTGGTAAGTTTGATTTTTTTAAGTTAAGTTTTAAAATTGTTTTAATTTATTTGTTTAAGTTGACGGAGAAGGGATTTTAGAATATGGTGATCAAAACCCTAAAAATTATAAAGTTTTCGCAATGAAGACCAACAAAATACAAGAACAAAAGATATTTCATGTGGGAAGTATTCTCTCATAGATAGTTATACGTTGTACTTTTAAAAGAATTTTCGATGCATACGACGAATGTTTTTAGTCAAATTAGATATGGACAAAAAACAATGTATACGCAGAGGTTTACACTCACTTTCTTAGTATTGACTCAATATTTCAAAATAACATTTCTAACAGCATCTCCAATCTCGTTCTCTCTTCAACCCTTCACTCTCTTCTCTTCATGCATGCCCCCCTTCATGACCTTTAACATAAGATGAAGCGTTGTATCCTCATTACTCAGTCTCGTTGTATCAAAAGTTTATTAAAAACAATACCCTTAGTCAGGAGCGGACCAAGAATTATGGTTCAGTGGGGGCGATACAAAATAGTGTAAAAAATAATTTCAAGTAAGACAATAACGATAATACTCAAAATGTAGTACTTTTTTTACAATTGTTCTTTATGGCTTATAATACGTTGAAAACACCGTATAATAGTCTCATTATCAATTTCATTAATACATCCCTTACAACATAAACAACAAAACCATATTCTATTCATGAGCTATTTAGGAAGAAAAAAATGATTTCTGGACAAATTTGCTAAAACCCAAATGAAATAACCACTTATGAAAAAAAAAAATTACATTGGCAATTTGACGTCCTATTTTTTTAATTACATCTTAATCAAGAGCAAAATAAGCAAAAGTGCAAAATCTACTTAATACTCATAACTTATTTAAGAGAAAAAATAACTATAATTAAAACCAAATGCCTATTGAATTTGGACTGGATTTATGGTATTGGACCATGGAAGAAACCAAAAAAAAAAAAAAAAAAAAAAAAAAACCACTGGTCCGTGAATGGGTTTATGGTATTGGACCATGGATTTGATGAAATCCAGTGGGGGCAATCGCCCCCTGAATGGGTCCACCACTGCCCTTAGTCATTGAATTATTATTTTGTTTCACTTTAATTACCGAATTTTTTTCTCATGAAAAAATAATGGTGATCAAACTTATAATTTCGTTTCATTTAAGTTATTATATGTATCTCCGTTTGTCGTGTATATCATTAAATCTATTAGACACGTTAATATTTTTGTTAGTCAAAACTAATTGAGACGTCGATGAATAACTTAACCCACACAAAACAATAAATTAATTTAGTGACTAAAATGAAATAAAATAAATTTTAGTGAATAATTTCATTATGATCACACATTTATCTTGTCATTTTCATTTCAATCGTGTTCCTTTTCAAATTCATTTTTTTTAGTGGCCACCAAATATTCTAGAATAATTACACCAATTAAAATTCAAAAGTCACTTTAGCCATCATAAAATCACGATTGGTTCGGTAGGCGTTACATATAGAACATCACTTTTAATGTAGTAGATATCTTTCAATATCAAGATTCTTCCCTACTTTTTGTCTAACTCAATTTAAATATTTACATTTCATCGTTTTCAAATACCTATTTCTTAATAATATTAAATAAATACTAAAGTGCTAAAAAAGTGGTTCTTTGAGAACACTCACTACTAAAATTGAGAGTACTAGGAGTGTCAAATTAGGAGTAAAATAAATGATGCGTCCCTATTAATAATTTATTAGGGACAGAAGTCTGTTTGATATCTATTAACACTAATTAGTAGATAAAAATGCCCCTAATATTTTCATTAAGGATGGAAGTTTATTTGAAATCTATTAACATTAATTAGGGCGGATAAAAATGCTCCTAATATTCTCTAAAAATTTTACCCCTAAAAGTGAAATTTATCGCTAAAAATTTGCAATTATTATATTTAGTGGGGCAAAAATAAACGCCTCTAATAGGGTTTTAATTTAGTTTTAAATTTTTTAACTTCAAAAATCTAAAATAATGCCCACATTCTATCTCCCTTTCTATGGATACCACACCCAGTCGTCTACCTTTTCATATTCTTAAAAAAGAAATTGTTTTTTTAGATTGATTTCATCCTCCCAACTCTTTTATAATTACAATATTCTAAATTTTCAAAGTACAGAAAGGCGATTTCAAAACTTGAGAAAGATGTATGTGTTTCTTAGTTTTAAAAGAATTCATATGTAATAAAATATGTATATGTTTCTTAGTTTCACTTTTAAAGATTCAGAAAGTAGGTAACGTGGGCCGTGACAAATCAAAGGCCGCTTTTGATGCGGCAAACAAAACTGAACAACAAGTTCTATTTGTTGCAATCTAACCTCAGTTAGACCTCGGTCCAAGCAGACAAGATTTTCTTTTTTTGCAGTTTAGTCCTTCAACTTTCAATGTATGCACTTCGGTCCTTCTCAAGTTTTAGAAGTGTACAAATCAGTCATCAAACTTTTTGTAAGTTAAAATTCACTCTTGAAACTTTGTGACATTCCTCCAATGACTCTTTTAATGGTTATTATCACTCTCATATCATCATCGTTGTGTATATGTTAACAGAAAATTGCCGCTGCCTACAATGGATAATTCTATGTTTGAAAAGAGCGACCCCAATGACAATGAAGATGAGAATGAGAATGAGAATGAGAATGAGAGCAATGATGACATAGAGTATTAAAGTTCATATTTAAATTTAAGATATAACTTTTTAAATTTGTGATTGGATTTTTATATGTTGGACAATGTCTTAATATTTTTCATTTCTATAATTGCGATGTAATGTTTAAATTTTATGTGAAGTTATTACATGCATAGAGTGTCAGACAAATGTTTCTAATTTCTTTTTACAAGTTCATTAGTTTTTTATTAAAATGTTTATTTACTTTGAATTATTAGTACAAGTTCTACATTATGTTTTATATTGTTAATTGATTAAATGAGTAGCTCTGAGCAATCTTATTTTGACGATGAGAATCATTCAAATGTTGATATACAGGGAAATGGTGGCTCTAAAAAAAGCAGGTATGTGTTTCATAAATTATTATTCTAACACATTTTTTTATTTATTAATCCCTTACTACTAAAATTATTTTTTTGCATTACTTATGTATAGGCCAAAATATGAAGAAAAGGGTGTGTCCATGACAAACCCAAATGGGGTAAATCAGGGAAAGAGATTATCGGGTTCACCAAGGATGGACTATGCATTGTCCCCAAAGATGCCAAGTTATCAACGTACTTGGGTAGTTTGGCGAGAACTTACAACTTTATACCTCTTTCTCATATAGATTGGCGATCGCACAAAGATCATGATGTAGAGAAAATGTGGAAAACGATATCATTATGTTGAATCCTTTAAATTTTATTTATAACGTTAAATTAACCAATATTACACATAGTTTTATATGTTTCAAGGATACTATTGACTGACGTCCCAAAGAAATTCTCCACATTCACAAAATTCGACATACACTGCTAAAGAGACTAACCAAAAGGGTTAGGAACAACAAAGCTGAGTTGAAAAGAAAATATTACACTTCATGTGTTGGCTCACCATTGCGTTTCATGTGTGGATATTCTAAAAATAAAATAATTAATCTTATTGTTCTTGTTTTTTCTCTAGGTTTTGCTCTTTTCTATAAATTCTATAATTACAAACAAAATAATTGTGATTAGGGATGGCAAAAATATCATATCCGCCCCAAACTCGATGGGTACCTGATCCGAATGAAGCGAAAAATTCTCGATCTGCAGATCAGCGGGACAGATCAGATCATGTGTGCTTCGATCCGATCCACCCCATTTGAAAAATAAATAGGATTAAATAATAAATAGATGAAATATTTGGGGCTTAAATTACAATTTAAAGGCGGCTGGACTTAGCTAAAAAAATTATTCTAATAATAATAATAAAATGGATCACAATGCGGATCACTACTCTGATCCGATTCGTCCTGAGAAATGGCGGATCAATCGCGGATTTGGATCTCCTACAATTATTGCGGAGCAGATATAGATTAGGCCGATCCGATTCGAATCCGCCTCGTTGCCATCATTAATTGTGATTGAGCTAGCTTATTATTTTTTGAATAATAGAATAAATTTGAAAAGAATGTTGAGAATCGTAAACAACTCAAAATGAGTTACACGGTGGGACAAAGAGCTTCATACGACACCTAGCCGAATTTGTAAGTAAATCGTAAAGTTTTTTTTTTTAATTTGTAATGTGCTATGCAGATTATATAAATTTTGTATGCATTTGGTGTTAGAAAAAAATTTTTCATTCGAATAGGAGCAAAATCATGGTCACACACCTGATCCTATTGTGGCATTCAATTTTGTTTTCAAGAGAAAGGATAAACACAAAAGTTGGATTGATGATGCATCTAAGCAAATGGGGGTAAGTTTGATATTTTTTAAGCAATTCTTTATATTTCTTCTTACTAACTAGTACACACTTAGAGATAAAATTTATATTTGTAAGTTAAGATATCAGAGGAGTTGACACAAGTAGTTGATAACCATGGCGAGGAAACACCAGAACTGAGGTTGCAAGCATATGTAACAGCAAGGAGCTTTGAGACTGGTGATAGAGTTCGTGGTTATGGAGACGTTGTGACACCACACATGGTGCCTTGGTTGCAGCAGACTTAACAAACATCTTCAATTCGTAGATCACGTAGAGGACGAGACTATACTTCTTTTGAGTCTAGCTTTTTGGATTTGCAATCTAAGTATGAGGAGCAACGGAAAAGATAGAGGAGTTGCAGCATATGATTTTATCTTCACAACATCAATCTTCAAATTCACAGCCACAACACTCTACATCCCAGCCCCCGACTTATCGTTTTCCTTCGTCATCCCAGTTCTACTATCCTCAACCATACCATCCATCCTTGCATCCAACTGTGCCTTATCCTCATGGAGAGTTCTCAAAAATGATGAATGACCCAGACTTTATACAACAAATTATGCCTTCAGATCAGAGGAGTAGTCAACATAATTAGAGTTAGCATATGTTGCTCTTGTTATGCACTTTTTAGGAGAGATTTTGATGTTATTAACATATGACTCTATTTTTAATTAGTAATGGCAACGGGGCGGATTCGGATCGGATCCGTATCCATCCCGGATCAATTTTAGAATATCCAAATCTGCGAATTGATCCGTCATTTTTCGAGCGGATTACTGCTTTGATCCGCAGACTGATCCATGTATAATTTTTTTTTTTTTTATTTTTTTTTATCAATTGTCAATCAAAAAATTAAACAAACATTGAAATCAATTTTACTACTTTACTACTTTTTCTATCTTTTTCTTTCTTTATTTTTTAAATGGGGCAGATCGGATCGGATCACACATGATCCGATCTGCCCTGCTGATTTGCAAATCGAGAATTTTTTGCTCCATTTGGATCAGGTATCCATCGGGTTTGGGACGGATCGAATATTTTTGACATCCCTATTGTTAATTGTTATTTACTGTATGGAACAATAAAATATAATGTTATGTTTGATTGTGGCATCTATTAGAATTTCTATATTTGATATTAAAATTATCTTAATTTTTATGTCATAAAAAATATTTAATTATATTATATAAATATTTAATTGTGTGTGTGTGTCTATATATATATATATATATATATATATATATATATATATATATATATATATATATATATATATATTGTGTGTGTGTGTAAACCCATTTTATTATTTACTATTTATTTAATTATATAATTAACATGAACGTGTCTCTATAATTGATATGAATTTATGATATAATTAAGTATGGGGCATTTATAAGCGTCCCTATTGTTTTAAACTTATTTGGGGCGTTTAATTAAGTGCCTCTATTATTTTAAATTTAATTGGGGCATTTAATTAAGTGTCCCTAATAGAATTACAATTAGGTAATTATATTCACACTACATTTTTTATTTTTTTATCATTAACTTTCATTTAGTTTTCACATCTTGTCTACGATGAATATTTTTGTCTAAATATTTTGCTAATGTACATTGAAATGAAGGAAAAATATTTTGTCGAAAAAAAAACGACGCCTTTTAATTAACTTTTGTAAAAAAGAAAAATCATCATTATCAAGACAAGTATAAGACATGCAAATTAATAGGTTGATGATAAAAATTTGCTAAAAAAAAGTTAGAATCATAAATGCAAAAGTGACCAATAGTTGGAGACTTTCATTGTAATTAGAATGTAGTGTACTTAACAAATGATGTTGTGGCAATATAATTACCCATTACAATTGGCACACACATTATTAGGGGCATTTTTAGTGTCCAATTCGCTCCAATTTATTATTAAGGCAGCTAGATATGATCTGATTTCGTGGTAAACAGATGCAGCTCGTGTTTAGGAGTTGTATAATCTCTTACTTTCTTGAATTTGTTTAGGAATGAAATATTTATGGATAATCTTAACTTTCTTAAATACTCTATTTACAAATATTGGAAATCTTTTTGTATCTTTACTCATATTCTTACCACTCTTATTGCATATTTTTTGGTAAAAAATAATTTATTTTATTGATCATTACTTTACTTATAAGTAAGATTACAAATCAATAAAGAATTAAGCTTTGAAATTACTATTATTGGTCTTGTTCTCCAAGTTTCGAATCCGGCCGACTCCATTGATGAAAGAACAAGAAATGAAGCTTCATTGATTAAGTTTTCAAAGAAAATGTTTTCTTCAAATTTATTGAAGAATAAAAATAAATTGGTGCTCAATGAACAATTATATATTATATTTTAATTAATCTACTTGGCGTGAAGTTAAGAACATAACATATTAATCCAATTAGTAATTGCGACCAAGTATAATATGAAAGTGGTGATAAAATCAAGACTGGTGAGTTTGATTCCACTTCATCAATAAATCAAAAGAAAAAGTATCAAAGGAAAGTTGATCGCAGTTCTTTTGATTGTTTGTTATTTTGTTAATTTTGCAAAATTACAGAAAATTGAATACTATTGTATTTTTAATCAAGATTACTAGTGGAATGTTTATACTTGTGGAATGTTTTTACTCGTGGAATGTTTTTACTCATGGCATGGTGGCCCATAGATGTTTTGTAAGAATTAATGTCCAAAGTCCAATTAGTTGGATCGGACTTAATTAATTATTGGACCAAATTAATTAATTAGATTAATTAATTTGGCCCGTTTGTTGATGGCTTCTAATTGGACTAGAACTAGGGCTAGGGTTTGCTCTGCCTATAAATAAAAAGACACAACATATTAGAAAAATGAAGTTGGTCTTCATTACTTGCAGGCACAAGCAAAAGACAACCAAATACAATTACTTTCAAAAGTTCCGCTTTCATATGTTCTTGATCGTGGAAGTCAGATCTGTTCTTGCTGTGTGGATTACCATTAGAAGCCGGACAATTGAGACAGCTGTGGTATTGAAGTTCGCACCTCCAGCTAATCAGGTAATCAGATTTCACGATATTCATCAAAAGTAAACTTCTATCAAGAATTTTATCTAAGTACAAGGTTGATCCGACTTATAAGAATTGTAGATTTAATTTCCGTTATGTATGTATTCGTCAATTTTTTACAGTGGTATTAGAGTTTGCCTTGTTACTTGTTAGAGTTCGTTATATTGCTTTGATGAATCAAACAATAATCGTTATTGGTGTATTAATTTGATTTGAGTTTTGACAGTTTAAAATAAAAATTGTGAATTTTTTAGAAAAAAAATCTGAAATTGCTTTGGGTTTATTTGGGAACGAAACTAACTGGCCGGAGAAGTTGGCGATGGTGGTCGGAGATGGTGACCAACGGCTGGTCCGCTGTCTTTTAGGTAATAGACACATGAGCCCTCGCCATCTGCCGAGAGCAACTAATCCGTCTTTTGACACCGGAGTCGTAGTCCGCTAAAAGTAGTGGCACCATCTCCGTTCACGAACAGCAGCGTGTTGTTCGTGCGCCGCTTGGAGAAGGGTTCTTGTCTCTACGTTTTGGTTCCAATGGAGATAGAGGCCTCTTGTGCAATTTTGGAGATTGCATAAGAAGACTCCTAATTTCAAAAAGAGTTCAAATGGCCTCTTATGCAATTTCTGAAATTGCATAAGAAGTAATTATTGTTTTCAAAATAAGAAAAGGGTCTTTTGTGCAATTTTGAAAATTGCGTTAAAGGACCACCGTTTTAAAAATTTTATGGGCTGGGCTATGTAATTTCAAAAATTGCACAGTAGGTCCTCAAATTTAAAAAAAATAGGGTCTCAAATGCAATTTTAATTTTTTGAAAAAATCGTAATTATTAATTTATTTAATATTGGTCAAATATTCAAAATTAAATTAAAATCATTTTTAAAACATATTTTGAATTTCTGACCAGATTAAACTTTAACTTATTACTTCATAAAATTGTAATTTTTACCTTATACAAATTTTGTCTTCAATTTAGGGTATGAATTTAAATTGGGAGATAAAATAAATTTTGAAAAATCTCCTTTATCAATAAAATTAATTGATTATTTTGATTAATTACTTAATTTTATTGTTGAAAAATTAATTAATTAATTAGATTAATTATTTAATTACGTCTAGTCCGTTCTGATACGTCTAAAATATTTAGACTTATACTACCAAAGTTGTAAATTTAGAAATTAATATATTTTTAATATTAGATATTAAAATGGATGTTTAGTGGATGATTATAGACTTGACATATGTGATTGGTTGGTTGGGCTCTCGAGCCTATTAGTTGTTAATTATTTCTGTTGATTGTTGGTTGGACCTACGAGCCTATTATTTATTTAATTGAGTTTTCAAGCTATTTATTTATTATAGGCCTGCTTGCCAACTAGTATAGGATGCATGTTGCAGATGGGCCACAAGGAAGCAACTAGTATAGAATACAGGTTGTAGCAGGAAATGGAGATGATTGCATTTTGCATTCGATGAACGAATGCAACGTCCTTTAGGAATTGACCGACTAATCTTCTTTTTGGCTTAGGAAGATTAGATAGATAAAGTCCATAATCATCTACAATTATTGTTATGTATGATTAATTGCAAGTTAGATGTTAGTTAATATAAATAAATATGATGAGACAAACTCATCTTTATCAAATTATTTAAATTTTTATTAAATAGTTAATACAACGTGTCTCCTATTGTTATAGTGAAAAATCAGAGTCCATTATCGATGTCAGTTTGATTGAGTCACTCAAAGCTGCTCGCTCATGGATATGTTTATCACTATAAAACATTTGATGTTTCTGAACAATGGATCGAATTTAACTAAATTTTAATTTTTTTGTTAATTCACTCAAGAAAATAAAATTTTAGAGGTACAATCAAGTAAACACATAAGATGTGTGCGATAATAAGTTGTCTACTTGATGATCTAGGAGTCACATAGAGATGTGATTAATAGAAGTATCTATCTGGATGTTTTATTAGGATTTGTTGAGTCACTCAAGGTTCTAATAAAACAAATGGAATCCTAGCCCGCTGGGAATCTAACCGGTTCTATTGATTAATGCTTGAGGGTCATTAATATAATTTAAACAGTGGGAGTATAATTAATTTAATATAAGTCCATGTTAAATTAATTTTCTACATTTAATTAATTGTTGTATCTTATTATTTAATAGTTGAATCATGAATAACTATATGAGTTTGAGAGGCATATTGGATGCCAACAAATATACCGGACCAAATTTTTTGGATTGGCACCGCAATCTGAGAATTGTTCTCAAGTATGAAAAAGAAAAATTGGATATGTCATTAAGCAGAAAATGCCGAAAGCTCCTACTGATAAGGCTATGCCGGAGAACGTGCAGGCTTACAAAAACACAGTGATAACACTAACACTGCAACATGTGATGCTTGTAGTATGTCACTTAAGTTAGAAAAGCAGCACGAGGTATGAATGCTTATACCAATAATATATATATATATATATCATTTCAAGGAATTGAATGATGTACAGTCACGGACTGAAAGGTATGAGACATCCAAAAATGTTATTCAGAAGTATGATGGTAAAAAGATTTTCAGTCAGTGCTCATGTATTGAAAATGATTGGTTATATTGAAAAATTAAACCAATTGAGTTTTACCATGGACCACAAACTGAGTGTTGACTTAGTCATGCAGTTCATTATGAACTTCAACATGAATAAGATTCAGTGTACCCTACCCGAGCTGCTAAACATGCTGAAAATTGTTGAACCCAAGGAAATGGGAAGACTTTGGCCATTGACACCTCAAATGGAAGTAAGATGAAATCTAAAAGGACCTTATCTAAGGCCAAATCAGTTGGAAAACAGTTAAAGCAGACAAAGATAAATCTAAGACTGATGATCCGTGTTTTCACTGTGGAAACAAATGACATTAGAAGAGGAACTGCAAGGTGTAAAAGAGATAAAACTAACAACTCATATCTTTGGTATTGCATACTCAGTCATATAAATGAAAACGCACCACCAATTTACATAAAGATGAATACTTGGATTCAAATGATTACCAACCATTTGATAAGTGTGAATCATGTTCGTTGGGCAAAATGACCTAGACCCATTTTATGGAAAGTGAGTCAGAGTTGCAAATATTTTGAATCTTGTACATACTGATATATATGGACAAATGTCTACAAATACTAGATGTAGCTTTTCTTACTTACAGATGACCATTCTAGATATAGTTTCATCTACTTGATGAAATTCAAGTATGAAGCCTTTGAAAAGTTCTAAGAATTCTAGCAATAAGTTGAAAGGAAAAGCGGAAAAATATTATAATACTTAGATTTGATCGAGGTGGAGAATATTTGAATGGTGAGTTCTTAGACTATCTAAAAGAGAATAAGATTCTCTCGCAGTGGACTCCACCGTATACATCAACACAAAATGGTGTATCTGAAAGAAGAAACTGCACCTTATTTGATATAGTGCGATTAATGGTGAGTCGTGCAGTTTTTCCAAAATTGTTTTGGAGATATGCACTTAATATTGCATGTTATACACTAAATCGTGTCCTATCTAAATGGGTTAATAAAACTCCATACGAATTATGGAATGGGAAAAAGACCCGATCTTTCATACATGAAGGTTTGAGAATGCGACACTTATATGAAGCGCGTAGAATTAGACAAGCTAGGAGCTAAATCTGATAAATGCTTATTTGTGGGGTATCCAAAAGAAACTGCTAGATATTATTTCTACAATTCCATCGAGATGAAAGTCATCGTATCGAGACTTTATGTATTCTTTGAGAAGACAGTGAAAGTAAAGTAGATATTGAAGAAGTTCAAGAAACCAATTAGATATTCCAATGGCTGAGCTTGCATCTGATGAAGTACAGATTGGAAAAGTGGGAACCCCGAGTTCTCAAGGACACACGAGCTCCGCATAAGTCGAACAGAGTCATTCGTTTTTCTCTGAGATATGATCTCCTGATTACTAGTAATGTATTACTAATCGAGGAAGATGAACCTACTACTTACGCAGAATCGAAGTCAAGTGTTGACTCAAAGAGATGGTAGGAAGCCATAGAATCCAAAATGAACTCCATGTACAAAAACAAGGTTTGGACCTTGGTTGACTCTCCTGAAGGGGTAAAACCTATGGGCTGTAAATTGGTTTACAAGAAAAAATTAGACATGGATGGTAATGTTTATACTTACAAGGCAAGATTTGTTGCGAAGGGTTACAAGTAAACACAAGGGATTAACTTTGACGAAACCTTCTCACCAATAGCCATGTCTAAGTTAATTCGGATTCTGTCTGCGATAGTAGCATACTATAACTATGAGAACTGGCAAATGTATGTCAAAATTGCATTCCTTAATAGAAATCTTAGTGAATGTGTACATGACACAATCCAAATGTTTTGAATCCACAGAGCCAAACAAGGTATGCAAACTACAGAAATCCATAAATGGATTAAAGCAAGCCTCTCGGAGCTGGAATCTTCATTTTGATGAGAAAATCAAAATGTTTTGATTTTATTAAAAATGAAGATGAACTGTGTGTGTATAAAAAAGCTAGTGGAAGTATAAGTCGTGTTTCTAATTTTGTATGTGGATGACATAATATTATTAGAAAAACTATGTCCTGATGTTAAAATCAGTAAAATTGTGGTTATTCAAAATTTTCACCATGATGAACATTGGAGGGGCAGCATACATTCTTGATATAAAGATCTATAGAGATATATCTAATAGAATGCTTGGCATGTCTCAATCTACGTACATAGATAAAATCTTGAGAAGATTTAGCATGAAAGAGTTCAAGAGAAGACTCCATCCCATCGGGTGTGGGATCTATCTCTCAAAAGAGTGTCCAAAACACAGATTGTGAAAGATAGCATAGATATAATTCCTTATGCATCAGTAATAGGATCTATCATGTATGCCATGTTATGTACTCGACCGGATATTTCATATGCTTTGAGTGTCACAAGCAGGTTTGAAGCGAACCCTAGCGAGAAACATTAGATTATGGTCAAGAACATTTTTAGGTGCTTAAGAATGACTAAATACACGTTCTTAATGTATAGAGAAAATGAACTCAAAGTTCAAGGATATGCCGATGCCATCCTTTAATCTGATAAAGATGATAGAAAATTACAATTCAGATATGTATTTACTCTAAATAATGGTGCGGTCAATTGGAAAAGTTCCAAACAAGATATGATACAACTACAAAAGTCGAATATGTAGCTGTTTCAGAAGTAGCAAAGAAAGCGGTCTGGATCAATAAGTTCATTACTGAACTTGTAGTAGTTCGTAGTATTGTTGATCTAATATCTTGTATTGTGATAACAATGGAGCCATCGTACAAGCGAAGGAACTCAGGTCTCATCAATTATCTATATATATATTGAGGCTGTATCATTTCATTAGAGAGATAATCTTGAGAAATGACATAAAGATAGAACGGTCCTAACATACAATAATGTAGCAGATCATTTGACAAAGTTGTTATCCCAACACAAGTATGATGATCATGCTAAATCTGATGGTATTAAGATACCTGAGTGATTGAAACTATTTGTATGGGATATTTTATGATAGACTATTTGTTAGACATTGAAGTATATAAACAAATTGATCTCACGAGCTAATATGTAAAAGGACATCTGAATGAACACATGAATGCATTATTATGAGAACATGACATTGGATGATCCGCCTAGAGATTCCACATGGATAACTATCCAAGCGTCAGTGGTAAATCTCTAATGCATAGTAGTGGATTTAGTCCTTTGACTTGAGGACATCATAGAATCTTATGTGAGAATCACTATACTTTGGTGAGCGTTTGATTGGACTCGTAGATTATGAGTCACCAGGAAGACGTCGTATGGGTATACTAAGAATCATATGGATGTTGTGAATGTCCAATATGAGAATTCGTCACTCCTAGAAAGTAAGGAGATTATAACCTGATTTTTTTCCACTTAAGTTGATATAAATTTCCTCGATCGGGATAGAGTTATGAGTTGAAAATGTTTCAATCATAACTAGATTAGATCAATGAAGAGTTGAGGTAAATAATATAATTGGTTGAAATGAGATTGACGATGATCCATATTTCTTAACTAATTGGGTTATATTGATGAAGGAATTATATTTCCATAGTAACCGCACATATATTGGTTCTGTCATACCACATAACATTTTTTTTCACATAGATTGCCTTGACCCATTGCTAGATGTCAATCTTGGACGACAACGTGAATTGATCAATCTTGGTGAATCGATGAAAATATCACTGTATTTGCCATCGTGAATGGAAACCTAATGGGTCACACACATAAGGCAAGAATTGAGCATCTGGAGTTGGACCTTATCCAAGTAAAAGATTGTAAGAATTAATGTCCAAGGTCCAATTAGTTAGGTCGGACTAAATTAATTATTGGACCAAATTAAGCCCGTTTGTTGATGGTTTCTAGTTGGACTAGAACTAGAGCTAGGATTAGCTCCGCCTATAAATAAAAAAACACAACAGATTAGAAAAATGAAGTTGGTCTTCATTACTTGCTAGCACAAGCAAAAGACAACCTAATATAATTACTCTCAAAAGTTCCGCTTTCATATGTTGTTGATCGTGGAAGCCAAATCTGTTCTTGCTGTGTGGATTACTATTGGATGCTAGACAATTGGACAGTTGTGGTATTGAATATCGCACATCCAACTAATCAAACAATCAGATTTCACGATATTCATCAAAGTTAAACTTCTATCACAAATTCTATCTAAGTACAAGGTTGATCCGACTTAAAGGAATTGTAGATTTAATTTTCGCTGTGCATGTATTCGTCAATTTCTTATATGTTTTTCTTCGGAGTTTACTAAATTACATTTTGTGTCTAAGTTTAATTCATTAATTTTTGCACTTAACAAACTGTTGTTAACAAACACTACCTCAACTTATGTGTGTGAGTTGGCTAATTTGAGTCTCCAAAGATCTTATCTTTTGCTTGTCTTTTTGTGAAGAATTTTCAAGAAAATCTTGTAGGAACCAGGATATGCTCTAGGATGTGAGCAAGAGAATCAAGAGCAGCATAAGCCATCTGTATTCGGAGACAGCTGAAAGTAATAGTCGAAAATTGGAACATAAGTATCAATAAGAGGATGAAGTGCCTAGCATCCACTTTTCATAGCACTAATACAAATTGTAGAATCTTCAATAATTAATTAGTACAAAAGTTGTGCTATCAATTACACTTCCCATACACAATTTCAGAGAAAAGGCCCTAATAAAATTGTTGGCTGCCAAATAGTTTTTATTTACGGAATTGCAGATGATGATGAAATTTGGAAATTATGCTGACTAACTTGGAACAATTATAAATTTAGTGACTAAAATGAAGTTTCGTTGTAAGTTGAGCGACCAACCGTATTTTTTACAAAAACATTGTTCTTAATTTTTTCAAATAGTTTTAAAAGATAAAAGTTGATAGTCATACCGCATTTTAGAGTATGTTTGGTAGTACTGAAATTATCTTTAAGTACTTATATTATAAGTTGTTGGTGAATGTGTGAATAAAAAGTGAATTGTAAATTGTGGATCATATTAAATGTGTAGATAAAAAATATATTTGACCAGTTTGACCAGCTAAAATATTAATTTAAGCGTGCTCAAACATTTGTTTAGTCCACACCCCATAGAAACTTTTGAGCATGTTTGGTTGGACTTATAAGCTGGTTAAACTTGCTTATAAATCCAAATTACAGCCAAACATGCATTTTAATTTATAAATTGGCTTACATTTTAAAATAAGTCATAAGGCATGCTCATCTAGGGATGACAATGAACCGAACCGACATACCAATTGGGGCCCAGCTCGAGCTGTATAGAGACGAGACTAGACCAGACAAGCCAGGGGCTAACTCGGTCCAGCCCATGGCCCGTGGGTATCATGGACCAAATCGAGCCGGCCCACAAGCTCGACTCGTCAAATTTATTTTATTTTATTTTTTAAATGCAATATTTTTTCTGAGAATTTAAAAATCAAAATGAAGTATAAGAAATTTGACATTTGAAACTCTCTTCTTTTGTAGGGTTTGGAACCGGTTACTTTTAGTATAAGAGGAGTTAAAATTGTACACAAACAAGTTGTTATGTATAGATTTTTTGATAAAATTTAAAAGTGAGAAAAAGTAAATTAATTTTCACAAATAATACTTACAAATTATGAAGTCAACTCTTCATGTTCTTCAACTAATATGATGTCAACTTTATCTTAGATTCAAAATTTTGTATCATCCAATCCTTTAGATACATTAAACTATCTAATATGCCTAGTTTCAATCTTGACTTGAAATCAGACAGAACTCTATCACATGTACTAAAAGTAGACTCCGATACTACAGTTGATATTGAAGTGTTAGTAGACCACATGTTATAATTGAAACATTTGGGTACTGACGCTCATTTTATCTCCACCATCGTAGTATATAAAAAAAATTTCTCTCTTTATCATCTAAGATATCAAGAGCATCCCCAAGAGACTCTCTATTTATAAAGAGTATCTTTTGTATTTTAGAGAGCATCTATAAATTTAGGAAGTAAAATTTTATAAGTGCTCAAATATCCTCTTTATTTTTAATACTTCATTTTACCTCTCTCAATAAGTATTTATAATTTTTCCCTACATTTTATTTTGGCATACTTCCCTCCTAATTATTATATAATTTTCCTCCATTTTTTTCTATTTTATTTTGTATATATTATTTAATTCAATCAACGTATAGAGCATTGAAAATCGGAATTATTTGAGTGTATAATTAAATAGAGAGTGGGTTTGGCTCTCCAAATTTGGAGAGCCAAATTCACTCTTTATTTTAAAATAATAATTTGGAGAGTCTCTTAGAACATAATTTTAATGATTGACATTCTAAAATCGAGAGTATCTTATGTTTAAAGAACCTATTGGAGATGCTCTAAACATGTTGTGAGCAAATACCTTGCTAACTTTAAATGTATGCCTTTATTACACATTTCTACATTCGTAGCACAAGAAATGGAAGAAGAAGAACTAGCTTGTTGAGTTCTCCTAGCTAAGTTAAGTTAACTCCATAAATCGTTATCGTCGTTTGACGACGAAGAAGACATTGGTACATGGGTTTTCTAGCGTTACTACTGGCCTTGTCTACATAAATCTCGTACATCACATAAAGTTTTTTCTATATACAGTTAATCAAATACTTGTTTTCAAGCATGTGAGTTAGTAACATAATTTATAGTATACCTAATTTGTACTAACTTTTGGTCTATAAATTTTAATCAATATTTGACAATTAAATTTAAAATGTGACATACAAAACGAGCATAAAATAATATGCTACTAAAATCGGGATTTTATTGTTGCGTTAATATTTCTATTACTATATTATTAGGAGTAATATTGTCAAATGTAAAAATGCGAATTCTATATTTACAATTAAATTCTCTAATAATACTCACCTAAACATTAAAAATATTTATTCAATTGTGATGATAATCAATTACTTTAAATACAATTATTTTTTATGCATGATCCATTGTTTATCAATATAATGTATAATGACAACTATGTATTCCCCGTTGTTTTTACTAGACCATAAGTCCAAAGTAATTGAGACAACACTGGAATATTTATTTAAATCACGTATTATGCATTCTTTCTTTTTATTGAATAAAGCGATGGTGTCTGAACGAATAATGTTTCTAGAATATGATGTGTACCTTGGTTGAAGATACATTTGTACGAACTTGATGGATTGAACGCTTTCCTCTAAGTTAAGTAGAAACTCACCACTTGCCACCAATTAAGTCATGTCTTCACGGCGCATATTATCCTACAAATACACCCAGTTGTTTAGATTTGGATTAAGAATTAGAAGTTACATCGGCAAATTCAAACTGAAATTGTGCTTAATTTGTATCCACCCATCTGTGGTTTTGCAAACACATTAGGTAGTGTCTGCTTAGATGACTCGTGCCCCCACTCCCTTGCCACGAAAATTTGTGTTTACACATAGTTTGGTTGTCCGTATAATGTTGTACCAGTCGACACTAAATTGAAATATTCTTAATACTTAGCCTTTTGTTTTTAGACTCATCGTTTAATACTCGAACTGATTGTTGTATTGGTGTGTGTTTCTAAATCTTCATCGATATTATCCAATTCAAGTGGATTCATGCTCTCATAATCATCACCAAAATCAGAAATTCAAATATCATTCAGTCTACTGAAATTATCATGTGTTTAGTGGCCACTTCCTCGAGTGTAATCTATTTGGAATAGAGGTAGTAGAAGAATGTCAATGTAGAATTTGAACATAAAAAATCATTAAAATAAACAAATTAAATTGTAGATTGCACAATTAGCTAATATTGAGAATATGATTCTTTGAGATTGAATTGTAAGAAGTATTAAGCGCATGCTCGGTGTTGTTTAAAAATATTTTTTTTAGGAGATTTTAATAAAAATAATAATAAAATGTGTAGTTGAAAAATTAATCAAAACTGTGGGTCCCATAAATATGTATTTAGTGGCCACTTCCTTGAGTGTAATCTATTTGGAATAGAGGTAGTACAAGAATGTAAATGTAGAAATGTAGAATTTGAACAGAAAAAATCATTAAAATAAACAAATTAAACTCTAGATTGCACAATTAGCTATTATTGAGAATATGATACTTTGACATTGAATTGTAAAAAGTATTAAGCGACTGTTCGGTGGAGTTTAAAAGTATTTTTTAAGGATATTTTAATTAAAAAAATGATGAAATATGTGGTTGAAAATTAATCAAAGTTGCGATCCCATAAATATGTGGTTAAAAATTAGTGTGAAAAACAAGAGAGAATTTATTTTAAACTCTACCAAACATGCGCTAAAGTAGATGGGGGGGGTTTATATGGAAAAAATAAAGTATCGTTATATAAAAAAATCAGGCACTAATATGGTCACTTTTATGATTGTTGGGGCTTCTAGCGGTCACAAAAGTGACTGTTGTGGCCCACGAGCCAGCTCGTTGTGTCGGGCCATAAGTCGCCTCGTATAATGCTCGACCCTTTATTTATTTGGCTTTGTCCGGGCCCATAATGGACCTAGCCAACGGGCTTACGAGAGGCTTGGCTTAATTGCCATCCTTACTCATCTAATTTATGATTTATCTAACTTATAATTATAGTTGATCGATAAAATGATCAATTTACCCTTCCACTAACGAATTCATTAATCACTATGAGAATTGCCCTTTTTTTTTGCTCAGTCCGGGCCCATAATGGGCCTAGCCGACTGACTCACGGGCGGCTCAGCTCAATTGTCAACCCTACTCATCCAATTTATCTAACTTATAAGTATAGTTGATTGATAAAATGATCAATTTACCTTTCACAAATAAATTCAATTAAACACTATGAGAATATTTTAGTAATTTGACAAAATTTAAAAATTTATAAGCAAAGTTGAATCATCCAAACATATGTACTTATTTTACATGTCATCCAAATATATGGACTTTTCAATAAAGTTCTTATTTTACTTATAAGATAGCTTCAATTTATAAACCCAGCCAAACATGATATAATTAAAAGTATTTATTAATTCTATAAATAGAGTTAGATATTTAATGATTCAAAGATTTGGATTTATCGATTTTAGGGATTTGAGGGAGTCAAATTTGGAGAGATGATACGCTGAAGTACATTTCTCACATCCCATAAATAAGGTAACAAATAGAGAAACATATTACTGCAGAATCTGACTTCGCTAACTATTTTACCCCTTTGGTATTCATCAGCTCCTTCTTTCAACCCCCTCAAAATGTGCATCATCTTTTGACAGATCCAATTTTTTTCTCACAAAATGTTGAATCTAGAATGAAAGCAACTTCAATAGGACGCCATTTTCCATTTCATCTCCAATGGGTCTCCAAATGAAGACTCCATAAAAAGTTTTTTTTTCCACTTTTGCCCTTTTGTTTATGCTACCAATTTTTTTTTTTTTTCTTCTATATCCTTTTATTATTTTATTATTTTATTTATGTTTCTTTTCATTTAATTATTATATTTATTAACATAATAATTTGTAATTGATTAATAAATAATAAATAATAAATATATTAAAATAAAAGTACTCATTAAATTTAAAAATTTAAAATTTAAAACAACGAAGACAATAATTAGCACTACGACAACATAAACATTGAAAAGTAAAATACTACATGAAATGAAATACGATAATTTAATATTCTGGTAAATCATTTTTGAATCTCCCAAAATCATCAAAATATTAACCAAACGGATTTGAGGTACTTTGAGATTCTTTGGCTTGCTGTTGAACTCTTTTTTGCATAATTATTGTTTGTTCTTTTCGAATAAACTCACGTAGACTTAAATTTGATATGGAACTCAAATCTTTAAGGAAAAATTTATTTTCTTCTCGAAGTTATGCCACATTCACTTTTTTGGCATCAATTTGAGCTCAAAACATTTGAATTTGGTAATTTTGTTTCCTATCATCGTTTTCCTTTTTTAAAACTTTAGCGAGTTGTCGATTCTCTACTCTAATAGTTTCAATCATTGTTGTATTTTCTTCATCATTTTTTTTTTTTTTTTTTTACCCCAATAGGTTGCTTTTTTTCCCCCAATAGGTTGTTAAGTTGAAGTATCACAAAAAATTTCTTCATTTATATGAAGAGAAAATGAAGAAAATCGAGGAGACGTTGAATTGTGAGACTTTGAAATATGAGACTATAATTGTTATGGTGTAAAGTTACCATTTTGCCTTTGACAGTCTGGTATTGCTATGTTAACGTCGTGCTCAAATTTTTCAAAGGGGACATATTTTCTCTTAATGTCGTAACAAAAAAAATAAAAAATTTGCAGTGAAACAAGAAAGTCGTAGAAAAGACGTAGAACGAGTATTTGGCGTTCTGCAATCAAAATTTGCCATTGTTGCAAGATTGGCACATTTTGAGGGGAAAAAAAGGTGTATTACATGATATAATGACTTCGTGCATTATTATGCAAAACATGATTATCGAAGATGAACGTGATGTTGATACGTCAATTGTAGATTGGGGTGAAAATGTCAACTCCAAAAGTTGAAATGATTGTAGATGAAAATACTCGATTTTAAGAATTTCTTGCTCGACATCTGCAAATCAAGGGTAAATAGGCTCACATTGTCTTTCAAAATGTATTGATTGATCATTTGTGAGATGAATATAATAATTCTGAGAATTAATTGACAAAATTAGTATATTTTATGTTTATTTTTTCAAAGTTTTTATTTTATATATGTAAAAAAAAATTATGTCAAGTGTTATATTTTGTTAATTGTGATATTAATTTTAATGCATTTTTATTTTTATTTTGTTATAAATGTATTATTTTAAGTAATTAATAATGATTATTAATTTATAATTTTAAAGTAGATATTTAATTAAATAATTTTAAAAATAAATTGATTGTTGAGTATTAAAAAAATAAGAAAAGAAATGTATACTATTTATTTGGTGTAATATTTGAAGATCTTGATTGGAGCAATAAATTTTACTTACATTTTTTTTCTAATATATCCCTATATCAATATAATTATTGTTCATATTTGTTGATAGACACATTAAATAGAAATATATTAGAAAATTAAGTTATTAACTATACTATCAATAATGAAAGTGAACTATAATCTGGCACATACAATTAAAGAAAATAAGTCTATTTTTATTAAACAGGTGAAATAGTACTTTTATATTCATCCAATCAGATATTTATCTCTCAAAAAATTAATAGTAATGCTATTTATTACAACCGGTGATAATTACCAGTCTATGTTGCATTAAATAATAGGTCAAATAAATTGAATTTTATATATCACATTTTATTGGACTTATCATGTCAACACATTTACCACATAGACAAATGATAATCATCAATAACAATAAATAACATTATTCAAAAATTAAAGGTGGATCAGATTGAATTCGTGAGGAGGATTTGGAGCTCTCAGGACATTGTTCCTATATACTTTATCTTTCGTACGTCGTTTTACATATCCAACCAACAGCTGTCATATGTATTATTTTGATAAAAAATTTCATTTAGAAATACTAACTTGATATATATATTACGAGTCATCTATGTAATTGTGTAGCAAGAAAAGTTATCAACCACATAGTTTTAAGTCCATCAAATAGATAAATGACTCATCGTAGTTAATTCCTTGTGTAGCAAGAGAAGTTATCGACCATAGTTTTAAGTCTAGCAAATAGAGAAATGACTCATCGTTTAATTCCTGCTAAATGTTCATATTCTTGAACTACCAATCTATGTTTTCTTTCAAAAATATTGTAATCATTCAAACATGAGTCGAGGCTAAAAACCTCAAAGACAAGAGATCCATCTCAAAAACCTTTGTATCTAAATAAGTTGTAAGATTCAACCTTCAATAAAAGAAATCTTCTTTCTAAATTCCTTTACTTCCTCAAATTTCAAACAAATATATATACTTTGGATTAGCTTAGGTCGGTGATCACTAGTACCACTTTTGAGCGGTGGCCGCTTGCGTGGGAAACACGTTCCACGCCATTGCGTAAAAGAAAGCAAGACATCTTATTTGAAATGTAAAAGAAAAGAGGAATCCAATATTATCTTGTAGAAGGTTAATTTTATCATTTATTTATTTATGTTTGCATCCATGGATACTATTGTCTTTGCATTTAACCATACTCATCATTCAAATTTTCTCGTATTTATGCGATAAGTAAGGATCTCGATGAGTACTAGTTAAATGCAAAGACAATAGTATCCATGGATGCAAACTTAAATAAATAAATGATAAAATTAACCTTCTTACAAGAATGTATTAAAAGCAACAACTTTTTCTTTTTGTAATCCAAATTTTATTTTTATTAATGGTAAACCGACATAATCTATTTCTTGTATGAAAGGATGATATAATTGGCAAAAGTTATTCCTATTATAAAATCTATTCCTTTTCTATTGATAAACAGTGGGTATTTTAAAATAAAACATTTTCATGGTTTTATTGTGTTTTCCATAAACTCCAATGTTTATATTTTTAATTACTTTTGATGCGAATTAATCAATTTTATTCTTTAAACTTAATTTTTCTCGATTTTACCCAAATTTTCATATTCTTAAACCAATCTAGTTATTACTATTTAACGTAGTTTGAACCATGCAAAGCT
Organism: Forsythia suspensa; assembly: GCA_023638005.1. Taxonomy (NCBI): domain Eukaryota; kingdom Viridiplantae; phylum Streptophyta; class Magnoliopsida; order Lamiales; family Oleaceae; genus Forsythia; species Forsythia suspensa. The sequence continues at coordinate 21,529,576 of CM042673.1, forward strand.
TTCTTGAAAAATATATTAAATACTGAATCTTTTAAAATATCACCTCAAGTATCATTTTTTTTTTCCAACTCATTTGATCTCATGGAATTAATCAATTTTTATTATTTATTTCTTTTTCAAAGGTTATTGAATTTGAATCGTAAAAATATATTAAAATGAATTAATCAACTCTAGCAAATATTTTCGTAATTCCTTAACATTGATGGATGTTGTATATTTCCTTATAGCCTTGTATAATATAATTTTTTTTTCAAATTAATCTAACGTAATCCTATCTTATTTAAGATAGATTATAAAACTCTATCTTCGTTAATATAAATCCAAATTATTATCGTTGATCGTCAATAATTTTAATAGAATTTATTCATGATAAACATCTCATATTGGTTAGGGTAATGTTATGTAGACTAGCACCATAGTTGTTTGGCACTAGTTTACGTGGCAACGTATAGACATTAAATGCCACTACATTTTTACGTAACTAGAATGGTAATATGTAACTAGAATAGTGATATGTAGCACATTCTATTAGTTAAAGTAGAGTTGTTTTGGTGTGATATCTCTTTCGTATTTAATAATTTAGTTGCTAAATAATGAAGTGGGTGGAAATAGTCAATGATACAATTAATCTTTGCTTAAAAAATTTTAACTACATTATCCAAGTTAATTATCTTGGTTCAAAGTCTATAGATTGGATTCATCAAATCGCAAACCCTTTTCTTGACTCAATTAACCAAATTCCTATCAAGTTTCTAAAAGGAAGGGAGACAGTTTGAGTCTAGAATTCATATTCCAAGTTCAATCACAAACTTTTATAAACTTTGAAATATACTACTTTTGGGAGAAAAATCAGGTTCCATCAAATATATAAGTTTTCATTTAAAATGAACAAAGAACAAAAGTCAATTTGAATTCTAAATAATTTACCATAAAAAGATGAAACTGCGTTGACATTAACCAATAGGTTCAATGAAATGTAAGAGTGTAAACTCATTTTATTAGACGTATCACTTAATGCCACATAAACTGATGATTATCACCAGTTGTGATAAATAACATTACTCTAAAAAGATTTTAAAGATTGTTGAACTTGTGTCTCGATTTAAAGTAGATCATTGAAGTTTATTTTATTGCGATTATGCCATTTAATTTATATATTTGTCTTTATCAAACACTACTATGCGCATAACTCTGTTAGATTTTCAAACAAAAAAGTGATATTGACATGTCATACATATTTATGAAATGGACGCAAACAACTAGTTGTCACGTTAATGTTTCCATTTTTTTTAGGATTACGAAATGGAGAGGAAGTGATTAAATCGAAATAAAATTATAAATTTAGAGATCAAATTTGCGAACCAACTTGAAATATAAATCGAAATTCAGTGACTTTTGAAATTTTTAATATTTGACGTTAGGAAAATATTTTTGATTCATAGTTGCAGCACAGATTTTGATTTCCCCTATAATTAACAATTTTCTATCGCCAAAGATTTCAACAATATTAATTAATGATTCTAAGAACAATTGTATATATTTAAAATTAAAATAATGTTATCTAAGCACTAATTGTCCTATAAATTAAAATGCACCTAACTTTATTTGGATAATACGACACTGACCTCACTGCCATTGTAGTAATACTCGTGCTATATATTATTATTCTTAGAATTGAGTTAATTTCACTAAAGGTCACCAAAGTTTGTGCTAAATTTTAAGTTGATCAATCTTTTTTTTTTTTTTGACCCATTTCATTATTCGTCACCGCTAGGGGTGAACACTGTTTGGTTTGAGCGATTATTGACCTATTTTCAAATCAAACCATTTAAAACAATTTGAAATTTTTTCAAACCAAACCATTTTTGCGGTTCGGTTCAACTTTAAACCACGGTTTTCTATCGTCATAATATTAATGTATTTTAAAAAAAATTAAAATATAAGTAAATTGATATAAAATTATCAATACAAGCTTAAACGAATATTTTTTAAACATTCAAACATAAACCAAACTATTTTCAAACAATTCGGTTTGGTTTAAAATCAAAACGTTGACGAGTCCACGTAAACCTGAACCAATGATTTCAAATCCACGGATTCGATTCAATTTGTAGACAGTTTTTGTGCAGCCCTATGCTTAGTAAAACAATGTATAATCTAACATAACATTTGTTAGAGCATCTCAAATGCAACAATGCAGATTGTTGTACATGTGATAAGTAAAATGGATACGGGAATAAGAGCATCTCAAATGGGGTTGTGAATTGAAAAAATTATGGTTCAATTGTACAAGAGAGAGGAAGACATCTTCCATTTTTAAACTATAAAAAATAAATGGAGGAGACATCTTCTACTTTTTTTTTTTTTTTTTTTGGGCATGTAAGCATTTTGGAATGAGTTTTTTTTAATTTTATTCAATTGTCACATACTCTTAAGTGGATCAAACGCCATTTATTCAATTGCCACATATGCATATTTCGCGTTTTTAGTGTTTGCATCAGCATTGGATGTTTTAATTTTAGCTAACTAAATATTGTCACATAGATAATAAAGTAAATATTGATTGACATATCTACACGTTAACTTTATCTATTGTTTAGCTATCACATTAAATCAGTTAAATTTGATTACTCAACCTCCTATTTAACGTTCGCAATGTTTGCGTGTTTAGCTAAAGTTATCAAATTAGCTAACTTATGACAAATAATAAATGATTTTAGCTAATATACTAATACATCTATAGCGATAAAGTTGATTCTCACTTAATATCTAACACTAATAGTTGAATTAACACATCGTACATGTTCTTATCCATTTAGAAAGATCTTTTTTTCACTCATTAAAATTTTTTTATACCTATTTTATTACCGAACAGAATGTGAACTAATGGCACTTGATCCTCCTTAATGGATGCTAGATTATACGTTACATTTACTAATTGAGTGACCAATTGTGAAATTATTATAAATTTTAATGATTAAATAGGTCTGTAAAAACTTTAATGAACAACTTGAAATTTCGCACAAATTTAAATTACTATTAGTGAAATTAACTCATTTATAATCACATAATTTTGAATAAAGTACAATTCACCCAATTAGGAATAATGTGATGCCGCAGTAAGGAAATGTTTTGGTACTTGGTAGCCTATAAATATTTTATTATTCGTATTTATGTTAGTAAAATATTTTTTTTTTATCTACAGTCCGTTTGGTAGAGTTTATAAACTAATTTATTTGATCAAAATAGTTTATTTGATTAAGAATGGTAAAAAATGTTAAACTACTAAGACAAATTTTTTATTCAAATAAATTAATTTATAAATTCTACCAAACGAGTTCTTAGTTTTTTAAATTGATATTAATTAACTGATTAAATCAATATAACATGTCAATTAAGTTAGAGAATCGCAAACTTGACACTTTATTTAAATCAATGATTGAGTCGAGTTTGAAAACTATTATCGATTAAATTAGTGAATCATTAATTCGACACTTTATTCAAATCAATGATGTGAATCGAATTTGAAAACTATGACCGCAAGAACGAAAGAAGGGGGCAAATTGGGTATAAAAGAAAAATGTGTAATGAAGGAAGTTGAAGGGGGAGGCGGGAGGGCCACCTGGATAGTTGCAAATGTTACTATAAAAAGGAGTTGCTGGACGACACATGCCTGACACCAAGAAATTCGCTGGCCTTTTTTTCTCTCTCCCAGAATTTTCCAGCTTTTTCAAAAACCTCATGAAAAACAAAAATTAAAAATAGAAACTAAATTTTAAGGCCCAAAACGCACAGAAAAGAGTCCAAGCAACGCACGATCTGCGAACCCTAGAAACCACGCGAGTCTCCTCAAACGGGTTTGCTGATCATACAATCACGATTTCCCTTTGATACATTTATATTTATTCAAATTAACGTATTTGCAATTACGGGTTTTGTCTCGAAACTCCTGGCCGTAGAAAGGTTTGTTATCTTCCGTAGAGATTTTTTTTTTTTTCTTCATATTTTTGAAATTTGGTGTTTTTGTTTTTCATTTCGTTCGATCTGGAATATCTGGATTGTTCTATGTTCCGATTTTGTTATGTCATGGGGGAGAATGGAGCGGTAAGATGGGGAACAATGTTTGATATTGATATTGGAGTTTGAAAATGGAATGTATTGTAATAGTTGTTTTATTTTTGTGGTTGAATTCTCAGATCTGCTTTTGTTGTGCAATAGAATGTGCGAGTTTTTATTTTATTTATTTTTTGGAAATTTGTGGTTAGCTCGTGAAACATGTTTTGCTAATTTTTGGTTGAAATTATTGTATTTGTTTGTCTGCGTATAAGCATGGGGAAAATGATTCGAGTGTATCGTTTCAACTACAATTCATGTGTTCTTCTATTTAATTACTTTTTGCCTCATCTTTTTATTTATAAATTTCTCTGGATCCATTTGCTACGGGAAAAAATACTTGTATGGAGAAAATCTGCTGTTATGGAGTTTCAATAAATCAACGAAGATATTACTCTTTTCTTTTTTCTTGTACTTCCTTTGTCTTCTTGCTCTCACCTTCGTTCTCATTGTCACGGGTTCCCCTGTTTTATGTACAGTCTTCATGTTGACCTTTATAAGATATGATATGAATAGATTAATTTTAACACACCATGATATTTATTTGTAAAGGAAGTGATTAATAATATGTTTTAATTTGTGGATTACATTGTTGTGCAGAGAGGACATGCCATTTTGGTGATTCTTTGATCAAGCTGAGCCATACACTTGTGGATTGCAATTTCCAAGAATTTGTCAATTTTACTTCCCTGTCGCATAGACTGACTTGGTAGGTTACAATAACAATGGTAGCCACTGCTGCAACTTCTGCCTTTTTCCCAATAGCTTCTTCAGCTTCGGATTCCTCAGCGAAAACTTCTGGAACACTCGGAGGAAGCATCCCCGCAAGAGTTGATGCCTGTGGAACTGGGATTAAACCGAAGTCCAAAGCTTCCCGAAATTTACAGGTTAAGGCTAATGCACATGCTCCTCCTAAGGTCAATGGGACCAAGGTTGGACTTATGGATGGCCTTAAGACTGAGGATGAGGTGACATCATCACCTCCCCCGAGGACATTCATCAACCAATTGCCTGACTGGAGCATGCTCCTTGCCGCCATCACGACAATATTCCTGGCAGCTGAGAAGCAATGGATGATGCTTGATTGGAAACCAAGGCGGCCAGACATGCTTGCTGACCCCTTTGGTTTAGGAAGGATTGTGCAAGATGGTTTGATATTTCGTCAAAACTTTGGTATCAGGTCATATGAAATAGGGGCTGATCGTACGGCATCTGTAGAGACTTTGATGAACCATTTGCAGGTATCGTTGGGAAATTCATTGTTCTAGTGCATTTTGTGCTCTTTAGTTATTTATTGTTTGTACTGAACTACTGTTAGTTTAGTTTTCTTCTGCCTGCTGCTTGACAAGCTGAACTCTTTTTTGCAGGAAACAGCTCTTAACCATGTAAAGACTGCAGGACTGTTGGGTGATGGCTTTGGTTCAACACCGGAAATGTGTAAAAGAAATTTAATTTGGGTAGTTACCAAAATGCAGGTTATTGTAGATCGTTATCCTACCTGGTAAGTTTCAGCCTTGTTTATATTAATTCATTATAAAACCTATCTCAAGTGCAGAAAGTATTTCTCCAATCCTAAGCAAAAGTGCAAAACTGATTTCATTAGTACTTGGTTGAGTCCTCGAGTAAATGCTTCTCGATAAAATTTTATTGTCTTAGATATTGATTTTTTATTGCAGGGGTGATGTTGTTCAGGTTGATACTTGGGTAGCTGCATCCGGGAAGAATGGGATGCGCCGAGACTGGCTTTTACGTGATAGCAATACGGGTGAAATATTAACTAGAGCTTCGAGGTTGGACAATATTCTATTTAAGTCCCTAATATTTTGTTAAAGATGACTAATTGTTCTTTCCACGTAAATAGACATGCAGTGGCCTGCATTTTTTATCCATGCTCGCTGGATGGGTCACTGGATATCATGTCTTCATTGAAACTAGATTAATTTACTTCCAATTGTTAACAAAGGAGGAATTGACGTTGGCATAATACTTCATCAAGTTGCAATCCTTAAAGGATCAACAAAAGTTTAGGACTTATTAAGCCATAACTGCTGGATGTTAGAGCTGATATCCTTAGATGTGTGAATCCAGTTGTTTATCTAAACTGTCTGCTATCTTTTTGGTTTTTTATGAATTAACTGCAGTCTATGGGTCATGATGAATAAAGAGACGAGGAGGTTGGCCAAAATTCCAGATGAGGTCCGAGAAGAAATAGGAGGTTATTTTGTGGATTCTCTGCCTGTTGTGGATGAGGACAGCAGAAAGCTACCAAAACTCAATGATGATACTGCAGATTACGTTCGTACTGGTTTAGCTGTAAGTACCACTCCCTTTCTCTATGAAGAACATTACTTTGTTTATATGACAATTATCGCCCCTTCACCTGTCTCACTATCTTGAAACTGATATATGAATTCAGCCAAGATGGAGTGATTTAGACGTAAACCAGCACGTTAATAACGTGAAATACGTGGGGTGGATTCTTGAGGTAAATATTCTTCTTTCCTTTATTATTTTGATACATCCTTGTTTTCTTCATTCCTGCTAAAATCTTGGAAGTTTTACGTATGAATAAGAATCTATCATCTTTTTAAAAGGGTAATTGTGGGATAACCATTGAAGAAGATTTCTTTGCATGAACTCTGTTGTTTTACTAAAAAAGATGTGTGATTCAGGATCGAATGCGTATGAATTTATAGTTTTTTATAGAGTGTGAGCTGGCTCCATGCATAGAAAATTTGAACCTGGCCCTCTAACTGCCTGTTACAGCTCCCATTTTTTACGCTTTTTCGTTTTCATTTACATTTTCTATATTTCTTTTTTGGAAAAAGGCACTTGTAGACAAATGCTCAAGGGTGTGATTTTTCTGTCTGTGTTTATTTTGGGCATTTGATTGTTGTTTCTTGGAATATAAGGTTGTTAAGTTCCTTAGAAAACTTGTATAATTTACAGGGGTACATAATTATACTTGTACGTTTATATTTTGTGTATCTCTAAAATTAGCTGATTTAAGATCCTCTTCAGTGTGGGAGTCCACCAAGTTTTCAAAATAGCATTATTTTACGAGAACATGATATAGACTTCTGATTCTTATGTCGCTCGGTAAAGCTTGCTGAAGTCTTTAGGCTGCCTATATTCTCTCTTTTGGTGTTGAAGTTAGGGAAAAGGCACCGTGCTAGATGTGTCATTATATGGGTAACTAATGGACAAGGCTTTGGGGATTAAAAGGTTTTTGGAAGAGAAGAGTACCTCTTAATTGTAAACTGCTTAAGAATCTGAAGAGTAATCAATTGGCATAACTTAATCAAAGAATCTGTAGGACATAATAAATTGTAAATGCTAAAGATTCCAGTAGCTTATTTAGTTGAAAAACAAATGTGTTTTCTAAAACTGGTGTGTAGTTCTAAGATGTTCCTTTGTGGCTTTGTGCATACTGTCTATATTGCATGCATGCATGTGTGGATACATATCAACTTTAGAAGGAATGTCTACGTGCTAACACTTCTATAAACTTGTTTCAGCGATATTAGTCACAAATTGCTGGCTGCTGGACTGTCCTTTATTACCATGTTTTACGATTATTGGATATAACCTTATCTTGCCTTCTCCATCCCTGTTAAGACTCAGTTTCTAAAGGGAAAAAAAAAAAACACTTAAAAGTGTAAAAAGGTACTTAAGACTGATGCAATTTTGAGAGCACAAAGACAGAAAATTAAAATAGTCTGGGCCCTCTTGATGACTGTCCGTAACAACAGCTTGTTCTTGACATAAATGTTAGGATGGGAAAAAGTTCTCCTGTTTTTTATTTTGCCTCATGGCATCTTTGAGGACTTGTTTCAAGGTAACTTGTATCTTACTGTGAGGGGTTTACTTTGGTTGCAGAGCGTTCCATTGCCTATCTTGGAGACTCATGAACTTGCTGGCATGACTCTGGAGTATAGGAGGGAATGTAGGAGGGACAGTTTGCTGCAATCCCTTACTTCTGTGGTGAGCAAGGGTGTCGGTGACTTGGCAAATTCTGGTTATGTTGAGTGCCAGCATTTGCTTCGACTGGAGGGTGGTGCTGAAATTGTCAAGGGGAGGACTGAGTGGAGGCCGAAATATGGTAATAGGATGGAGAACTGGGGTCAGCTCCCCGCTGGAAGTGCTTAAGCATTTGTCCTCGCAGCTGGAGTGGAACTAGTCTTGTTGCCGTCTGTCACTATTCTTGTGTAGAGTACACCTATGGTCTTTCTTTTTTCTGTGATTTTCCCGATATAAATCCAAGTCTAATCCCTGATATTTATTTTATTTTTTTCACCTATCGTTTTTTTTTTTTGTGTTTCCCCTGGGAGATATATAGAAACAGTATTGTCATTTGTAAGTACCCCGAGCTGCTCTCTCTCTCTCTCTCATTTAAGTTCCAGCTGGACCAAACTCAAGAATGTGTTGCCTAATGCTCTAATTCTATTGGGACGACCCTTCATTATTTTGTAATGGGCACCTGGTCCATCTCATTTCTGCTTGCCAGTTTTGTTTCTTGTATAATTCGTTTATATTAAATACAAAGTAAAACTTGCACGCAAAATTTGATGAGTTATGCTTGGCCAAATATCATTTGGCAATAGAACACCAATTTCCTATCTGCCGTAAATAATTTTGCAACATATTGACAAGCTATCGTTCTTTCTTTGCCTGGAGTTGACATTCGACAAGTGTTCGACTGATCAGGTTGAAACTACCAGAGGTTTAGTCTTGATTTCGTGATGTAATACTAACAATACGAGAAGAATGGTGACAATTCACCCGTAATGGTCATTCTGGTGCAATGTTCAGGCGACGAAGACCATCAAAAGACCATCTTTCTTAAGGCTCAAAAGGCACCGTGTGGCATATAGATTAGCTGCAAATCTTATTATACTTACAATTACTGTAATTGCAAATTTCTAAAAGACTCAAAAGAAGACATCGTATAGCAACGAGTCATCTTCTATAGAATACTTCCGTTGGATCGTAGTATGCATGCTATTACGCTAATTGCAACTATTGGAGCAATATTAGTAAATGAAGTTTTATGGGAAGGCAACAAGAGTGAATGCTTTATTGTTCATTAAGTGTAGAAAGCAAATAATATTCAATGCTGCTACGACAGATCGAATTCCATGAAACTTTTAAGCATCTCTTTCAATATTCAGTCACTTCCTATAATAGACTTAGAGAGGAAATTCAGACGTTTAAAAGTTGAGGGTTACCATACAATATTATTTTACTAAAATATTTACAACACAAAATAAGCCACTAGTGAAGTAGGTTTGGCCTGGACAGTTGGACTGCATGTGGTTTAAAGGCTAAGTTGCGAGGCTATCGATGACATTTTCCTAACTTGATGTATAAGGTTCAATAAGAGGTTTGTGGCCCGTTTGGTAAATGGTCAATAAGAGGCCTGTGGTCCGTTTGGTAAATGGTCAATGCATAAATATAAAGGATAAAATTTGATATCCTTGTTTGAAATCGATTCCATATAACATAAGGGATAAAATCAACAAAAGGAGGAGGATAAAATTTTTTATTCGAATAAAAGTTCTTAATTTTTAAAAGACGAAGATACCCTTTATAATATATAACAAATATATTTTTGGACATTAATATCCTAGGATAATTACTATCGTCTATCGCCACATGCTGCATCCGCGACCACCTCCCATCATCCCCCGCCCCGCCGCCGCCGCTCCACCAATTTTTTTTTCTTTTAATTTTATTATTTACTTTTTTTTTGTTTAACAAAGAATAATTGTAGAATTTTTTTTTTTTTACGAAAATTAACGTCTATTCTTATACTTAGTTAAACCAAACAGAATAATAATATTCTGTTATCTCGATAAATATTATCTAAATAACTTTTGTCCATACAAATAATTTTATCCAAAAATCAAACGAGTCTTTAGAGTTATAAAAATTCTCATTTAAATTTTAATATTTGTGTCTCAATAACATTCACTTTACATTTCTAACAAAGAATTGACTTTATTGCTCTAATCCCTAGATTCTTCTAATTGTTTCCGCAACGTTGCGTTGCCACATTCTCTTAATTCTCTAGAACTTTTAGCCAAGTTTGAAAGAACTAACTAAGAATCTACAGAATTAGATATTATCAAGATTTATTATTTCTTACCTTAAAAATTCAATTTATAAAAATAGCCCAAGTCCTTCTATGTTACATCTTTATTTCATCGTTGTTGGAGGTGAGATTTACCTTGATAGATATATATATTTTCAATATTAAAATTTTCTTTTATATTATTTAACATTAAAGTTCATAACTAAGGTTGTTTCCTATATTTAATTGTGATCCCATAATATTTCTTAATCTTAACTAATTTAGTTAAAATACATTTGATGAATTCCTATATGGGATGACAACTTTTTTCTCATTATATTAATGTTTAAGAGTAGATTTCTATATGTTTAATCAATGTATAATCCTTCAATTTCTAACTAATTGGTTGAGAAGCTTTAATTTCAATACTCGGTTCAAAATATTTAACACGTTGAATTATGTAATACAATACTCGTCATTAATCTTATTTGCACATATTCAATACAAGTATACAACGTATCAAACGTCTAACCTTTATTATTATTTATACTATGTGAACGCGTAGCTCCAAAGTCCAAAGTAGAAAGTGGAGGAACACATATCTAAATTTGTAGCTCAACCAATCATGACCTAACTTCACAAAAATCATTAAATTGGAGCCACAAAAATTACTAGATTGTACTAGCTACCTGCCAACTGTACATATTTGTTTATATCACATGATCTTATTTGTTTATGTCACCCCCATCTCAATCGAGTTAGGCCGAACACAACTGTGAACCGATCTTGAAAGCTCTTAATGTATATTCACCAGTAGACAAATATATAATGTCGCATTCCTCGAAAATATACTCAAATATATGTTTAAAAGTTACTTAATTATGATTTGGAGTTGGACTAACATCGACTCACCATCCTCATAGTAAAACAAATATCTAATCTAATAAATAAAATAACGACGTATGTGATACTTTGCATTAGAGAATCGTACATAACCTGTCCATAGCAAAATAAATGCTCCTTTAAGCTGTCTCATCAAGATCAAAAGTCTAAAATCTTATTATTTTTACAAAATTCATTTAAAGCATGTTTGGCTCCCATTTTTGTAAAACTTATTTTCCCTCAAATTTATTTTCAACCACACATTCTATAGAACTCACAATTTTTATCAAAATTTTCTAAAAATCTAATTTTTATCTACACAAAATAGGATATTAGTTTGAACTAGGCTTATTATTTTCAAATGGTAGTTGAAATTTTTATTAAAACTAACTTTGGTCCTTGAATATTGGCCTCACATAGTTCTTAACTTGAATTAGGACTTAAATTATAAATGCCTATCTTTTGTAGGGAAGGTTAACCATTACTACTTAAAGGTCTCTTTAATGTTCTTATTAAATTCACACAAGTGGTGTTTGTTAGAATTTAAAAGTAGTTATTTAAGAGATTTTGTAAAAAGTTGGTAAAATTTGTAGTTGAAAATTTGATAAAAAAATATAAGTCCTGTAAAACATATGATTAAAAATAAATTTAGAAAAAAAAAAAATATCAAACAAACTTAATTCATTGCACATGTCAGTCATTAATTATCGTTTATATGGTTGTTTTTCAGTACTAGAAATGATGGAGGTTGGAAAAAGTGTAGTTATTTAGTGCCTGATTAAATTTAGTTTAGGACTTTATTAATATGGAAACATTAATAGAGATATAAGGGTTTTCGGTACTCGTCTTTTAAGATCGAATCACGAATCTTACACCTTGTTTGATTAAATTTAAATTGATTAATCGATCAAATATATTTTTTATCAATATATTTTATAAGATACACAACTTACAAATACTTAAATAATTATTTCAGTACTACCAAATATAATTGTTTGATTGGTAAAAAAAATTATAAATTATAAGTAGTAAGTTCTATGGAATGTATGTATAAAAAATAGAATAAAATTATAGATCTTACAAAATATATAAATAAAATAATATTTGACCAATTTATAAGCAGTGTTCTAAAAAGCACCGTTTAGACGCGAGGCGTGATCTCCACACCCCGCTTAGATCATAAGCGCGCGTTTTTTTAGTCAAATATATTTTTAACTAAAAAACGCACGCCTAATCTTGTCTAGGCACGCTTTTTCACGCCTAGGCGAACTTAGTTGCTCTTTAGTTAAAAATATTTTTTTAATATTTAAAATAATATTAAAAATAAAAAAATGCTTTTTTCGCTTTACTTTGCTTAAGTTTAAAAAACTTGAAATTTGACTTTATATTTAATCACGCTTTATACTTTTTAGAACTTTATTTATAAGTATTTATAAATATTAACAAACATAGTTTAAATGACATTAATTAGAAGCATCAGGATCCAATCTGGATCATCTTTTTGTTTCCTTGATGGGTTTGGTGATGGTTACCTAAATGTACAGTTAGATGTTGGTACCAACCCAATATGACGTTTAATCCATATAATCGGTGATAATTAATTGGGGAGATGGAGGCATTGGTGTGTTTGGAAAAGAGAGAAGATTACACGTGTCTTTTCAATCAAAATATGTAATTTATGTTTGACACGTGCGGTTCACACACACTTAACGGAGAAAATGGATGAAATACGTCTTGAAAAATTTAAATTTTGTTTGATATTGTTGTAATTTTAAGAAAATCAGATTTTGTTGTATTGAAAAGAAAACTAGTTGTGAGAACAATCAGATAATTTTGGTAAATTTTTTCTTTCAATATTGTTGTATGTTACAAAATCAATATTTTAATATTTAATAAATAAAAGTGATTTATTATTGAGTTTATAATATTATCAAATATTTTTTTTAAAACAAGGTATTCACTTATTTTAAAATAAAATAAAAATGATATGGCAATTAATAATAATAGTTGTTATTTCTTTCATTGATATTATACTTATTCAACATCAGCAACTAACGACCATGTGACCATCATTTATAGAATTCCACGTCATCAATTTTTGTCAATTGAATTGACAAATTTATCTTAATTGCAATCAAATTTAAGTGTAGTTACCTAATTAAAATCAAATTAAAATACAATTACATGATTGATATTAGAGTTAAAGCATATTGGATTATTAACATAACTATCTATCTTTATTTTGATAATTGTAAATTTACTGGTTTGAAAAAATAAATTAAAAAGAAATACTAAATAAGAAATTAGAATAATATATTTACTAGATAATAAATGTAGCTATCATTACTCATCCATTCTATTTTAGTTTCAACGTTACTTTTTAAAAGGATGAGTATCATCCCTTAATCATCTCTAAAATTTAAAATTCAAACATCATATTAATAATCGTTTTCTACATTTGCAGTTTACACAATTGCGTATCTTTGTAATCCCCATGTGTTTCAGTAGATTTTGACGAAACTACATTCAAAATATCATATTACTGTCATCTAATCCATTTTCATGTATTTATATTGATTTACAGACTGATACCTAGTTTAATATATGAGATCGAGATGAACAATGGTGATGTTGATTATCGTTGCTACTGTATAGCATGAAAATTTTCGTAAATTTGTTGTATTTTTATCGTTCACTATCGACAATATTTTTCTATTTTGGTTACTGCTAATTGAACAATTATAAAACGCCATTAAATTATTGATTATTGATTGTGGTTATTGAGTATATGAATTTGTTGATGAGAATTGGTAAATTAATATAGCAAAATGAACTATTAAGTACTCCAAATGATGCTTCACGCTAAACTGTAATGGTGATGATGAATGATATAAGTGTGTTGATATTTACAATTAATAACGTAAAAATATATGAATTAACGAATAACATAATTATACAAAATACCTTTATAATAGTAGACCATGACTTTAGTATCATCAATTTCAATTTTTTTCAATTGTTGGAAACAAGAATATAGAATTGTCACTGAATTAATCTAATTTTTAATGAATTAATGTAATTTTTACTAATTGTTACTGAATTATTTCCTTTAATTGCTATAAATTAACGTAATTGTTACTGAATTAAAGTAATTGGAACACCTCTATGAGAAGAAACGTTGAGAATAGTGAGATTTTGAAGATTTTGGGAAAGATGCGTTAATTACTCATCTAATAAATGGTGATAAAGATTAAGTACCTAAAATTTAGCAAATTAGTTATTAATTGTATTTGAATTTAAATTAGTTAAATTTGTTTTTATATATATATATAGAGAGAGAAGAGATCTCCTAAGATCTCCAAGCTAAACAAGCCGATGACATAGCATGTATATTTAATGTATATTTTATTTATACATTGAATATGTAGGATCTACCGTTATCCATTAAATAGACATGATATCTCATCTATGTTTAACATAAGCTATATACACCGTGCTTTAAATATCATTATTATATATATATATATATATATATATATATATATATATATATATATATATATATATATATAAAAAATTAAATAAAAATAGTAATATTGAAAGAAATTATTTTATCAATTAAATGTCTAAATTTTAAAAAGAAGTAGATATGGCTCCAAATTACCTTGATCTCCATTTTCTATTTATAATATGTTTGTATGCGTGGATCATTATTTATAAGTTGGCTCCACCATTATTTTTATTTACCAACCGATTTCGTCGAAGATCCAATATATTTACAAATATGGGAGATCATTAATGGCTCCAAATTATTGCAAGCATATTTGTATTTAATAGAATTTTATCCCAAATTTTCACTAAAACCCGGCGTTGCCAAACCCATCAGACAAGAAACCCAGAGTACTGGATACCAATTTGGGCCCAATTTGTAATTTTGATGTTGGACAAGCATCAAGCTCAAGGGCCGGCTCGTTACCTAAATATGATATTTACACAAATAGCACTCAATGAAACTATTAAAAATGTTTGCTCTCTTTTCTGTACACAAAATGCAAATGTTACCCTTATGTCTTAAATGTGTGTAAAGAGCTACATAATATTTCAACCTCTAGTATTGATAGTTCATTGTGAAGCATTACTAGGGCTGGCCCTGGCTTTAGGCGGCTAGGCAACTGCCTAGAATCTCCAGCCATGTAGGGCTCAAATTTGACCCAATTTTTTTTTTTTTTTTTTAAAGTAAAGACCAACCTATTTAAATATAAAATGAGTCAAAATTTAACATACATTATTTATCTTAATCTAGTATTTAAATTGTAGACCATACAATTTTCTCTTTAATCATCATTTTAGAAATTTTTATCTTGAATCAAAATGATTTTCAAATTGTTAGAATTGAAACAATGAATAAAAAGCAAAGAATAAAGAACACAAGGATTTATATAGTCCCATAAAAAATGATAATTTTTGTTTACAAGAGATTAGTCATATATATAATAACACAATGAAATTTTTCTAATTATAATAAAACTCTAATGCAAATTTTTGAAAAACATTATTACTTAAGAAAATACAAATATCAGATATACTTTTGGGGGCCGCCCTCGAACCTCCTCCGGAGGGGGGCCACCGCCTTCCCCTTCTAACCTCCTATGGTGACTTTTTCGTGAAGGTTGATTCGCACTCAACTCTACGTAACGCAACATATTAAACTCCACATCTTAATACAAATTTCAATCATTTTTTTATTGTCTTTAAAAAAATTATATTTTAAAAACATCTCAATATATTAAAGGCCCCATTTAAATTTTCGCATAAGGCCCCCCAAATCTAATGTTGCCACCAAATTCTAAAAAGCGTAGAGCATAGCTAAATGTAGATGTCAAGTTTCAAGCTTTTTAGGCATATGTGAAGTGAGAGCAAGGCGTGAAAAAAATTATTTTTAATATTATTTTAAATATTAAATAAAAAATATAAAAAATTTAACTAAAAAGCGCTCGTCTAAGCGAGATTAGGCGCGCCTAGATATAACTAAGCGCACCTAAGCGAGACTAGGCGTGCACTTTTTAGTTAAAAATACAGTTGATAAAAAAAAACGCCTATATAACCTAAGCGAGACGTGGAGGTCGGTCTCGCGCCCACGTACAATTTTTAGAACACTGATTGCCACAAGTTGTGCTCTTCCCTTTCCAAGTCACATATGGAATGTGTTATAAAATTACTATAAATCCTAGTACTGAGAATTTGTTTGTGGTCGAAAGTATAGATTATTCCAATAATAATCTCTACAAGTAATCCAATAAGTAAATTTAAAGTTGAAAAGTTAACACAAGAATATAAAAGTAACAATCTCTAATACTAATTGACGATATACTGTAGTGAAATCGAAAAAATAATTTAAAAAGTAAAATAGAAATAAATAATCTTGATAATTGAATATAAGCTAATACATGTTTGGTCAATTTTAAATTATAATTTTAGATGATAAAATTGGTTAAACATAATTTATATTCACATATTTTGTAGGACCCACAACTTACTACTCATTTATTACTCAAATATTTTTCAAGACTCATAATTTATAAGAACTTAAAAAATAATTTCAGCACTACCAAACGTGTACTAATGTACTTGTTTGCCAAAGTTTAAATTATAATTTAATATGGTCAAACAAACTTATTATCTGCATATTTCATAATGTACTACCCACTTATTATCTACATATTTCATAAGACCTACAATTTATAATTATTTAAAAAATAATTTCAACTCCGCCAAACATGTACATAATCCCTCCCCTCTAGTAGGGATGGCAATGGAGTGGGTCGGCCGTGCCCCACCCCCCCGCCCGCCCGCCCGCACCGCCCCAATTTTTTTTTTTGTAAAACGAAAAAATAATTAAAAAAAAAAGAATTAGAAAATTTTTTAAATATTCGTAGCAAATAAAATAAGAAATAATACAAGATTGGGGTTGTGGTGTAATGGTTAAGATTTATAATTTATAACTTTAATCTAGGTTTGATTCTTATTTGGCTTATTTCTAGCGAAAATTGAAATTTGTATTATATTTTATGTTTTCAAAAAAAAAAAAAAATTGAAGGAAGGGAGGGGCGGGGAGGCCTAATAAGTGTGGACTTACGATCGCTTTGGCTAAAAGGCCGTGTCAAACCACTCAAATCGTAAAAGCACCCAACCTATATCAAATAAGTTTAAAATGCCTCTTTTACATTAAAAAAAAAGAGACTTAAATACCATTATTTAATAAGCATGGTTAACAAATGGTCTGTTAAGGCCAAATTAACAGATTAACGGGTTTGTTAAGGCCGTTAGCATAACATGTCCAAAAAAAAATTGATAGACTCATGGTCAGTTAACACATGTTAATAGACCATGAGTCAGTTAACACGAATTTACACATTTTAATTAATTTTTCAATTAATCTACTTCAAATGAATTCAGATTTTCGAAAATTTAAAGTACAAAATTACAATTCATACTCAGATTTATATATATTTTCATAATTTATACTACAAAAATACAAAATCTACAATTTCTACCATAAGTTAAAAGAAGAAGATAGACGGATGAATTTCTACTTTGAAATGGAATTTTTTACACAAATAAAATAGGTTGGATTCTAATATTGAAATGAGTTAGATTCTAACTTTGAAAACTTCTCTTTTTCACAGATGAATTTGAAATCATTTGAAATAGTTATAAGTGTGGAAGAGAATGTATATTTGGTAATTTACCAGCCAAAATGGGTCAACGACCATTTTGAAAAATTGACTGGGTCACCCGGCCATTCAACACTTATCCTACGTGATTTACACTTATTTGGACTATAAAAAATAATTGATACTCTTAAGTAAATTTTTACTTAATTGTGTGTTGATTTAATTATTTTAGGTCAAAACTCAAGTTCAAATAGAATTGGAATAAAAAACAAAGCAAAATAGGCGAAGAAGGAACTGAAAGTGAACGTATACTTGGAAATGGGGACCAACTTGCAAACATCTAAAAGATGAAAGACTTATCATGCAAATAATCAAGGACTTAAGAGCAATTCGTGATCCAGAATTTTAGTTTCCTTATTTTAGTCAAATGCTAGTTTAGTAATTCTTTTAGGATACAACTTAATTACATTAAATTAGGACATATTTAAGGGTTTATGATTTAAACAAATTGGATAGATCAAATACAATAATAAAATGAGACAATAGAGAGAGCAAAGAGGAAGAGGGAGGAAGAACAATTAAGACTTTGAAGATTGGGACGTGAAGACTATGAATTCTTAGTGCAATATATTCAATTTTTTCTCATACTTTATTTAAATTCGATTATATATTCCAAACTATTCGTGTTTTCTTTCTCCCGAACTATGAGTAGTTAAATTAATTTTTTGGATGAACGATGTAACCTAGTTTAGATTCTTTAATTTTAATTCTGAAGTTTTGCTTATAAATTTAATTACGTATTGATTTTACTTCTTCTCTTAATGCTTGAAATAATTGATTATTATTTCATTGAATTGTGGATTGTAACAAACCGAGATGTAAGTTATTAATTTAGACCACGTAGTAAAATCCAGCAATTGGATAAAAGGTAGAGATACGTTTTTGTTATTGTTGCGATTTTGAATTGAATTCTTAGAAGATTTAATGCATCTAGTTAAGAATTATTCTGACTTCACGTAGAGATATAATGAGTTGACTTAATTAGATATAATTAATTTGAATTCGAGAAAAGTAAATTATGTTAAATTTATGAATTCAACCGAGTATAACAATAGGAATAAATATTGGGAAGAGAAATTAGAGATGACAACTATGGTGAATTCGGAATCCATATCCTTAAATAATTATATTTGATAAATTTTTGATATTTGCGTTCACACTATTTTCTAGAATTAATAGTCATATATTAGGATTATGATCTTCCAATAAACTTATTTCAAAGTATTTTAAATAGATTATGATTATGATTAATTGAACTAGTATATAAGTAGGATAGTGTTCGTGGGAACGATAATTCAGACTTATTAGGTCCAATTTATTACTTGTTAAAGGATATTGTGTACTTGCAATTAATATTTTCTACAACAATGCCCCCGGACCCACCCTATTACCTAAATAACTAGGGCAAAGGCAGCTGGAGCGAGTATTTTTGTCATCTTTACCCTCTAGTAGCATGGTAAGCTTATAGCATCTTCAATATAATAATGTAGATTGTTGTATATGTGGCAAATAAAATAAAGATGGAAAAAATAGTATATCAAATGGAAATGTGGATTGGAAAAATTGTGGTCCACGCGTATAAGAGATATTAGTAGATAAATTAAAAAAAATTAATTAAAGAATTATTAACACATGGAGATAAATTATAAAAAAATTAAAATAAAAGAGGCTTAACACACATTTTGATAAACATTAAATAAGTGGAGGATGTCTAGCACACCGTCCAAATGTAGACGATGGAGTAGACATCCTCTAAATTTTTTTTTTTTTCGTCATAAATAATTTAGAAGTATAATTAATAATTTTTTAGAAGAATTTAGTGTGCGTTTGATACTTGCTAAACTTTTCTCATTGAGCTCTTAATGTTGATACTTGCTAAACTTTTTCTCATTGTGACGGGTGTCACAAGCTAATACGTGTTTTGTGGCATATAAACTGCCAGGTGTCATGTCATTAACAGCCAAATATTGCTACAATCCGGTGTGGTCGTGCACTATGCTCTACATTGCACTTGGACTGTTATTTTCTAAGCTACCATAAATTTTGCAAATTTATTTTTCAGCCACACTAAAATTATTCTTTTCAATTGAAATCCTAAATTCTTATAATAGTCAAGGGGCTCTTAAACCTAAGTTCCTAAGGCTAAATAGAAACTCTATAACTTATAATTTGTGATTACACGAAGTTCAATACCCAATTTAATTCAGGATCATCTTATTTATAAATAATCTACGGAATTTTGGTGCAAATGATCCCTAACGTATGTACTCAGTGCAATTTTAGTCCCTAATATTTTATTTTTGACTAAGAGGCCCTAACCTATGCATTTGATTGCAAAACTGGTCCCTATGGATGGAATCCGTCCAATTGTGTCATTAGCCATTAATTTGTTTTGGAATTTTGGCACAAATGGTCCATAACTTTTATCCTTAGTGTATAATTGGTCTATAACGTTTATTTTTGACATACATTTCTCTAACTTATGTGTTTTGGTGCGAAATTGATCATTATGAGATAAAAAAGACAAATATACCCTTAGTTAATTAGAAGAAATTATATGTGGATTCCTAATCATTACAAAATGTGTAAATAGGTCTAATACTTTTATTTTTATAAAAAATTAAAGAAAATTAATGAGTATTTTTTTTTTTTGGAATTAACATTTTAGTAATAAAGATATCAAATAAAATTATTATTTTTATCATTAAGTAATTATATTATTTAAAATTTAAAATTTTATTTTATTGTTGTATAAAAAAATAATTTTGTCACAAACTTGATGTACAAATACAATTGAGTTATATGTTTATTAACTATAAATACTAAAGATCCAACTATACTCTTAATATTTTAATTTATCGTTTTATTTTCATTCAAAAATAAAACACATAATGTGTAAATTAACTTTTATTAGTATTTTCATATTAAATAAAAATATAATAAAAATTTTATTTTTATTTGACATGTCGTGTATAATTTTTATTTGACATGTTATGTGATTGTGTGTATATAATTTTCTTAATGGAGTGTACATACTATTGAGTATTTTTTTTTTTTAATAATCACGTTCTAAATTATTTTATTTATCAGATTTAATAGTTTGGCAGCGACATGATGGCAGGTGGTAGTGACCGATAAAAATTAGTACTTTTATTTACCATATTTTATTTTATTAGTATTTAACATAATAATACTAATAAAAGTTAATTTACACATTATGTATTTTATTTTTGAACGAAAATAAAACGATAAATTAAAATATGAAGAATATAGTTGGATCTCTAATATTTGTAGTTAATAAACATATAACTCAATTAAATAATAGTATTTGTACATCAAGTTTATGATAAAGTTATTTTTTTATACAATAATAAAATAAAATTTTAAATTTTAAATAATATAATTACTTAATAATAAAAATAATAAATTTATTTGACATGTTTATTTCTAAAGTGTTAATTCCAAAAAAAACTCATTATTTTTTCTTAATTTTTATAAAAAAAATAAAAGTATTGGACATTTTTGCATATTTTGTAATGATTAGGAATCCACATACAATTTCTTGGATAAATTGTAGCTAGTGTCTTCAACTTTTGACTTTATTTACACTTGTATCCTCAGTATTTAATTCTTGGCATCCATCACCTCAACTTTTTATATAATTAGCGTATTGATATCCTAATTATATAATTAGCGACATCCTTATGCCTTTATATAAGGGCATTGGCTGCTAATTATATAAAAGGTTGATGTGATGGATGCTAAGATTTAATACTGATGATCCAAGTACAAATGAAGTCAAAGGTTGGGGACACTAATTGCAATTTATCCTAATTTCTTCTAATTAACTAAGGATATATTTGTCTTTTCATCCCATAAAGACCAATTTCGCACAAAAATACATAGGTCATGGACATGTATACCAAAAATAAACGTTAGGGACTAATTCTACACTAAGAATAAAGGTTGGGGACCATTTGCACCAAAATTTCAAAACAAATTAATGGTTAACGGCACAGTTGGACGGATTCCGCCCATAGGGACCGGTTTTGCAACCAAATGCATAGGTTAGGGACCTCCTAGCCAAAAATGAAAGGTTAAGGACCAAAAGCGCACTGAATACATACATTAGGGACCATTTGCTCCAAAATCCCATAATCTACATATATCAATACTATTTTTCCTTATTCTGGTTAATCAGAGATTGTTATTTCCACAGCTAAGGTGAATAGTTAGAGGATTGTGTTTCTCTTCTCTCATTCCCCTCCAAAATAAAAAAATAAATAAATAAATGTACATTTACCAATAAATTAAGAGTATGTTTGTGTGTACTTATAAACACTTATAAGTCAGTCAAATATCATTTTCATCTATATATTTTATAAGACCCACAACTATTATCCACACATTTCGTAGGATCAATTGCTTATAATTTACAAAAATCTTTAACAAACATACTTTAAGTAGGTTTAAATTAGAGAGATGTCACAATAATAGTTAATTGCATTCAACAAGAAGACCAGACATTTGGATTAATAGGATTTGTCTGTGCATATTTGCCAGCTGTTAAAATTATTTTTTAAGTATTTAAAAGTTGTAAATTTTATAAAATGTATGAATAATAAATGGGTAGTAAGTTGTTAATCTTACAAAATATGTGAATAAAAAATATATTTGACTATTTTGATCAATTTAAATTATAATTTAAGCTTAGCCAAACAAGCACTGAATTATGGCAAGTTTGTCAGTTAGTTTTGTATTGTTTATGTCTTGAACATTTGGTCATATTGGTTTCCTTGGTTAGGAAATTTTTGATTTCTTGGCGTGCTTATATTTGGTCTATTCTACCCTTCATATCATCAAGACAACTCACTGTCTCTCCCTCGTATGATTAAGGTTCCTGCATGTGATGTTGATTCAGACTTAGGTCCATTGAAAATGATGGTATCGAATTTCACCAATTGTCAAAATTGGTCCTTATGAGCACCAAAAACTTGTCTGTGAAGGAGTTGAGAAGAATTCTAAGACATTTTGATGCTTAAGATAGTAAAGACTTTCAAAAATTGCACTAGAATGTAATTGAGCATCGACAAGTTGTCTGTGAAGAGGTTGAAAAGATCCTCTCAAGACATTTCGATGCTCAATCTAGTAAGGACTATTAGAAAGTTGCAAAATAATGTAATTGGGATTATGCATTAGCTCGTCGAGTTTTATGATGACTGTATTTATAGATATTGGAGTGTTTAGTGGTTGAGTTCTATATAGATTGTAGATATTAAGTTGTGTATGATTAATTCACTATGTTTTAGTTAAAATAAATTGTTTATCTTAACTAGTTGAGTTTGTGCTTCGACATAATCATAAAATCTTTCGTGCTACAGAGTGGATCTCTTTGTGGTGGAAGAGGATATGTCTTCTGTGATGTTCTTTTGGCATTGTCTAGGTTTTTCACTTACTACATGTTCAATGCTTTTGACCAAGTTGTTTATTTATGCTGACCTTATCTCAACTGTACTAAGTTGGCTTCTAATGGAGGTACGTTTAAGCTAGTATGATGATGTAGGGCATAAGTCAGATTTAGTCACTACAGTTGCCTCCTCCCTACCTTATTTGAGTGCGAGTATGATAGAGAGCAATGAGCACCAAGTGTGTTTAATGTGTCATCCTTGGTGTCTTTCTTGCATTCGAAATTGTCAAGCTCACATCTAACAGCTATAGGATTGAACATGTCCACAACTCTTTGTTATTCACCTTTTGAAATAAAAAAGAGAAACTACATATTACATGAACAAGAAACAAAAATTAAGGAAATTGCAGAATTAAAATTGAAGAAGAAAGTGCAAACTGAGGCCTGTACGTGTACAGTTTTCTTAAAACAGATTAAATCCCCTCACCAGTAGGTTATGAACGTCTATCTTCCGGGATACAACGTAGAATTGGTTGTACCAATGAATCGACTTCTTCGCCTCGAACTTTATCATCTCTAAAAAAAACTTGGATCAACAAAAGAGAAGAGAGGAAAAACTTAATTTTTGATGTGTTGAAATGAGAAAAAATGACTTGTTTATATAGGCATAAGAATGACCTTCCAATTCCAAACTCACTATTAACATGAGAGTTACAAGAGTTACAAAAATAAAAAGGTAGAGAGTTGAGAAAATCAAAAGGTGAGCTTTAAATTTTTCATTCATTTTATAAATTTTCCAACAATCCCCCACATGAATAGAAATTTGAAAGAGACACGGAAGACTCGGTGATAAAGTTCAACGTCCGAATCCTGCATAGGATAGGTAGGTGTTACCCTTTGAACTTTCCCTTATGAAAGCATATTTACTTTACTAGGCGATCGGTGAGACGCGATGTCCTTGAATCGCTCGCTTTTTGTGTAAACGATGATATACTTCACACGTAATTCTTCCCGACATAGTTCGGTTCTCATTGTTATGTTCATTTATGGTCGTGAACATATGCACTGTTCTCATGAGAGTTTTTTAAGAATTGCGCCTCACACAATTCTCTTAGAAGCGGCCTCACTTCTCTCTCACATATGTGATTTCTTAATTAAGAATAGCCCGTTCTACTCCACTCGTAAGAATCATTAAAAACCTATTGCTTATCCTTTCCTCTACGGGTATCACTGTTTATCATAGGAATGGGTAGGAGAGAACTCCCACAGTGATCTAATTAAGTATTTACAATTAGGTTGTCCTTTGAACCTAGATCTTGGGATCTCCAACAACTAGGTGGGGTTTCCATTGTATTAACTTATTCTTTCAAAGGCTTAAGTCCCATTCCTTTCGGCGACTTTTCAACTAACTCTCTATTCAAACCTTTAGTTAGCGGATCCGCAATATTATCCTTTGACTTCACATAGTCAATAGAGATAACTCCAGTTGAGAGTAGTTGTCTTATGGTGTTATGTCTACGACGTACGTGTCTAGACTTACCATTATACATGTTACTCTGTGCCCTACCAATTGCAGATTGACTATCACAATGTATGCAAATTACTAGCACAGGCTTTGACCATCTAGAAATATCCTCTAAGAAGTGACGTAACCATTCAGCCTCTTCACCACACTTGTCCAAAGCTATAAACTCAGATTCCATAGTGGACCTGGCTATAACCGTCTGTTTAGAAGATTTTCATGATATAGCTGCACCTCCCAGTGTGAATACAAATCCACTTGTAGACTTTGAGTCTTTTATATCAAATATCCAATTAGCGTCAGTGTATCCTTCAAATAATGCAGCCCATAATCACGAGTATATCTCAAATACCTTAGTATTCTTATTATTCCTTTCCAGTGGTCATCTCCTGGATTACTCGTGTATCTACTCAGTTTGTTAACTATGTAGGCTATGTCTGGTCTTGTACAACTCATTAAGTACATCAGACTTCCAATAATTCTAGAGTATTCTACTTGAGAGATACTCTACGCCTCTGTTCTTTGATAGATCTTGATGGTATTTATCGATGTTCTAGCCATGCGAATCATCCTTGTTAAATTTATCAAAAATTTTGTCCACATAGTGTGATTGACTTAGGACAATTTCCTCGATGTTCTTGAAATTTTAATTCCAAGTATCACATCTCGCTAAGCCCATATCCTTCATGTCAAATCTTGAATTTAACTTGTCTTTAGTAGATTTAATCATCTTATCGTTGCTTCCAACAATAAGCATGTCATCAACGTAAAGACATAAAATGACATAGCCATTTTCGGTGTCCTAGATATAAACGCATTTATCGCTTTTCGTTGATTTTAAATCCACATTCCATCATGACATGATCAAACTTTTCATGCCATTGTTTTGGAGCTTGTTTCAAGCCATACAATGACTTCACCAATTCGAGACTTTGTTTTCTTGCCTCGAGCGAAAAAACCCTCGAGTTGTTCCATGTAGATTTCTTCATCTAAATCTCTATTTAGAAAGCGGTTTTCACATCCATTTGATGTACTTGAGATTCCGCAGTCGCAATTGCAAGTATCATCCTAATGGATGTTATTCTCAATCATCGGAGAATATGTATCAAAGTAATCAAGGCCTTCTCGTTATCTCATATCCTTTTATAACAAGCCTTGCTTTATAATTTCGATTGTTCCATCTGTTTTATTTTTTCTTGAAAATCTATTTGTAGCCTAGTGGTTTGCATCCCTGAGGAAGATCCACTAGCTCCCATGTATGGTTTTGCATAATAGAATATATCTCACTTTTAATTGCCTCTTTCCATTGAGGTCCTTGAAGAAGAGTTCATGCTTCTTTAAAGCTTTGAGGTTCGATTTTAGCATATAAGTCGGAAAATCAGGACCAAAAGATTTTTCTGTCATTTCTCGTTTACTACGTCTTGGTTCAATCTCAACTTCCTCCTCTACTTCTTGGTCCTGACTATTCTCAATCATAGTCTCATATGTCCATTTAGAAGAGCTCGCTTCTTCTTTGGACTTGTATGGAAATACATGTTCAAAGAATGATGCATTTCTAGATTCCATTATCGTGTTTTTGTGTATATCAGAAATTTTTGAATCAAACACAAGAAATCTATAAACACTACTGTTATGTGCATATCCGATAAATATACAATCAACAGTTTTTTGTCATATTTTCACCTTTTTTGGTGTAGTTATCACCACTTTGGCAAGACACTCCCACACTCGTAAGTATTTGTAGGAATGTTTTCTTCCTTTCAATAACTCGTAGGGGCTCTTATCTTCTTTCTTCCGAGGCACCTTATTTAAAGGTAATTAGTGATAACACAGCCTTCTCCCTACATGTTACGAGGTAATCTAGAACTTAACAACATTGCATTCATCATTTCTTTCAATGTTCTATTTTTTCGCTCAAAGAACACCATTTTGTTGAGGTGAATAAGGTCTTTGTTGTTTCATGTTTAATTACGTGTTGTGCATGTAATTCAAAGAAATGGTGATTCATATTCACCACCTCTATCACTTCTCAACACTTTGATCTTCTTGTTGAGTTGATTTTCAATTTCATTCTTATAGAGAACAAATTTCTCTATAGCTTCGTCTTTACTTTTAAGCAAATACACAAAACAATATTTTGTGCTATCGTCAATAAAAGTAATAAAATATTTGTTTCCTCTCCTTGTTTGTACAGATTTTAAATCACATACATCGGTGTGAATTAAATCAAGTAGTTCGGTTTTTCTTTCAACAGATTGAAATGATGACCTTGTCAATTTTGCCTCAACACAAGTTTCACACTTATGTTTATTGTCAATTTGGAATGTAGGTATGCAATTCAAGTTAATAAGTCTACGCAAAGTGTCGTAATTAACATGTCCTAGTCTACCATGCCACAAATTGGAAGACTCAAGCAAGTAAACGGAAGAGTTTTTCATTTTATTCATTTTTGGCTTAATAGCCATAACATTGAGCTTAAAGAGCCCATCACTTACATAACCATTTCCTACAAACATTCCAGACTTAGACAAAATGACTTTGTCTGACTCAAACACCATACGAAATCCATGTTTGTTTAACAGCGAGCCGGATACCAAATTCTTGCGAATCTCTGGCACATAGAGCACGTTGTTTAGAGTCAGCTCTTTCCCATACATCATCTTTAGAACCACTTTTCCATGGCCCTTGATTCGAGAGGTTCTTTGAATTTTCCATATCTGACTTTTCTCCATCTCGCTTCTTCAAAACCACTAAACATCTCCTTGTCGAAGCAAACATGTCGGGTGGCACCGGTGTCTATCCACCATTCTCTTGGATTTGATCCCACCAGATTCACTTCAAAAATGATTGCAGCGAGGTTAATTTCAGATACATCATGTGTGATGTCATCAACCATATTGGCTTCTTTCTTGTTGTTCCTCTTCGACAACCTGCAGTCCAACGATCTCGCGACCTACTCATCACGGTTGTAGCATTTTCCAAGAAATTTTTTCTTGGACACACCTCCTTTTGGTCCCATCTTTGGCCCTTTTCCAAACTTGTTTTTGTTCGTCTTAGAACTTTGACCATGCTCCACAACGTTAGCTTTGGCCATTGGAGGATTGAACTCCTTCTTTTCCGAACCTTTGTTGTCTTCTTCAATTCGAAGTCGAACAATCAGTTCTTCAATGTTCATTTCCTTTCACTTGTGTTTCAGGTAATTCTTGAAATCTTTCCAAGCCGGAGGCAGCTTTTCAATCATTGCTGCCACTTGGAAAGTTTCACTTAAAACCATCCCCTCGGCATGAATCTCGTGCAAGATTACTTGAAGTTCTTGTACTTGACCGATTCTGAGTTTTGAGTCCACCATTTTATAATCCGAGAAGCAGCCAACAATAAATTTCTTAGCCCCTGCATCCTTGGTGTTATATTTGCGGTCTAGAGACTCCCACAATTCCTTCGCCGTTTTCATTGTACTATACACGTTGTATAGTGAATCTGCCAAGTCATTCATGACATAATTCCGGCATAGGAAATCAGAATGTTTCCAAGCTTCAACAAAGACGACATGTATGTCTCCCTCTCCTGTTTGAGTTTGAGCATCTTGATCAAGAATCTCTCAAGATTCAAGATGGTCGATAAAATAGCATTTTCTCTCGCCACCTTTTGAAATTCAATCCATTGAACTTCTCCGCTTTTCTCCATGATTAATCGGAATGCTTATATGACCGATTGAGTCATAGTTTGGGTTACACAAAACTTGGCACTTGTGCCACATCAGTTCACGAGATGGACTTGGCACAAGAGCTACAGTTTGGTTTTCGATAGCCACAACTTGAGTAATTGGATCGATTGCCATTTTTTCGAAACAAAGAATAATTTTAGTTCCACTTTTAAAATAAACAGAATAAACAAATGTGTTTTTCGGTTTAGTTACACTTGCAAATATGAAATTAACTCATTTCTTTTAAATCTTATTGATTTGAATAACACGCAACTAAAAGGCTTCCGGTGAGGAGGAGGGTCACAATTGGACCACTTAAATCCCAAGCTCTCCTTAGACAGTTTAGGTCCTTTTGACAAATCCTTCCAGTTTTGCGAATACACAAATCAAGAAAACTCCAACCAAACTAGTTTCATACGTATGTAATTCACTCAGCTTTATAAATCAACTAGTTTCATACGTATGTATTTCACTGTTTTACATGTAATGTAAGTTTATCAAGAATCTGTTTTAAGATTGTTATTCACCTTTTGAAATAAAAAAGAGAAACTACATATTACATGAACAAGAAACAAAAATTAAGAAAATTGCAGAATTATAATTGAAGAAAAAGTGTAAATCGAGGCACATGCGTGTATGCAGTTTCCTTAAAATAGATTCGTCCCCTACCGTAGGTTATGAACGTCTATCTCTCAGGATACAACGGTATAACTGGTTGTACCAGCGAACCGACTTACTACCCGAACTTTATCACCTCTAAAAAAAACTTGGATCAACAAAAGAGAAGAGAGAAAAAACTTAATTTTTGATGTGTTGAAATGAGAAAAAATGACTTGTTTATATAGGCACAAGAATGACCTTCCAATTCTAAACTCGCCATTAACATGAGAGTTACAAGAGTTACAAAAATGAAAAGGTAGAGAGTTGAGAAAATCAAAAGGTGAGCTTTAAAGTTTTCATTCATTTTACAAATTTTCCAACACTCTTAGGATATGCTTTTGTAGGAACCGACAAAATACTTGGCTTCATCACGCCTCATCCTCAAGTTGAGTGTAAGAGAGCTAACAATATGAAAAACTCTCAACCCTGCATTAAACGTGTTTTTCTACAAGTGAGATCACATGTTAAGAAGACCTTGTACATTAGTCTCTATCTTTAAAGAAGACCTTGTACATGTTTTTCGCAAGTGAGATCACATGTTTTTCTACAAGTGAGATCATATGAAAAACTCTCAACCCTGCATTAGTCTCTGTCTTTAAAGAAGACCTTGTACATAATAAAGAGCATATTTTAATTGAAAGAGTACAATTTTTGACACTCCATCAAACTCTTTAATTTTAGCTCTTTATTTTACTTTTATTCAATAATATTTATTATTTTTTCCTTAAATTTAGTTAATACATGTATTTTAGATGTTAATGACCAAAAATATAAATAGAGAGTGGCAATGGATCGAACCGGTTGGATCTGAGCTAAGCCTGAGCTCGACTCATGATCGGTGATCCACTAGTGGGGTTGACTAAGCCCATGGCTCATGGCCCGTGGAGCTCATAGGCCGAGTCGAGCTGTCCACGAGCCAGCTCATTTTTTTAAAGTAACACTATTAAACAACTTTGAATTTTTTTTTAACAAATTCAAAACACAAACTCGACTTGTTAAAAAATTTAGGGCTCAACTGGCCCGCAGACTCGTCCCTAAAAGAGCTCGAGCTCGAGCCTGCCATGAGCCGAGCCCAAACATGCTAAGCCAGCAAGTCCATGGGCCGCTCGGCCCACGTGGGCTCGCCCATTTTCCATCCCTTAACCTACTCTCTATTTTAAAAAGTTGAATTAAAAAGCTTGTTGAAACTTAATTTTAAGGTTTGACTATTTAAATTAAGGAGGGTTCACTTGTAAAGACTCTTTTGAAGATGCTCTTAACTCTTATAAGAGCATATCTAATGCAATACGTCTATTATTTTTTAGACGTATCACATAAATACATATATACGGAATTATAAAAAAAAAATTCTCTAATGCATGCTAACGAGGACTTCGTCTAGCTGATGTGGCACACCAAAAATAGATTATGTCTAGAAGTCCGTCTAAATTTAGACGGACTTCTAGACGAAGTGACTCAGCAAATTTAAATCCAACTTAGTATTTTATTAAAAAAAAAAGTCAGACGAGAGAAATAACAATTGAATACCCGCCATATAAACGGTAATATTAGTTTTAGACGGAACTCATTGGAGATAAATTTTTAATTTGACCGTCTATTCAATAAACGTACTACTGCATGGACTGGAAGTCCGTCTATTTTACCTGCTACGTAGACTTCAATAGACAATGTACATTGGAGATGCTCTAATTAGATGGGTTAGAACTGACATGACTGTTTTTTAAAGTTGAATAATATTATGTAGAATGAGTGTTGCTTAGCACCAGTCTACGTAGAAGTGGAATTCACGGCCTACAATCGATTAAAATATAAAAAGGATTTTAGGCGCAAATGGTTCCTAACGTATGTCCTTAGTGTGTTTTTGGTTCATAACCTTTTATTTTGGCTAGGAGATCCTTAACCTATGCCATTGGGTGCAAAACTAGTTATATGGATGGATTCCATCTAAATTTGCCGTTAGTTGGATGTGTAGTCTCAAATCTCTTTTAATTTTTCCTTTACCTTTACCTATAGGGTTAAATTGGTCAACTCACATTTTTTGTCTTTTTTTTTTTACTTTGCGTCTCTTCACATTATTAAGCAACGGTCTGAGAATTTTGAAGGGACCACTCTGAAATTTGAGGACTCGGTTTTCAAATAACAAAAAGCACAAAATCAATGGATTTTTGAATTTATCTAAATTTTTGAATTGTTGATACATGAAATGTTGTAGTAAATATCATTTTTGGTGGCCATATATGTGATGTTCTAATTTAACGTGTTAGTGCATTTTTTGAATCTGGAATTGTGTATGAATAGTTTGAGTTTGGAGATTGTTGGCATAGTTGAGAGATGGTGGCTGAATGTTCAATACGTATCAGGGCAATGATCATTGGTTAGAGGGGAATATTCGTGCAATTTTTTCAATAAGTTCGAGACTAACAATGCACCATTTTACATACATTAGGGACCAGTTGTGCATCGTTAGAACCAATTGTGTACCTTTAATAAAAATGTTAGGGACCATTCACGCACATTTACTGAAAAGGTCATGGACTATCTATGCACCATCACCACACATTCAAGATAATGAAAACAAAATGTAATGTTAAACACAGAGATTTAATCTTATTTTCATTCATTCATTCATCCAATAATGGCTCATCCGTCTTTTTTAAGAAGCAAGAAAACGTCTATCAAGGTTCAAATCTGTTCAAGAAGTCTTCATCTTCAATGGTAGCTTACACCGACAAAGATTGGATTCCATTTACTTTTTCCAATTTCAGTCAAATACCATACTTCAAATTTTGGCAATTTTCACCAACAACACATACTTGGAAGGTATGGTTTAGATTATATAGACGAGAACAAAAAAGGGTGAATTGACCAATTTAACCTGCAGGTAAAACAAAATTAAAGAGATTTGAGACCACACACCCAACTAACGACAAATTTGAACAGAATTCATACATGGGACCAGTTTCGCACTAATTGACATAAGTTAATATGTCTTAGCCAAAGATGAAAGGTTAGAAATAAAAATATTTGCGCCAAATTCTAAATATATATACACACACACACATCATCAATGATAAGTCCAACCAATCTCCTACAACATGTACAGCCTATAGCTAAGTATCAAAATATGCGACTATTATCACTCCGCTCACTCCGTTGCACCTCCAACTTTACTTACAAACACACACTCTACCACCGTTCCATGGCAACCACCGGCGAGCCCATCAGCACATCCAACACTAAACTGGGCTGGATCGGCACTGGTGTTATGGGAAGCTCCATGTGTTCCCATTTGCTCAAGGCCGGCTACACAGTCACCGTTTTCACTCGCACCCAGTCCAAGGCTCAATCTCTCCTCTCCATGGGGGCTCACTGGGTTGACTCACCCAGGTCTGTCGCCGCACAATCCGATGTCGTTTTCTCCATCGTCGGCTACCCCTCCGACGTTCGCCACGTCATCCTTGACCCAAACACTGGCGCCCTCTCCGGCCTCCGCCCCGGCGGCGTTCTCGTTGACATGACCACCTCTGACCCCTCACTCGCTGCGGAGATCAACGCTGCCGCAAACTCCGCCGGATGCTTTTCCGTAGACGCCCCTGTCTCCGGGGGTGATCGAGGCGCCCGCTCTGCCTCCCTCTCCATATTTACCGGTGGCGAACAAAGCGTCGTAACCCGCCTCACCCCGTTGTTTGACCTCCTCGGGAGAGTATACTACATGGGTGGCCCCGGGAAGGGGCAGTTCTGTAAATTAGGAAATCAGGTAACGATTGCCTCTACTATGGTAGGCCTCTGTGAGGGTTTAATGTTTGCACACAAGGCGGGACTGGATTTAAGCAGCTACTTGAACGCGATATCCACTGGCGCTGCCGGCTCCAAATCCTTGGACTTGTATGGTAACAGGATATTGAGCAGGGATTTTGAGGCTGGGTTTTATGTAAATCATTTTGTCAAGGATTTAGGGATTTGTTTGAGGGAGTGTCAGAATATGGGATTGGCGTTGCCTGGTTTGGCATTGGCTCAGCAGCTCTATTTATCGCTCAAAGCTCATGGGGAGGGGGATTTGGGTACTCAAGCGCTTGTTTTGGCACTCGAGAGGCTCAACAACATTTCACTTGAGCCCAAGAAGTCTGATTCTAAGGTGGAGAAAGAAGTTTAAACTGGTAAAGTTTTGATCTTCATGTGAATATTTTGTTTAAGGATGAATCTATTGTTCTGAATTGTGTACGAGGATAAATAAAAATGTAAGAAATATACTTCTCCAATTATCAACTTTGTCACGACTGAGATTATTGGTTACATGATGTCTTGATCTGTTTGCATCAGTTTGTTTACAGTTTCACATTCTTAAAACTATTGTCGTATTTTGCTTACACTATTCTTAAGATTTAACGAATGAGTTTCCTTTGTTGCTGTAAAGTACTTCTTGGTTTGCTCTTGTTTGGAATTTTTAAATAACTCAAGTGTGTAGACATAATTCTATGATATGGTTGTTACATACTGAAGAATTGAAGAATTGGAAATGGTTGTAGTTTAATTGACATAATTAGAATATTGATGCATATTCAACTGATTTATTGTGGGGAAGTTGCCCCACACGATGATTTGCACAAGCCTTAAATGGAACTACTCTTTTGTTTTGTTGGTTAGAATCCTTGAACTATAATGCCTTATGACAATGGGAAATGCACATAAATCAAAATATGGTAGCATAGGAAAAGTAAACAGTTAAGTGTTGGTAACTTACACAAAGTTCATAGTAGGGACAATATTTCTCAAAAATACAACTGAAGTTTTTCAGAGGATGATACTTGTTTGACCACAGGCTTCTAAATACATCGTAAGAAATAACCAACCCGCAATGAAAAGAAAGCCACCACATGTAGATCCTGTTCTTCTGCTATTTGTAGCTCCATCTTCTAAGTATGACACGTGTTCATATTTCCATGATAATGAAATTTAAGTAAGTTAATCGTGAAACTTGGTTCAAATTTATTCAAATGCTAAAGATCAATGTGCTACAATATGATTTTTAATATGAAAAGAGTAGCCCAATTTGTTATGAATGGTGTTGATGGTAATTGCCTCTTAAAAGTTATCTAAATGATACAAAAAGAATGACCCTCTGCATAACTTTGACTTAAAATATAATACATAAGTATGACATGTGTTCATATTTCCATGATAATGAAATTAAGTTAGTTAATCGTGAAACTTGGTTCAAATTTATTCAAATGCTAAAGATCAATGTGCTACAATATGATTTTTAAGAAGAAAAGAGTGGCCAATTTGTTATCAATGGTGTTGAGGGTATTTGCCTTTTGATATGCATCTAAATTATACAAGAATAATGACCCTCTGCATAACTTCGACTTCAAATATAAAACATAAGTATGATGTGTTCATATTTCCATGATAATGAAATTTAAGTTAGTTAATTGTGAAACTTAGTTCAAACTTATTCAAATGCTAAAGATCAATGTGCTACAATATGATTTTTAAGATGAAAAGAGTGTCCCAATTTGTTATCAATGGTGTTGAGGGTAATTGCCTCTTGAAATGCATCTAAATGATACAAAAAGAATGACCCTCTGCATAACTTTGACATAAAATATAAAACATAAGTATGACATGTGTTCATATTTCCATGATAATGAAATTCAAACTTGGTTCAAATTTATTCAAATGCTAAAGATCAATGTGCTACAATATGATTTTTAAGATGAAAAGAGTGGCCCAATTTGTTATCAATGGTGTTGAGGGTAATTGCCTCTTGAAATGCATCTAAGTGATACAAACATAAGGACCCTCTGCATAACTTTGACTTAAAATATAAAACATAGATGAGTGGAAGATCAATGGCCAGAGCCCCTTTAACCAGACCAACTTGAACTTGGTTCCCAATTGTAATGAACAAATGAAATCCAGATGTATTAGAAAATTTGTTGAATGATAATCTAGATATTGTTAGGTTTTGTTACATTTCATGTTACTTAAACAGAGATGAACTTGTATTTATATGGGCTGTGGATTGCTAATTTCGAAGTGGAAGATTGTGGTTATAGTTGATTCTCTATTAAATGAAAACCTTAGTTTAGGAAAAAAAATTATTAATTATTGGAACTATCACTTATAAAGTTCCACCTATCAGTATTTCCACTTCATCCTGAGTGCATCTTGTTAGTCTCTTTAGCATTTATCAAATAAAAGTTATTGCATGACGTCTGAGTTCTGTAAAGCCATATTTCAGCTTTTACACAGTGTATTTTTGACCCTCTCTTAGTTTGTTATCCTGAATCATTTTTAATTGCTCAAATTTTTCTGCTAAATTTGCTATAGTTAGAGCATTCACAAATTAATTATTCATGTTAACATGATTTAGTCTAATTTCTTGGTTCCTCATGGTGCCGAAAGTGACAATAAAGTACCATGTTCCTTGTGGCATGGAATTGCATTTTTGGTTACTGAATAGAAAGATCACGTTGTAGAAAACTATTCTGCAACTTTATACTTTTTTTGTGGTATTTGCAAATTAAGGAGCAGGTTTAAACAAGTAGTATGTAATAGCCAAATTTTGCTTCGAGTATTATGTATCAGGGTAGATATGCTCTACTGGTTTATGCTTGCGGCATAAAATGAATCAGAAGAGAGAAACATTCTCGAGACTTCCATAAGGCTGAAAAGCTATGTATACCACTCATTTATATTTCCTAGAGTTCTTTAGTTCCTTTATTTGCAGCGTTACTAACAAGCACTCTTGGGCTGACATTCTACAAAATACATTCACTCCACATTATGTAGAGATGAAAAAGTTCCAAGCGTGGGACTTTCTTGACATGGTTGTGTAGTATTCAAATTGGCTAGATTTTGAAGTTGTATTTTTAAACCCAGTGTGAACTCTTTACTTTGGCAAACCTCATCAATTACCATTCCCCATCCTCACCATGTCTTTGGGGAAGTCTATGATACATAGCCCTGTGAAAGATGAATCTATAAATTGACCAATCTATCACCAAAACCTCACCAATAATCGGAGTTAATATACCTGTAATGTTGACTTGAATTTATAAGTGGAATCAGATGCAATGTCAACCAGTGTTGCAGGGTCAAAATATTTGTATCGTTATGGAATTAAGATGTCTCATAAGAATTTTTAGGTTGGGTTATGAGCATATACAATGGAAGTTCTTTAGTGGATGTTCACTGATATCATAGAGCATGTTTGGGGTTTCAATTGATGAGTTCCAAAAGGGGTTAAATTGTAAGTTAGAACTTTGGACAAGTACTTTGGAAATTATAGTCTTTAGGTCAAGTAGAACCAAGACCAAGAACACACAATGTCACTTTAGTAATAATATGATTAATGATAATACGGAGTTACTATAGATGATAATTGTCCCAAAAGTGATTATTTTAGTTGTAATATTATGAATAATAATCCAGTTGTCCCAAAAAGTGATTATTTTAGTTAATTTTGGTTTGTTTACTAGCAAGGAAGAATTGAAGAGGACATTCACAACCCATTTTAGATGTCTGCAAACGGGTCCTGATGTCTAAAGTGAATTTCAGAAGTAGTTCAAAACTTCTATGTGGAAGCCTATGTCATTCAGGCAGACATCCAGAACATGAGAATAAATATTCCAAACACTAATACAGATGGCCAAAATCAATTCTAAGTCAATCTAGACATCCGAATGAAGTGCATAAGACGAAAATTATTACCCAGGTGTGTAAAATCAATTCTAGTCATCTAAAAGTGCATAGAAGACTTTTGAAAGCAAATTCCAGTGTATGGAACACCTTCAAAAGGCTTATAATTGGATAAAACTTGTCAATACTAATAAGTAGGACCTCTAACTAAGTAAATGGCTGCACTACAAGGCTTTGAAACATTTTTCTTTCAGTTGAACTATATACAAAAATTTGTTTTCATAGATGATTTACCCTTCTTAGCGTATGTAAACCAGAACCGTCCTCGTGACTAGTTTATGTAATCCTCTTATAAATAGAGACTGTCTGTAAAGATTAAAATATGATGAAGAATGTAAAAAGTTACAAGTGCTTTACATTCTCAGAATGGAACCAAAACATGCTTGATCTTTTATCTTCAAAATAGTTAATCCTTTATTGAAGATTTTGTCAATTGCCTCCTCCGTATGGTCTACAGTTTAGAAAGGGTTGCTTAATTATCAAGTGTGTTAATTGTTCCAAGTCTAAATGGAGACTTCTAGTAGTGGATATATGTCTCGAAAGACAATGTTTGAATCACTATAAATTCAGTGTGAATCACTCCTCTCTATCTTTGTATCTTTCGTTGTGATTATTGTTAAATAATTTTTGTCAAACCTTCTAAAACTACAATTTCACTACGTTCTTAGCATATCGTATTTGATATTAGTTTTGTGGTGGTTATTATTCTTAAGCTGCAAATTGTTTAGCTTATTTATTTAGTTCTCTCCTTTCTTAATAAGTTATTTGGGACCAACAAATTTTGAAGTGCTTGGTGTAAGCAGTAATTCCATGGTGTTATAATGCTAGAAATCCTTCCTTACATGGTCAAATGTATGGAATTGAGTGATTGTTATTTCTGTTGCATGGTTGTGTCTTGTATGCATTCTATGACTTGTTTACTGAGTTTTAAATTCATTCCTTCACAATGTGGACTCTATAGATGCCTTGTGTTGAACTTCAATCTTCATGTCAAGTTTGCGACCTCGACTTTACCTTTACTTCTAAGTTTTAACTTTCGACATCTTCTCGTTCTTCAGTTCTGATCTTGATCCTATTTCATTGTTAGTTTCAATAGGTTGTTTCATTTATTCATCTTCTCTACAATAAATATATCATTGGGGACTCAAAAGTGTGATGTGCTCGCCTATTCTCTACTCAATTGGTCGTACTAATCATGCATTTTCATTATATTTATTGCATTTATGCATCAATAATTGATGATACTATAGGATGATGATATATTGAAAAACGACTATGTTGGTGCGATGATAATTGAAATGTTCATTTGTTGTGTATTGATAAGCGGGTCGGAACCACAGTGGGTTAAAAGGGTCAATTGGTCCTGCAAAGATTTTGAAAATAGTCCAAGTTCAATTATAAAAATACAAATTAGTTCAAGTCCAAACTCAAAAATATAAATTAGCCCAAATATCTCAATCCGAATTTCAATCCAAATTATTTTAATTCAAGTTTCAGTCCAAATAGGCCCAAGTCCCAAGTTTTTTTAAGTTTTAATTCATGGCACATGCTGAATGTAGGGATAGTAATGGGGGGGGGTGGGTTGGCCCGACCCAACGCCACCACCCAAGAACCCTCGAATTCACGGCGGGGGCTTTTGACCCGCCAACCGCTTCATGATTTTTTTTTTTTTTAAAATTGAAAATAAATAAATTTTTTTTTTAAAATATTTGTAGCAAACCAAACAAAAAAAATTCAAGAATAGAATTGTAGTGTAATGGTTGAAATTTATAGTTTATAATTTCAATCCGGGTTCGATTCTTCTTTAGTCCATTTCTAGTAAAGTTTTAATTTGTATTATATTTTATGATTTTTACCAAAAAAAAAAAAAAAAAAATTCTTGGCACTTCGCGGGGTAGAAAAAGCCTCACCGGGTCCGCCCCTATTACCCGAATAAGCAGGGCTGGGTGGGGCGGGTTCGGGGCGACGGATTTTTTTGCCATCCTTAACGCCCAAGCCTTCCAAACTCAATTGATATCATCTATTCCAATTCCATTATCTTCTCTACAAATGTGTCCTAATCTAGTAATTTGATTATAATTTTCACACCATTTTTTCAAATTAAAACTACGGGTTAATTTCACCAACGATCACTGAAGTTACCTTCAAATTACAAAATGGCCACTGAAGTTCAAAAGTTTCAGTGATGGTCATTGAAGTTAGAAATTCTTTTACTAATGGTCACTCTATTAAATTTCTAATTTAAAATGGTGATGTGGCATGATGATGTGGTATTTATTTATTGTATGGTAGTCCATGTACTTTATATAATATTCACTTTAGTCCCTATATTTCAATTAAGTCCTTCAAAAATTACATCTTAGGTCCTTTATCTTTTATATCTTTACACTCTGGTCTCTAAATTTTTAACTATCTTTCAGTTGAGTCCTCTAAAATTGCATCTTTGGTCCTTCTATTTTTACATCTTTACACTTTGGTCCTCAAAGTTTCAATTATCTTTCAGTTAAGTCCTCTAAAAAATTACATCTTAGGTCCTTCAACTTTATACATCTTCAAACTTTGGTCCTCCAAATTTTTTATTTTAGTGGCCAAAATAAGTATAATTTTAATGGTCAAAATAAGTGCACTTTCAATTAAATCCTTGACTTTATACTTGAATTTTCATCTAAACAAACAAAATAATATTATAGGGCCTGACTACTAAAATGTCTACTTTTAGCGTTCAACTCTAAGTGATAAGTGCGATTTTACACTTATTTTGACCACTAAATAGTTTATTATTTAATTATATTATTTTGTTCATTTAGGTGAAAATTCGAGTATAAAGTCAATGATTTAATTGAAAGTACACTTATTTTGACTACTAAAATCAAGGACTTGGGAACCAAAGTTTGAAATGTATATAGTTGAAGGACCTAAGATGCAATTTTTTAGAGGACTTAACTGAAAGATGATTAAAAATTTGGAGACCAAAGTGTAAAGATTTAATAAATTGAAAGACCTAAGATGCAATTTTTGGATAACTTAACCGAAAGATAATTGAAATTTTGGAGACCAAAGTGTAAAGATTTAAAAGATTAAGGACCTAAGATACAATTTTTGAAGGATTTAATTGAAATATAGAGACTAAAGTGAATATTATATAAAGTACATGGACTACCATACAATAAATAAATACCACATCATCATGCCACATCACTATTTTAAATTAGAAATTTAATAGAGTGACCATTAGTGAAATGATTTTTAACTTCAGTGACCACTATTGAAATTTTTAAACTTTAGTTACTATTTTGTAATTTAAATTCAACTTCAGTGACCGTTGGTAAAATTAACCCTAAAACTACAATAAGCCAAAATCAATCCTAAATCTCAAAGATTTTTTTACCAATAGATCTTTTGGTACTTGAGGAACAACTTAGAAACATATATTATTGATATGCTCACTAGCCTATATTTTGGAGGATTACGGAGCGTTGGTGATCATGTACAAACGAAAAAAAAAAATGAAGTTTATTCATTACTTTTTAGGCTTGTGACATTGGCATTAATTGTTCTAGTTACTATTGTAGAGAGCATTTCCTATCATGCATCTTGTGAAGACTCAATTGCACAATCGAATTAGAGATCAATAGTTGAATGACAATTTGATTGTATATATTGAGAAAAATATATTTCACAAAATTGATAATGATATAATTATACGACATTTTCAAAGTATGAAAACGCGTAAGGACCAATTGTAGTAATATCTCAAAATATTTTCACTAGTGTTATATCATTTCAACTTTTTTTTTTTTTTTTTGTTATTAAATTTTTGCCCATCCAAAAAAATAATCATGACTCCACTCTCGATAAGTATGTTAATATTAGCGAAGGTTAGTCGTCCCTATTATTCACAATCGGGATTTTTCAGTAACCTAAGTTTGGATGAAATTTAGAGCTTGTTTGATTCCCATTTTAATGGATTTTTTTCCCCCATTTTTTGACTTTTGAGAAAAAAATGACACAAATGCTATTTTGCTTTTTAAGTAATAGTAATATTTGACTAGAAAAGGACGTTTTGATCATTTTTTCTCAAAAGTCAAATAATAGAAAACAAAAAACCCATTAAAATGGAAATCAAACAACCTCTTAGGTTTATATGATTTCGGTTTTTGTCATATGAATTAATCAGCTTAATTGCTTAAATATTATAATTTTCTTTTGTTTTTTTTTTTTTTTTTTTAAATTCTTATATTGTCAATGTGGATTCATTTGATATTTATCAGTAAGAAACGCGTTCATAATCGCACGTTTTTAGAGAATTATAAGTAAATATTAACTTTAGGAAATTTATAATGATATCTTCTTGCATTCTGACCTCAGTTAACATTATTGTCTTTAATCTCTTTTATTTACCTTTGGACTAATTAATTAATTATAAGTCAAATAATCATTCGATATCTTAGATTTCCTGAGATCTTGTGTAAATTAAAGGAATAAGATATATATATAATATATAATCATTGCATTTCTACTTCACTACATTGAAATTTAATGATGAATATGAAATAAAGTTGCCTTTTTGAACAAATTATATATTGGTTAATGGATCAACCGTTCTCCAACAAATTGAATTGAGTAGAAATATTTTGTACGGGTTCAATTAAAGGTCCATTTATGATCGATTGGAGCTAATTTGATGTGTGCATGAGGTCGTGGTCTAGTAGTCTGTTTAAATGAATTTTGATGACATGTTTAATATTCAATATTAGAGGAAGTAGCGATAATTCATTTTGAGTTTGTTGGGTGACAGCCGACGGGCTAGAATTGTGGTCTCGTTTGAGGTAGTATTGACTTTAATTTTGTGGTGGGATCTTTTAATTTGGTTGATTGATGTTTGGAGGGACGAAAATCCGTTCAAAAGATTCGTCAATATATCAACAATATTAATTGGGGTCATAAACTCATAATAATCGTGTACGTGATTAGACCCGCAAATCCATCTAAATCTCAATCATTCCACTGTTTTCATTGCTGATTTGATGGAATTAGTGTATAATATGTTTAATAATCTTGATGTATACCTTAATGTCAACGTGAGATGATTGTTGTTCTATTAAAATGATATTAGTGCATGTTGTTGACTTTTTTTTCTTTACTAGTATCTTTTACCTGCTTTAGGGTAAAGTGACTCATGTTCACATAGATCTTTAAAAAAACAAAAAAGTAGGTGAATTTTTGGGTAGCACACTAATTGCATTCTTGTTATTTAGGCTTAATATATATTGATCTCTCAATACAATTAAATTTGTTACCACCCAATTTTGATGAGGCATCCACGCCAGCAAAGACTTAAGAGTGAAGGCCCAAGTCTAGGCCCTGCAAAGATCTCAGGGGCCCAGTGAATGTCTCGTGAATCCATAGAAAGCCTCGAAAACCCAGTACTCATGAATTAAAGTGCAGCGAAGCCCATGAAGGACCTCGACATTCATGGCCTACCCAGGAAGCTTTGCTGGCCTTCGAATCCATCGTAATTCACAGGAAACATGATATTTTAGAATGATCAAAGATATATTTAAAGAAATGTTGTGTTTAATTGTCACACGAATTCTCACAAAAAATTAAATCTCAATCTCCTAAAGATTAGACAACGTAATAATGGGATCAACTTAAAAAATGGTTAAAATCTAGGAGATTGCATTGCCACCCAATTACCTTTATCTTATAAGGAATGAGGATCCGATTAGATATCTAATTGATTATTTACCCAAATCAATTAGAACTCAGAAGCTATAAATACTACATCTCCGGTTGTTCTAATGTACACATTATTCTCACCCTTAAACTCTGCTCAACTTTTGCCTACTTGTCTCTCTCACACCCAAATACTCTCCCCCTTATATACATATCACTCTATATACCAGCAGTTGACTTGATCGTCGGAGTACCAACGATTTTCGGACCTTTTTTTTACTAATGATCTTGGTGCCCAACGATTGTCTTGGCATGCAGATAACATATAAGTTGATAAAGAATTAACTAGAAATCTATTGACACGTGGATAATACAGATTATAAGGTCAACAAAATTAATTGTCATCTCTAATTTAACTATATTTGTATAATATATACATATAGACAAAGAACGCAACACAAAGTTAGAATACCACTCAAGATTGTATTTAACATAGAAGTATATTTTTGTCTCCTATCGAACTTAATGATGTTTGTTATTTGAGTTAGACACATGTAACACATCTCGACATCAACATAAATCCTAAGAACTATTTTAAAATTTGTCAAAATATAGAATGACAATTAATTCAATAACAAACAATTAACAAAAATAAGAACTTAGATGTCTAGGTAAAAATAAGTAATCCAATTTTAATTAATAGTTTCTATCGATAGTCAATCGATTCTATACTTATATGTAAATCTAATTATTTCTAATTAAATTTGTAAATATAAATATGTATTAATTCACAAAGATTTTCACAAAATGATTTTATAGAGCATAATGACATGGACTATCAATTATAGGACCATATGTTGTTTATTATCATGTGCTAATTTATACTGAATTTTTCAAAAACAATATAAATCACTAATGTATTTCAATGGTAGCTAATCATCAAAACACAATAAGGGAATAATAAGCAATTAGTCTAAAAGCAATAATAAAAACTAGCAGTTTATGGACTAAAGAGTCAACAAAGTTCCATCAAAATCCTAGCCCTAAAGGTTTTAGCATATCATATTGGAGTTATAAAAACACTTAAATAATTGGAAGTACATCACCCAGATTATATGAAGATGGAAGAAAATTGATGATAAATATTGACCACTTGAATGTCTTGAACAAGTTCTTGAACAATATTCTTCTTCTTCTTAATTGAAAACCAAAAAAATTAAGGTTGATGTCAATTCCCAAGAGAAATTTTGTGCTTTTGCCTCATTTTTTTCTCCCAAAATTTGATCAAAATTCAACTCCATGAATTACAAGTGTTTTGGTATATATATATATATATATATATAGGTGTAGATTTAGGGCTAAAAATTCGTGTCAAGATTCTCTAAAACCGTCCCTAAAGGATCTATAAAATAACTCAAAATTTTCCCTAATGGGCCGTTCGCTCGAACAGGCTAAAGAAAGCCCGCTCGAGCACACTGCAGCTAGCTGACTTTGCATTGAGGTCCCGCTCGAGCGAACAAAGTTGCTTATCCATTGGTGACTAATATTTAAACGGACATAACTTCTTATAGAAAACTCCGAATTGATATTTGTCAATAGCGTTAGGCTCATAATTTAATTATTTTTTCAATAATATATCATTTGCCCTGTAGAGATATTTGTACCAAATTTTGTGTTCCAATTTTTCACATGCTCCGGTCATAGGTTTTTCAATTCAGTTCTTTGACTTTCTAATGTTTGTTTATTCACTTCAACTCTTCATTATCATTCCAACACACCTTAAAATTCTTGATTTTATCTTATTTCTTATCTTCAAATGTTTAGTTCTTGATATTTACTTCGAAAACTCAATTTATTCTCATTTTCTTACTGATTTTACCAATGTGACTTGAGTTCAGGGATTTCATCATACAATCACGAAAATAAATAAAAAAATTCAATAGATATTGACTTTAAAATACTTTGAACCATACTAAAACTATTCATTAAGAAGTCGATATAAGTGTGTGAATTACACTTATCAATAACAGTAACTAAAATTGTCAAATATTTTTCTAAGTGTGTAAATTACACTATGCTAATTTAATATTTATAATTATAAAAAATATTACATATTTGTAACTTCTCAAAATCTATTGTCACATAATAAAGATTATTCTATAACTACTTTTTTTAAAATTTATTAAACACTTAAAACAATTTCTTATTATTTAGAATCTAAAATAAAAAAATAAAACTATATTTGGTGTGGTTGACATCGTAATGTTCAAAACAAGAATCGCAACAATTTGACCATTAAAGATGATGGATGACACGAAACTCCATTTTAATGCTCATATCATTTTTTTATTCGAGAAAATTAATTTAGCAGAGTAGTAGCCAATATGCTAGTCTAGGGTCCCTTTAAAAGTTGGCACATTGAACTTCTTGAGTGTGTCATCATGTAGGCTTATTGTCTATGTTTCTTTGATAAAAATTTTTGTAAATTATAAATAATGA
This sequence comes from Forsythia suspensa, assembly GCA_023638005.1. Lineage (NCBI taxonomy): Eukaryota > Viridiplantae > Streptophyta > Magnoliopsida > Lamiales > Oleaceae > Forsythia > Forsythia suspensa. The sequence continues at coordinate 21,574,552 of CM042673.1, forward strand.
ATTTTATAAAATATGTAAATAAAAATTAAAAAAAATTATAAATCTTATAAAATATGTAAATAAAAATAATATTTAATTAATTTATAAATAAATTATAAGTTATTAATATTAAAAAATTTGTGAATAAAAATTATAAATACTATAAAATATATAAATAAAAAAATATATTATGTAACATGTCACACATACTCTAAATGGAGTGTAGGTAATTGAACTTGTCGAGTGGGCTTATTATCACTTTGATAATAACACCACAAAAATAGACAAGTTGTTTCAAAAAGAGAAAGTTTGACCAACGGAAATTTTGGTGGGCGCCCAAATCCCAATTGGTATGACACTATATTTCAATAAAGCAGCTTTTGAGGATGGACATTGGACTTGTAAAGTGTTTTTTTTTTTTTTTTTTAAGGGTTAATTATACTAATGGTCCATATTCTTTCAATTTTGTAACAATATCATCCTCATTCAATTTTTTTAACATATATCATCTCTATTCTTCTATTTATTCGTACAAATAGTCCTCAAATGATTTGTTTTGACAATTTTACATTTGACTTGAATAAATTAAAATGATAGTAAAAAATACAATGAAAAAAATTGTAATTGGGCTCTTAATCTTTTTAAAAGTACAAATAAATTTTAAATTTTTTTATTTATTTATTTTACAGATTTTCACTTAAAATAATAAAAAATGTGTTATCACGTCTCAAAACTTATAATTATGTCCACCGAAATGACATTTAGAGTCTCTATAAATTTCATTTAGTGGTCCGTTAATTGACAAAAAAAAAAAAATTATATCTCGTGACTTACATTTGACCAATTTTAATAAAGACAAAATAATTTATTATATTATATTATTCAAAATAATTTTTAAAAAAAAAAAACCAAAAAGTATTATCTTCCTCACCCACCCAGTGTGAAAACATTCTTCGTCGGATGAATCTTTAAGTGGTTTTCAAGGTACTTCCCCCATACTCCCTATCATCTACATTAGCCATTTCCTCCCTTGTTTTCAAGAAGGACAATTAGTGCAGCCTCTTTCTTTACGCAATCTGTCTGCGTTTTTACTGACGAAATCCTATTATTTGTTTCAAAGGTAAGCAGTAAAGAATCTGGTACTAAACTGTCCAAAGATGAAGAATGACGGTAGGGGATCCCCCTGATTTCTGGGGTGGGGTGGAAGATGATATCTTTTTGTTTTTTTGTTTTTTTATTTTTAGGATTTATTTGTACTTTTGAAAAGATTAGTGGTCAAATTGTAATTTTTTCATTGTATTTTTTTCTATCATTTTAATTTATTCAAATCATGGGTTTTATTGTAAAAAAAAAAATCATTTGAGGACCATCTATACGAATAAATGGAAGGATCAGGATGATAATTGCTAAAAAAAATTGAATGAAGATGATATTGTTACAAACATGAAAGAATGGGGATCATTAGTGTAATTAACCATTTGTTAAATATTTGATTTAAGGACTAATTACACTCAGTCTCTATTCTTTCAAATTTATAACAATATCATTCTCATTCAATTTTATTCGCAGATATCGTCTCATCCTTTCATTTTACTCGCACATATGGTTTCCAAATAGTTTTTTTTTTTAAAACAATTTTACCTTAGACTTAAATAAATTAAACAAAAAATAAAATGAAAACATTGCATTTGAAGTCTCCATCATTTTAAAAAGTGTAAATAAATCATAAATAATTGTAAACCATTCCCCTCTCCCGTTCGCCGGCCCAAACGGGGGAGGAGAAATCCCTCCCCCCGTTTTTCGTACTTTTATTTTGTAATGCAAGTTTTAGGCCCCCATTTTATTTACTATTTACATAAGGAATGGCAAGGAGAACTAGTGGCAACATATTGGAGCTTATATTAACTTTGGGGCATTTTATGTAGTTGGAATTCCAGTAGTTGTGGTGGCAAGGAGAACTAGTATTGGTTTTATATTAACTTTGAGGCATTTTATGTAGTTGGAATTCCAGTAGTTGTGGTATTGGGTTTTACTCTTTATTTAAATATAAAATCTTATGACGGTCCTTAATTTGGCAATTATGGAATCTAAAAAGCTTATAAAACTAAATTCAATTATCCTCACAATTGAAAAAAAGACCAACATATCTTTAAATTGATAAAAAAATGCTAATTTAATGATATTGTTTTATCTGTGATACTATTTTATTTAGATTATGTACATTGATTTATTTATACCATATTTTTATCTTTGATACTGTTTTATTATGAAAATGTTTAAACATATGATCTTGTACTACTAATTGAGCATTTCAAGAATAGTAGCATTACTTCAATTATTAAAATATATTGTACTTAGTTTTATATATAATATTGTTTTGTCGATGATATTGTTTTATATAGATAATGTTATATGGTACACTTATATCATATTTTTATTTTTGATACTGTTTTATTATGATACTGTTTTAATTCATAATAATGTTATTGAATGCAAACAGTATCAATAGTCTTAAACTACTAATGGATTATTTTAGGAACAATATAATTATTTCAACTAGTAAAACATCTATGATACTGTATTAATCTTTGATAATGTTATTGAATGCAAACACTATCAATGGTCTTATATTAATAATGGATCATTTTAAGAATAATATAATTACTTCAACCAGTAAAACAGATCTATGATACTGTTTTATTTAGATAAAGTGATATGATATACGTATACCATGTTTTTATCTTTGATACTATTTTATTATGATAATGTTTCAACCTATAATATTGTTATTTAATCTATGATACTTTTATTTTATTGGGTTGTAGTTTGTGTATATGATACAGTTTTATTAATATATTTTCATGTATGATACTAATATATTATGATACATTTATCTGTGATACTGTTTTAGTATGTATGATACTGTTTTGACAAGAAAAATTAAAAATTGTCATTTTAAATTAAAGAGACGAATTTAAATGACTAAAATTCATCGTACGTAGTGGCAAAGCGACTGGTCTTGACCGGCTCGTCGAAACTATTCCGAAAATATATTATAATAAAAATTCTAAGCATGTATGCAAATTCTATGCTTATTTCTATTATGATATTGTTTTTGTGATACTATTTTACTATAATACAGTATCAAACAACACACATGACTAACAACACAAAGAAATAATCTAATGGCCAACGTAATACAGTATCAAACTGTTATTCTATAATACATGATCAAATCGTTTTCTATAATACAGTATCAAGCTGCTATTTACAGTAGCAAATCATGACCACAACTAATATAATTATATTGTTATTTATAATACAATATCATCCCTACAGAAAATTCAAACTGCTATTTACAGCAACAAAATCATGGCCACAACCAATATACTCCTAAACCTTCGGTTCACGCTCATTCCATCACAAACAATATACTTATACACTCATTTGTTGTTATTAAGTTGATAAATCTATTTGAATTTGTCATGGAATATCTTCTCCATACCGCTAATGCTCTACCAGCAGAATTATAGTCTCTTACATTGGCATCTTTGATCTGCACATAGACAATTGGTGCTGAAATTCGGCGTCGAAAATTCTTCAATATCATCCAAATTCAGTTCCAGCACCAGTTTTTCACTACATTTCGACAAGATTCTTACACTTCCGATCAACACCGGGCGTTTTGCAACGCAGAATTAGCTGTTAAAAATAGTGCGCCCATGTTGGAAGCTGTCACCTAATTATTCAATCTTTTCATCGGGCAAAATACATAAATCTGGTTTAAAGGATTTCGTGGTCTTTATCGAAAAAAATACATAAATATGGTTTAAAAGATTTCGTGGTCTTCATCCAAAAAAATACATAAATCTGGTCTTTATCTTCTCCCAATTTGAAGAGATTATAAAGTGCATGCGCGTGTGTTGATGAAGATTAAATCTGATTTAAAGAATTATAGGGGTAATTAGGACATTTGCTAAATTAATATGTCTTATTGACAAATTTAAAAAGTGTTTGAACTTAATTTAGAATAAGTTACATATAGATGACTTATTGACAATTTTCCCATATTTAAAAGCAAAGGGATTTTGGATCGGAATAGTTATTGGCTCAGTGCTGCAATCAACTATTCTTTCCCTTGTAACATGTTTCACAGATTGGCAAAATCAGGTTTAGTGCTTGCTCGACTCGTATTTCATTAGTTGTTTACAATATATTTCTTCTTTTAAAAATATACAACAGTGCAATGCATCTTCAGGTGAAGTTGAGTTTTGGGGTTGGGGTTGGGGTGGGGAAGAAGACTTTTTTTCTTTAAGTTAAAAAATAAAAGGCTTATGATTTATTTACACTTTTAAAAAAAGATGGAGACTTCAAATACAATTTTTTTTCATTTTTTTTTCTCTATAATTTATTTAAGGTCAAGGGTAAAATTTTCAAAAATTTTATTTGGAGATCATCATTGTGAGTAAAATGAAAGAATGAGAACGATATCTACGAATAAAATTAAATGAAGATAATATTGTTACAGAAAGTTGAAATGAGATGATGTAATTAACCCTTGATTTAAATATGGAATCTAATTAAATTACCAACTGTGGTTCTGGACTAGCTTGACCAAAATGGTGTTGACATTACCCAAAATGGTATGGAGATTTTACTTGGAAAGCCAATCCATTCATGCAAACATGTGCTCAAACGCTTTCCACCTATGCTGCAGCTCTAACCTTTCAATTTGTGCTTTATCCTTTATAATTCTACCAATTTACAGTCTTTAGTTCATTATTAATACAAATTCGTTATGATATCTCTAAATGTTATTCTTTTGTGACCAGACGCACCAAACACTACACGTCTAACGTTATGTTGGATGGTCTTATAGTAGAAGTTCTCTGCTCATATTTGAGAGTGTTAATAAATTCTTATAAATTGATCAAATATTATTTTATCTACACATTTTGTAGAATTCACTGTTTATAATCTAATTTTTTTTTTCAAAACAAGAAAATACTTGACTTCGAGTGATTAAATACTCGTGATTAATGTAATTTATGTATATTTTTAACATGACTTATAAACACGTGAATAAGCGCGTACTAAAATTATTTATTGTATGCATCTTTCGAATGAGAAGGTATTACAATCACATGTTTTCATACATAAAATACATTATACTAAAAATTAAAATACTTTTCACTTTTCCCAACTTAAAGTACAAATGAGCTGTGCGTGTGAGGAAGTCCTCTGGATTTGCACAACTCTTGTGCAACTCTATCTCTTATTTCACGTGCCTATATTTCCTTGTTGATCTTCTTTTTTAATAATTTGATTAACTATACTATAATTTATTCTTTTCATCATACCATTTGTTGATGTATATCATTGATCAATCAACTCTCTTTCAAAATAATGGCAGGTTAGTTTGTCTCGTTGTCGTGCAAGTGGAGAGATAAGACGTCCGACAGATTTGAACGGACATTTTTCGACTCTAACAAAGTTAAATTTCATAGTTATAACTACCTTATATTAAGTCCGTGACATCGACTAATAAAAAATTGTTATGGAAGGTAGGATATGGCTAGATGCGTTTTGAAAATTGGATCCGCCATCAAAACTTTTGCAACATTCAATTACACGACGATTTTTAGCCCTAGTGGTTGTAAAAGTGATCTAATTTGTAGTTAAGAAACAAGTATTTTTTACTTTTAGAATTGAGTTTGCTAGTGCAAAACAAAGTTGATTCAATAAAATCTTGCTTTTCATTGTATAATGGGAAATGATTCACCAACAATCTTTTTTGCATACCTAAATCAAAATTGGTTGTTACATTAACACAAATTCATACATAGATTGTACTAATTTGGACATTTGGGGAACTCGTTTTTCAAATTAACATATGTTTAAATTTTATATATCCCTTAATTTGTTTGACATGCCTAGTTAATGAGCTTCCATGTATATCTGTTGATGACAACGATGATGATATTATAAACTTTTATTAATTATTTGGATGTGTATGGCATTAGTAGTATTTTTTTCCCTACAATGTCCTACATACTAACATTTAATGAATATGGCAAGTACCTAATGTTCTTGACCAATTCCAATCCAACCAGGCAACCCCTAAGAAGAGAGGGGGAAAAAACATAAAAAATGGTCAATTTATTACGTTGTTTGTCGGGAAAATATTGAAGTCTCTAGTTTAATGTAATGTTGCAATGATCAAATTGCAAAATATGTTGATATTTTCTATCACATTGAGAAAGAAAGTCAACTAAAACTATTGGAATATTTGTTTATCTTATCTAGTACATCAAATCACTAATAATGTTAAATAGACCCATACCTATTAGTTGGGAAACTAAGCTTTAATACAATCACATAATATTTTTATTATTTCTCCATCAAGAAGTCGAATTATTAATTTGTCGAGCTAAGGATGAAAAACGAGTTAGTCATCAACACGATGAGTTAACATTTTGATTTAATGGTTTCACTAATGATCGTATTTATATGTAGCCACTGTTCTAAAAATCTATTTAAGTTTGAAGTTCAACCTCCACGTTTAGCTACATATCACGCATCGCCCTCGCCTTTCTTTTTATCTTGTTCTCGCCAAGCCCCGCCTAGGATCGAAAAGCTTGAAGTTCGACTTTCACGTTTAGCCACGCTTTACGCTTTTTAAAACATTGTATATAACACAAGTACAAGAGAATTAAAAAAAAAAAAAAATGAAAGAGAAATTGCTGATTTAATAATTACCAGTAAAGGGAGGTGTCAGTTTGTAGTTTGGCAGAATGTGTTGTGTACAGCTTGGAATTTCCCTGAAAGGAAACAAGTTGAGATTTCCATTTCTGTAACACAACTGCATATGCATTCACTTTGTAAAATTAAATGTTGGAGTTTCACATGCATTAAGTGTCCGTTTTGTCAGAAAAAAGTAGTGCAAAATAATTCAATTTTATGGAGTATATAATTAAGAATCTTTAATGCCAGGAAATTTTATTCACCAACTCATGCCGGCCTTGCACGGGTAAGTTGATATAAAGATAATTATATTCATATCATATCACATGTATATTATTTTAATTATATTTAATATTTTCAATCTTTATTCATTGTAATACTTATATTATCTTCAACTTTTTATTAATTAGCAAATCACGATTTCCGTTCAAAAAATTTGTTGGAATGGCGTAAAAGACTGATTTATCCATCATATTTTTAAACAATAATAATTGCAAAAGTGCAACAATTTTTTTTTTTTCATTTTGAAGCATACAAACAGTTAAGAATTCGGCGAAACAAAAGTTAAGAACATATGGGCTACAATGAACAAAGATTGAGGATCTTAAATACAACTAAAATATGGTGTACTTATAAAAAAAAATTAATGTCAATATAGCTACTTGATAAAATGAAGAGATTAGCACTTTTAATTTTATTTGTTGGCGGGGGGCTACATTTTTAACTTTAACAACATGAACTATTTATCGTTCTAGTGTTTTGACTTGGCTCGTGTACAAATGCACTTTATATAATTCTACATATTGTACATAATAGTTAGATTTGACGTTATATCTTAAAAGATTAATATTGTTAAGAAGAGTAGTTTAAAAATGGATGTAATCATGCAAATAATGTAATTTGTTTTCCTATTTCGTTTACCAACTCAAATGCATCTGACATTGGTTAACATATTAACGCATAAATCCCGAATGACAAATTTGTTTACCTGCATCTGACATTGGAAAATATATATCCCGAAACAGACAAATGTTTACCTACTTGATTTTACGTACATTTCATGTGCCAATCTAGATCGCATTTGACTCTTTTTTGTGGAGTAATAGTAATGTGGACTTTGTGAAAGAATTTGGAACTTAGAAATTGTAATTGTGTGAGCAAGATTAGGCTGGAAAACTAAGAAGAAATGTAAATGTTCGTGGTATGTAGACATGCCCTCTTTCTTATTCATATTTTACATACTTTATGTCAAATCGAGAATGAGATCTAAGATCTTAGAATCTTTGGGTCAATATTACTACAGTTTGGTTTCTCAATGATATGCGATTGGGTTCGGCCTCATTTTTATTCCTTTTATTTTATTATTATTTATCGCTATTCATTATAATTAGAATCACAATCAACAAGGTTTGTATGACGGCACGATCGCGTGGAGTATGAAATCTTAAATTTAGCGATGAACGTTAGTTTGAATGACGAATATGAGTCAACATCGGTGTTTGATAGTGGTTCTTTTGAAAATATATACATGATAGTCGTCAGTTTTCGAAGAAAAATTGAAGTTGATGAGTTTTGAGATTTGGATAGGATGGTTACATCGACATCCCTTTTTACTTGAGAACTACAATATTAACATTTTGAAAGAGTAATATAAGGAATTCGAAGTAAATTCTAGATTATAAAATTTGACGATGGTTACCACAACTTTTGAAATCCCGAATATGATGGAAAACTACCATGCATGAAGATAAGCTTTCTAGGAATATGGTGAAGAAATTACTATTAGTGCATATTATAGGGTTGTATTAAAGTTTAAATGAGGTATATCTATGCGGTAATATTAATAAAATAAAATAGGAATTATAGGAACCACATAAATGAACTTAGTGTGTCAAAATAATCATTGATTATCGACTGTTGTTCCATTACCCCACTATGTTGTTTAGGGGCTGTCTGACAATTTTTTTTTTATAAAAATTGATGAAATATGAAGTTCGGATCTATTGTACCAAATATATATTCTCTTAACCGTCATCTCAATAAAAATTTACACATCATCAAATAAATTAACTTAATCGCAAGTGTGAATGTATTAAATATTGTCTATAATAATCTCTTTATCTATTTATTTGATGATGTGTAAAAGTTTTATTGGGGAACGGCTAAGGATACATATATTTGGGACATTAGATCTAGACTATCTGAAATGTGTGATTAAAAATTTGATAAAAATTGTAGATCTCATAAAATGTGTGGTTAAAATTAATTATTGACTTTGACCTCAACTTTTTAATAATTTTAAAGCTAAATCAAACAAGGACATGAATGTCGTTAGTGCTATCCCTTTCGTTAATGGGTCTACAATAATAAGTTTGGTGCTTATTTGCTCAATTGACACTTTATTTTTGAACTTCTTCTTTAACGGTCTAGTATTTAAATTCCATATATATGTTATGCGCCCTTAAAATGTTTATCGTTCCTAGAGAAGGAAATTAAAGCAGAATTATCATAATAAATTTTTAGCAACTTGAAAATAATGTCGACATTCACTCATTTTATGTCTTTCTTTTAGTGCATGTTTGTAGAAATTATATTTTAAATGTTTATAAGTTGTAGGTAATATATAATAAATAGTTAATAAATTGTAAATTTTACAAAATATGTGAATAAAAAATATATTTAATTAACTTAAATTATAATTTAAATTTAACCAAACACGCATTTGTCTCTTAAAAGTTAAAAACTGATGTCTCAATGTTCTGTTATGTTGGATAGTACGTACAATGCTATGTCTGCTTTCAAGATATTGTTACAACATAATGTTTTCCCTTGAAGTAATAATTATTACGACTTCCGCTTATTTGCAAGACAAGTAATACAATATTCTGCACAACTTTTAATTTAGGAAGAAAACTTTAAAACATAAACTTTCGAACTGAGTTTAAGCGTGTTGTTGACACTTGGATGTCAGGTCTCTAGACGTCACACCGTCACTTTCTTCTTTATTTTGGGTTCATCCTCTTGACGTTAATACCACGTAAATATAAAAATTTTCAACTTTCGTACTACATAGATAACAATTCATAGAATGTATTAGAGATGCTTTAAGAAGTAGAAATTAATTCTAGTTAGATCCTCTGCTGAAGTTGAATATTGAACTATCGTATCCACTGCTACTAAAGTCAATTGGATAAAAAAAATCTTATCTCTAAACTTTGTTTTCTTGTATCTTCTCATCGGAAATTTACTGTGACGTCAACTTATTCGTGTATGCTCCAACCATGTCTTTTGGTCCACGACGAAACGTGTAGTTTTTGATATTTTTCTTTCTTCGTGATCAAGTTGCCAAGAAACAATTGCGAGTGTCACATGTTTAGACTTGTGCTCAACTAGTTGATTTGTAATGAACTCTATTCCAGGGAAACAATATGAGGCTCATCTTATGAAGATTGACATCCGTGACCAACTATGAATCTTGCAACGAGAAATTGTACTTCTCCTAGTTTCAAATCCTCATGCTACCATGAAATTAAATGAATTTAAAAAAATAAAGAAAAAAATTCTACATAAGAGCTTGTTCGGTTTAAGTTTTGGACAAAAAAATAAGTTTTTTTTTATTTGTCAATCTTCACTTTTCAAAGTTTTTGAAAGTGAATGACTATATTGCCCTTACTATTTTAAAATAAAATTGTGTTGATTAAAGACAAAATAATCATTTCACATTAAAAAATGTTAAAAAATCTAAAATGCCAAGTCCAAAAACACTATATATTTTTACAAAAAACTTCTACGGCAGATCCTCTAAATTAGCCAACCCATGACACTCAAAATAAGAAACGTTGGACATTTTTGTCCTTTCAATGCCAGAGGCATCCCATGTGTTGATGAAAGAGGGTGGTGTGGTCACATATATAGGCATATAGCTACTGATTGATAAAATAATTTTTTTCGTAATTTAATTCATACGATGTGTTTGCTAATGGCAAATCAGATTGAATCGACTGGTAAAATTTCCTTGTAAAACAACCCAATATTGGAAATTGCAGCTCTGGGTACTATCAATCCTCACTCACTGACTTCTCTTGAAACCACAACAAGGAACATTATAAAAAAAATAAAAATAAAAATAAAAAATCACCCGTGAAGGCTGTAAATTTGGAAACCAAAAAGTCAATTGAAAAAAAAAATAAAAAAATTTCTTGCATCATCACCTCTTCTATTAATAGTCCCAATAGAGAAAGAGTGGTCAGAGAAACTAGAGTAAGATAGAGATATAGATATACACAGACAGAGAGTGTATCTCTAAAGAAATTGATCCATATACATACATACATATTATTCAAGAAAAGCCTGTCACTATGTGCAATCCAAACACCACTCCTACAATCACTATATCTGTGACGACTGATCATTCAAAACAGCCGTCGACGGTGGTGGCGCCGCCGCAACAAGCCCACCTCTATCTTGATCTAATATCCTTCAATCCACAAAAACCCACCAAAGAAACCCAAGAAAAACCATCCCAATTATCCTCAGAGATTGTGAATGAAACTAAACAACTCTTCAGTCTTGCTTTTCCCATAGCATTAACTGCACTTATTTTCTATTCTCGCTCTATACTTTCAATGCTTTTTCTAGGCCACCTTGGTGACATTGAACTGGCTGCAGGCTCGTTAGCCATAGCCTTTGCAAATATAACTGGTTATTCAGTTCTGTCAGGCCTTGCACTAGGAATGGAGCCCCTTTGCTCACAAGCCTTTGGTGCTCAAAGACCGAAGCTACTTTCTTTAACATTACAAAGGTCTATTATTTTTCTTCTTGTTTGTTCAATACCAATCACATTTCTTTGGATCAATATATCCAACATTCTTCTGTATTTACACCAAGATCCCAACATCACACGCTTGGCTCGCACGTATCTTGTTTTTTCACTTCCTGACCTCATCACCAATTCTTTTGTTCATCCCATACGAATTTACCTTCGAGCCCAAGGTATTACTCACCCTCTCACAATGGCTTCACTTGCTGGAACTGCTATGCATTTGCCCATTAATTACTTTCTCGTTTTTCGGCTCAAGTTTGGCGTCGCTGGTGTTGCAGCAGCCTCTGCCGCTTCAAATGCTATTGTGTTATTCACGGTTATTTTCTACGTTTGGGCCCGTGGGTTGCACGTGCCAACATGGACCAAGCCGAGTTGGAAGTGTTTGACTGGCTGGGCTCCGCTCATTCAGCTAGCTGCCCCAAGCTGTGTTTCGGTTTGTTTAGAGTGGTGGTGGTATGAGATCATGATAGTGTTGTGTGGACTTTTAGTGGACCCCAAAGCAACTGTGGCATCCATGGGCATTTTGATTCAAACTACGTCTTTGCTTTACGTGTTTCCCTCTTCGCTTGGGTTTGCGGTGTCGACTCGAGTTGGAAATGAACTCGGTGCGAACCGACCCGAGAAAGCCCGAGTCTCGGCAATTGTGTCAATCTTCTTAGCCGGTTTAATGGGTTTATCCGCCATGATGTTTGCAACTTCAATTAGAAATTTGTGGGCTCAAATGTTTACCAATGATCTCAATATCATACGGTTAACATCTGCCGCTCTACCAATTTTAGGGTTGTGTGAGCTCGGGAATTGTCCGCAAACCGTTGGATGTGGGGTCGTACGTGGGACAGCCCGACCATCAACCGCGGCTAATGTGAACCTTGGTGCATTCTATCTAGTGGGGATGCCGGTGGCAATTGGGCTGGGTTTCTTATTTGGTGTTGGATTTTGTGGACTTTGGATTGGGTTGCTGTCTGCCCAAGTTTGTTGTGCAGGTCTAATGCTACATGTGGTTGGGACCACAAACTGGGAGTACCAAGCCATGAGGGCACAGGTGCTTACGTGTACAGGATGTGGTGAAACAGTATTGCCAAGTGATTCTGATGAGAATAATACGGAGCCCTTGATCTGCGTTACAGTGACATCATCGTGAAGATCATGGAAATTTGTACCCTTGTCCTGTCCTGATGTTATTTTCATTTTTAACAATTTTCCCATTTTTTTTTCTGATTCAAATCAGGCTTGATTGTGAATCAATGATGTTTATTTTTTTTTTTTGGGTCTGTAAAGACAAAAAAAAATCCCAAAATCAGTAAATGAGAAATTTTGGTCAATATCCTCCAATGGTTGTTTTGTTCCTTTTTGGAAAATAAATATTTGAAATAGTGAATTAGTATCTAAAATCGATTTGTCTTCTAAGATGCAAAGGTCTTGGTGCAATATTGAGATCAGGGGCGGGACTGGACTACTATTCCAGAAAAAATCAATTTTTGAAGAATAAATTTTTTTTTTAGTAGCAGTCTAATTTTAAAGTGTAATTTTTTTTTTTTTAAATAGTAGTCATCTTCCAAAATATTCTGGTTTGTTCCTTGGAATGTTAGGTAAAAGGAAAAAATAAAATTGAATGAAAACATGAAACATGGGGTTGTAAATAACACAGGGAGACCCTTAAATGGAAAGAAAATGGTAAAAATTCCATTTGATCAATTTTTGTCATCTAACTAGGGATATATATCTCTCCTGTGAAAGTTTGAACAATATTGTCAGAAAACAGCAATTCAAAACTAAAAACTGGGTGTGCAAGGGTTTTAAAAAAGAGCTCTGAGTGGGACCTATAATTGATTTTTGGGGGCCACACCCATCAAATCCTATTCAAGAGAAGAGGGCTCTTGAATTTGCCCCCTGTTTTTATGGCAGTTGAAGTGACTACATGTTCCTAATAATTTTGGCTCTGATTTACTGAATTGGATTTGTATGTGCAGCTAAGCATATTGTCAAACGGGATCGATGCAAATGATTTTAGCGTTTATTTGGTGAAGGTTTTTTCGAATATAAGAAATGGGTTTTACAATAACGTGTAAGGAAAAAATAGATAAAAGTAATATCTAGATAAAAATTATGTTTAATTAATTTATAAGTATGTATAAACACAGATAAATTATTTATCCTTTTACTTTCTCCTCTTGTTTATTTTTGGTTCCTGTAAATTTCAAATCTTTTGTTGGAGAAAATTTCTTCATTTTAATTGAAGAAACATCATAAAATTGGTTGTGACGAGAATAATTTCTTAAATCTTTTGAAAAACGCAGATCTGTATGTTGATTTTCTTAGAGTCCGTTTGATAGAGTTTATAAATTAGTTTATTTGATCAAGAATGGTAAAAAATGTCAGGCTACTAAGGTAAAATTTTTGGTTAAATAAATTATTTTTTATCAAATAAATTAGTTTATAAACTCTATCAAACGTGTTCTTATTCCTTTCGCTAGATGCTTGTCTTTATCATTCTGAATTAACTAATTTTATTGTTTAACATATCGATAATTATATTGACACCACATTTTTCTATTGTTGCACCACTTTTCAATTACACTAAAGATCTTCTTAATTTTTGTTTATTATTGTACTTATGATCTCACTTTTTGTTGCATTCTTATCATCAATATTTCAATATCTAGTCTTTGATGATGGTTTATATCCAAATATTTTATTAGCGTGCTTTGAAATTAGAGGCAAATATTCTCGCACTTATATATTTGTTTTTTTTTTCTTATTTAGAAATATGATGAGTAAATAAATCTTTTTATGCCATTTTACAGAAACCATTATCATGATAATATATACTAATTAATAAAAAATTGATGATAAGAATGCAATGAAAAAAATTTAATATATAAGTACGATAATAAACAAAGATTGACAACTTTTAATACAATAAAAAAATTGTGCAACACAAATGACAATATAAATATATTTATCACATAATATTTTGTAATTTTCTGGAAAACTAAAGAATTAGTACTCAATTTATTCACTCAATAGCAAACTAGACTCCCAAACTATTATTGTAGTATTTAAGTCCCCCAACTTATCATTTTTTAGTAGTGTGGTCTCAGAAACCATCCAAAATATCATGAAGTACGAACGTGAATCAACACCCTTTTTAGATCATCTTTTTAGTAGTGTGGGACTTTCAATTGAATAATAAACCATCATAATAAATGCTACATAAATAAAGATTAAGAACTTTTATTAAAATTAAAAATTGTGCAACAACCAATCACAATATAAATATCATCCATAATTTCATAATTTTCTGACAAACATATCAAATTCACATCAAACTACTCCCAAACTATTATTGTACCCCCAACTAATTTTTGAAACTTTGTGGTCGATGATGGAAACCATCAAAATCATAATAGTTTTCACACTAGCCCTTACTTTCCAAGAATATGAAGAGGTTTGTCTATATGGCATAACCATAAGATTTCTCAATCCTTCCTCAGTTTTATTTGTTTAAATCAATCTCCCAAGTCCTAGTACACACAACTCATATATTGCTTGTTTATAAAATGAGGTTTTCACATTTCAAAATACAATTTTATATAATTATTCATATTCTAAGTGACAAAATGCTTGTTATAGTATACGTTGATGAATCATCATACTTACTGGGATCAACATGATTGTAGTTGCCAATCTAATGGACCAATTGAACAATATAAATTTTGTGTAAAAGATCTTGGTAATCTCACTTATTTTCTTAAACTTGAAGTAGCACTTGGGCAATTTCCTTCATCCCTATCAAGAATCACTTGATAAAGCATGCATGGGGGACTGCGAATCCTATTACACTCCTATGTCATAGGCCAACTTTATGATGGTGAGTTTTACCAGATCTTATCTTACCTTTTACAAAACCATATATAATTGGAGCTCTCTCATATTGCACTTTCATTAGGCCAAGATTTCTTAGTTCATGCATCTCGCAACCACCACTCATTGGTAGGCTTTTAAAAGAATTCTTAGGTATTTGAAAGCTACATATTTAGAGGTTAATAAATCTATTTACTAAATAATACATAATTTGTTAGAAAACTTTTATTCTATTCAAGGTAAAATCTCACTAAAATTATTAAGGTTAACATTTTCAAAGAAAATCTTAATATCTAATGCAGTATCATAGCTTATTAAGTTCAAATAAGTAATTTAATTTGTCTAAAATTCAAATAAGCATTCGATTGATATGCTCAAACGAGTTACTATCTTCATGAACATATTATGTAACGCTTCAAAATCTCAATCATGAGAGTTAACTAATTTAATAACATGCATGTAGGAGCTTATAGAGTTGCAAACAAAACTCTAAGCTTAAAACTTAATACGGAAAAAACTCATACTTCATAAAGCATAGAATTTGTCAAAGTAATTTCATTTGAACTCTTAATATGTTGTCAAATTTCAAATATAGTAATCCATGTTGTATAAATATTTAACTAGAATCTATACATCTTTCATTCAAGATATACTTGAAATGATTTATTAAAATTTAGCATTTCAATAATAATAGAAATCTTTTATAAAAGATTGACATTTCATATAAAATATGCACACTTAAATTGAAAGTTGCACATTGACTATTAATTAACTTGTAGAAATTTTATACCTTTTAAATGGAAATGAATTTGGAAGCTATGATTGAAATTATTCACAAATATTTAACTTGGATGTTGCAATATCATTCAATTCAACAAAACAAAATGTTGTAATATGATATTATTCTTTAAATAGGTAAATAAATGAAATAAAACAATTTTCACGTTGAAACGTCATGCTATAAAAGATGCGATGTGGTATTATCACATAAGAGTGAACAAATAATTTATTAGGAGACTCGAGCTTCATGTTGAATCATAAAGCTTGTAATATAACGTGAAGATACAACATGTTATCCATATTCAATAAAAACAGAGTTGTTGCAACACAATACAATATGTAGAAACAAGTCATTTTGATCATCAAAATGTTGCATTCGAATATATGTTGTAGTAACATAACAAATATAAACATGAAATTCATTTTTAACATAATCTGATTATATTATTATCATGTTTCGACGGAGAAATCATTCTATTGCAACATTGAAATATAGATGCGACATCTTCATTAAAACACCTTGTTGTAGCACGAATTTTAGCAAGTTGCAAATAGAAAAATAAAATTTTAGTTTCATTTCAAATTTTTAACATGATATTTACTAATCATAATGTTGTAACAAGAAAATTAGTGTGTTGCTATACAATAAAACAAAAACCTATTTGTTTGAATTAAAATATAACTTGTTGGTCTTACGAAACATGATTAATGTCTTCTAACACTTCAACCAACATCATCTTGACAATCTTGTACCTGAAAAGTTTTATATTTAACTTGAGCGAAAACAAAATACCATGTAAGACAAAATATAATTTCATACTTTGAAATTAAATAATACGATGGGAACACCTACAAACGTTAAACATTAGCGATCGATTTTTTTTGAACAAGATCATCTCAATCTCAAATTTAAATTATTGCTCACTATAGTACTATAAAATCATTCACGATCATCTCAATATCAAATTTTGGATTTTTTTGTCACAACATAATAAGATAAAAATATGAAACCACTTTGTGGCATCGATTGTACAAGTTCGTGAAGAGGGTTGGATGAGTGGAATGAGGGAGAGCGGCTTGATCGACAAAAGAGACCATGTTTTCGGTGGGGAGAGATAGAGATTAGGAGGGGATAATTAAGAGAAGCCCTAGTCTAAAATGAGACAGGGATTTTTATCGATATGTTAAGGTTCAAAGCAGGAGCACGTTAGAAAATAATAGGAATGATTGCCATTTGAAGATAGTGATTTGAATGCCTATCCCCTGCCTATGCGCTTGCCTTTGTTACTAGCGTTTCCACAACTCTACCACCCAGTCAATTTTGTTCTACTTAATCCCTCCTTTTCTTTCATGGCCACATACAGAAAGAAAAAAAAAGGATAGGTCTTGAGACTCAATGGAAACTGTTCCAACAAATGGAAGACACTGTTCTTAGAATAATTCATTGTAAGATCCTCGATTTTGTCTGTAGTGAATAAAATTGAACTTTCTGAATCGATTTTTTTGCTTTCAGCATCGACCTATACTTAAACTAAAGGCACAAAGGAATCAAGAGTTCAAGAGCACAGAACAGAGGAAATGCACATGGGTCTCCTTTTGCAATGTGTCTTACCCAATGTTCTAAAAAGTGTAAAAAGTGGCTAAAAGCGTTGAGACCAAGTTTCAAACTTTTGGACTTAGGTGAGTCCTAAGCGAGAACGAGACAAGAGCAAAGCGAGGACAATGCATGAGACGTGGAGGACAATGCGTGAGTCTAAACGAAGCTTGGGCATGTTTTTTAAACAGTGATTTTACTATAACTTCTTGTTGATTTGATTAACTTGCATAAACATTGAAATATAAAGAATCAACTTCTAACTTGAAAAAAAAAAAAATGAACTCTTGATCTGAAAAATAATCTTCTTCTTCTATTTTTTTTTTTAAAATTTTAGAACTAAAATTTTAGACCTATTTTATCACATTCTATCACCTAAAATAATAATAATAATAATAATAATATGTAATAATAATAGAAATGGGGATTCGGTCATTTGGTGGTGTGCAAATAGAAAAGGAGGATTGATTAATTTTATCATAATGGATGACGATGATTAATTGAAGAGTTGTAACTCTTTTTTTTCTTAGTGTCAAAAATTAACTTTCATAATAATGTATAATTGGTGGTTATAAAATGAAATATTTTGACTTTAAATTATAGTTATAATTATTGAAATTAATCTCCCAAACAATCTTTAGCTCTCTTCCGTAAAACCGGTTCAAAATATCAGTTAAATGAAAAATAATAATTTAACCATCTTCTCATGATCGCAAAATTACAAAATTAATACCATTCGAATCTTTGATTTTTCTACATCGAAGTGTTCAAAAACTTCAACGGACCCAGACAAGGTCTAAAATTCTAAATATATTGAAAAAAATTTAAGTTGAAGGAAATATATTATTTCAATAATGTGAACCTTATAAAAATATTTGACTCGAAAACCTCAATTCATAATAGTTTCTCAAAATTGCCTTTTTGCCTCTAAAGTTTGCAAAATTACAAACTGGTCCTCAATCTTGCCAATATTACATTAATGCCTCTAAACCTCAAACATTGTTTTATGATCATCCTCAAAATAATACCTCAAGTCTGGGAATCATAGACATGTAACTTTTCCTAAATTGTAGTTTAGTCCCTGCACTTCTCAAATATTGCAATTAAGTTCAATTTGCTTTCCGATCCTCAAAAGATACTTGACACCTATAACTCTTAAGTTCATCATATCTACAACTAAATCCTATTTTTTTCAAAATTTTCACTTTGATCCATAAAGAATCAAAAGATTTCCAATTCAGTCCTCAAATTCTTAAACTTTTCTTTTAAGCCACTCATAAAAAATTAGGGTATTACATATTAAGGGTAATTGCACATCGGTTAAGAATAAAATACTAACAAAATATAAAGATTTGTGCTACTCCTATTCGTATAGTTATGACATTTTAAAATAGAACTCAAAATCTCAATATTATTATGAAGTGATTATAAAGAAATAATATTTAAATGACACTTGAAGGTGGAAATATTAGTCAAAATACAATTCAATTATGTGAGAAACATAATAACATATATATATGAATTATGAGAGACATTGTGGTCTACTAGTAAATTATTAAATAATATTTCTATTGACTATTTGTATATATAATTATGCAAGTATATTAAAAGAAATCAAATTTTGTTGTTAGTTTTTAAAAGTGGATTTCAAGAGGCAAATATTGGTAGTAATATGAAAGCCAATCTTTGGTGGATCTAATCCCATAATCCCCACATATACCTTTCCAAATAAGTGAAGGGCCATGGATGCCACAACAAGAAAGAAAATAGAAGAAAAATAGACAAACCTCATTCTAGGCCATCATTCTTCTCACATGGATCAGTTAATAAGCAATGCTGCAGCACCTCTCCCACCCCAACCCACCCCACAAACATAGGGTTGTCCCATGATCTAAAACCCACCGCCCCACCCCCACCCCCCCACCCCCCTTTTTTTTTCTAATCATTTTTCAAGAATTGTTGCCATATCTTGGGCTGAACAACCATCCAACAAGGCCATAAACATCCAACCAATATCCATCATGCCTGTCTATGTAACAAAGAAGAACTAAACAATGTACCACCATACATTAATATGTTATGAAAATATTGAAAATGGGCATTAGGGCAATAGCCTCAGCCTTTTGTCTACCTTGTAAGCAACAACAAGGCACTTCTCAGTAGACATTTGGATATTCTTTTGGGCTGATGCTGTGCATGACTGACAGTTTTGAGTTCCATGATTTGCTCAACCTAATATTTCTTTATTTCTCCAATTGCTATGATATGTTTCCCAAAGAGGAGCCTGTAGTCAATGGTGGAAAAGAGTGGTAAAGGAAAACAATTTCAATGTAAGGTTGAAAAAGAAACTACCAAAATAGTGAAAAAATATTTTTCAAGAAAGTGGCCAAATCCACGCTTTAAGTAATTGTATTTTAGGGTGTGTTTGATTCAAACATTTTCCATGGAAAATGTCACTTCCATGGAAAATCTTGTCAAATCAAACACTTTTATTTTTCCACTTTGTTGTTTGATTGGCATGGAAAAACAAATACATTTTCTAGGTATAAGTATTTAAAGCATGGATTTGCCTTCTTTCTTGGAAAAAATTTTCTTGCCTAGATAGTGGAATTTATTTTCCCACTTCCATGGAAAATATTTTCATTTTCCACCATTTTTCCATACTACCAATCAAACACACCCTTAGATAACATTTTCTTTTTCCACCTATTACATAGTCAAAGTTGAAAAATATTTTCCACTGAAATAACATTATTTTTTATGAATATGACATTTTCCATAAAAAATAATGCAATCAAACTCAGCATTCATACCATAATTTTCTACTAGCTTGTTAGGCTTCATCGAGGACTCCTCAACTTTAGCCTCTGGACCCACCAAGAATGTGTATGATGACACCACATATGAGGTGGGATTAGACAGAAAACCAACTTCCATAAATGAATTTAAAATTTTGAATTTTCATTCTAAATTTTTATTTTAACGTCACCTCTTTCGACTTATTTTTTTACTACATTAATATAGGTTCTTTGTACCATTTCAAAGTATTTATGATAAACTTTACAACACATCTTTCGCATTAAAAAACTGTTAAATAATGAGTTCAAATTAATTCTACCTGACGTCAATTTTAAATGTCAATTTAATTAAAATTCTATTTGACGTTAATTTGACTTGTCTAAATCGTATAATTAAATATAAAAATATAAATAAATTTTGAGATGTTATAATGAGTTCTTAAGTATTTTTTAAATAAACAAATAAATAATAAAAAAATTCTAAAAATTTGGGCCCTATCAAGTAAAATGCATTCAAAGATTTTCACTAAAGGGCATGTTTGGCCTATGGAAGAAAAAAATCGAAAATTATGCAGTCTGGGAGCTCGGCAACCTGATATTGACCCAAAAAATCAATATTCTTTGATTCAATAACAAAAGCAACACAAAAAAAAAAAAAAGAAAACACACACACACACACACTCAAACCTAAAGAACTTTTGTAAATTGTAATAGAAATTAAACTTTAATTCTCTATCTTTTGTAATAAAACCTTTCTGTATTATCCAATGATTTGTATGAGAAATACAAAGTCATATTTGTTATTCACCTTTTGAAATAAAAAGAAAACTTCATATTACATGAACAAGAAACAAAAATTAAGGAAATTGCGAAATTAAAATTGAAGAAGAAAGTACAAATCGAGGCTGTGACGATCTGAGTTCCTTAAAAGCAGTTAAATCCCTCACCAGTAGGTTATGAACGTCTGTCTCCCGGGATACAACGGTAGAATCCCGGTTATATCAATGAACCGACCCACTTGCCCGAACTTTATCACCTCTAAAAGAAAACTTGGAGAAACAGAAAGGAAGAGAGAAAATGCTTGAATTATTGTGTTGAAATGAGGAAAAATGACTTGTTTATATAGGCATAAGAATGACATTCCAATTCCAATTCAAATTCAACCATTAAAACAAGAGTTACAAAAGTTACAAAAATGAAAGGTTGAGAAGATGGAAAGTCTCAAATTGAAAGCTTTAATTTTTTCATTCATTTTACAAATTTTCCAACAATATTTCCCTATAAAAAATCTGTAGCTCCATCCACATGTCAGCACCACCTTTCATTTTCGGTCTTTTTTTTTTCCGTGTGGCAAAAACTACGTCGTATCAAGTGTGTTTTTACTATTTATATATACTTTTTTTAAGGTGGAGTAGTATCTGTGTGAATAAACTCATTTTTATTTTTGTTTTGAGGGTTATGTTTGTATACTACATTAGTCATTGAGAGATTTTGTTGCTTTTTAAGAATAAATAAGCAGGTGTTTTGATTTTTATGTATTTTTCACTTTGGGGTTATTTGAATAAATATTTGGTGGAAGAGTGTTTTATATCAATCTATAATAAAATAGGCTAAATTTTCTACTATTTCTATTGCTAAGTGTCGGCTTGAAATGTGGCTATCTTCCATTTTTTACCAAATTTTTTCCTTTTTTATTTCTTGTTTAAATGTTGTACCTGTGTATATCACTTAAAGCACTACAATTTGTGAATATTACACCCACTACTTACCAATTTTAAAATAATTACAAATCTAACAACATAACTAATTTATTTTATAAATACTACATTCTTAAAATTATATTAATTAATAAAATAATAAATTAAAATCAAATCTATACCTCAAAAGACCACGTGAATCCTCATGTGAATTGTGATGAACTTTGATCCAAATTTGCTGCTTGAGTCTTTGATTATTTTTACGGTAAGTCATTCATCTTTATAATATCTCCACTTTAGTCTCTGTACTTTTCTTTCATTTCAATTTCGTCCTCTTTTGTTTGCAGCTCAAGTCCTTCAAATTTTAAATTTTTGCAAGTTGGTCATCATATTTATACTTTTATGTGAATTTACTCCTTTATAGTATCACTGTTTGATACATATGTTAGAAATTATATTTTGTATAACTGAATATGTTACATATTATATTATGTTATTTTACACAACACTTGTTACATGAATTGATATTATGTATCACTGATATTACATATGTTACAAATGATAAAATCAATAGTTTTATTTGTTAAATTTGACATTGTGTTACATATCTATAGCATACTGATGTTACACAATATGAATAGATTTTTAGAGTCCAATGTGTATATTAATATGAAATTGTTGAAGTTTAGAATTAATTTTGCAGTTGAAGCAGTTTCAGTTTAATATCACAGTCTGATACAGATGTTACAAATGATATTGTGTATCGCTGTCTCATATATATATATATATATATATATATATATATGTGTGTGTGTGTGTGTGTGTGTGTGTGTGTGTGTGTGTGTGTGTGTGTGTGTGATTATATAATAATAAAAGATTTTGTTATATATATTCCAATCAATTCTGTTTTTAAGGATTCATTACTATAATTAACAATAAAGATTCTATAATATACTCCCTCCGTCCCAATTATATAGTCTCTTTTCCTTTTTTGGATGTCCCATATAATATAGGCCTCTTTCTATATTGAATAGTAAAAATTTTGTTTTTACTATTCTAACCTTATTTAATTTGCATAGATATATCCAATGTAATTTTGATATTTTAAATTATTTACATTACCAATTAAACTAATGGCATCCCCATGTCTTTTGGAAAATTGAAAACAATAAAAATTGACTCTCTCCATAATGAATCGGTAGTGTGTGTGCTTAAAATGAAGTATCCATATACCACAAGGGTGCTTAAGCATCTTCTTGTATGACTCCACAAGTCCTATCCTACTTAAATGCAATGGTAACCATCACCGTGTGTGTGTGTGTGTAAAATGGCCCATATGAGAAGTAAAATCATAAAAATATAACACGTGAGGGAGAACATAAAGGGCACGATGCATTATAGATCTTAACATATAGCCAAAGAATGACAACATACTTTGCCCCAAGATTGACAGAGTTGAGAAGAAAGAAAAATTGTCATGCAACCTGCATAATGCAATTGTGATACAAAATTGAAATTTTTCTACACGCAATGCATATGTTATAAACCACGAGAAATGGAATATCTCATCCTTGACTCACGATGTATTAGTAATGTATTAGCACAACAAGCTTTTAAAGCAACAAACTCCTCTAAATGGACATGTTGGCAATAAAGAAAAAGTAATCAAGAACAAGAGACAAGGTGATCATCAACTTTTCCAAGACATGAATAACTAATCAAACGGGAGATTGGATAGAGAAACCCCGAGCAAGTACACATTCATTGGTATATTATCAACTAAAGGTTCGAGAGAACTTCATAATGAAGTTGGAAAAGGTTCGTAAGCTATCGAAAAATGCCAAAGAATTACATACAACACGTCGCTTAATCATATAAACCCAAGTAAGAGTCGCTTTGCGGCGTCTCACGACTTCCCTATCGAACTCAATGCAATCCGGGTAGTCTACCGTCTCTAATCAAATTTTGTTTGTTCATATGTGGAATTTTGTAGTTGTTACCCCCAAATCTTTCATTGCCTCAACCATGCATGATTGCAATGTTAAAAGACCTTGTTCAAATCTTCGGTTGAAATTTGCTAAAAGCATTTTCCACCGCTAATACAAATTCTTCAATTGTGGATGGAGATTCTTGATGTTGAAGTGAATCAATGGCTCTAAAAAACCAAGATCTAAGACATTCATATCGGGACTATTCGGAGGTCGATAACATAAATGAATATCAAATCCATTATGCGTCATTGCTTCTAGAAATTCGACATCGTCAATATCCAAATGTGGTTTTGCATTGTCTTGTTGAATGAAGATGGTTCTCGAACCGGAAGATGGCCATTTCTCTTTGATTGAAGGCATCAAATTTTGAACGATACATGATCGAATGAACCGACGCAATAGGCTTTGTCTCTAAAGTCCCGACAACACGGTTTTACTACTCCGCTTGGTCGGCTCATGAGACACAAATGGCCATATTCCAATTTTTCCATCGAATTCTTCATTTGTAATAGCATCAAATCGTGGACGAGCAACGGCAAGAAAAACATTATCTTCGTAATAAATCTTTTACTCTTGCATGTTCGTAAGGGGTTCGGATTCATCCGGTGGAGATAATACTTGTTCGTTGTCTTAGACATATAAAACCATTTTTCGTCAATGTGAATTCGATTGTGCATGTTGTTAAACGTAGGTCTAGATGCAATTGTACCTTCGACTATCATTGATAAGCAAAACTCCAATCTCACTTTTTGTTGTCATCCGACAAAATGCGGTTTTATCGGTTTGAATGTGGTCGAATATTTCCTTCTTTGATTCTTCTGTGCACGGCTGATTTTGACATATTCAATGCATTTGACAAAGATCTTATATTTGTTCGACGACGTAAAGGGATATCCTTCATTTGTTCAAAACATATTCCAATTTTACGTCGGTGTCTTCTATTGAGTAGCTTTGAAGAGAACCGCAAATCACTATTTGTAATACTAAAAGATTTTCCTTAATGCCAAATTCTAGAAATCGATTTGTTGGATATAGAAAATAAAGTGGCAACTTTCGACCTTACTCCTTTTGCTAGCCTTCCATCTTGTTGTTCTTTGACTAACATTTCAAAAACGGCTCTTTTTTGGTCAATACTCAAATTTTTCTTCTTGTTTGGCGGACGATTCATATTGCTAGATTCAACATCGGTATTGCAAATAAAATCTTCATCGGCATCTTCTTACGGAAATTGATTCAAATCAATATGCTGAATTTCATGACAAAGGGACTCGGTTTCATCCGACGAATAATTATTTTCGGGTGAGGCATTCAAATCAATGAAAGAAAATCGTGATCGACTACCCATTTTTCTTCTTTCTGTTTTTAGTTTTCATTCTAAAACAAAATACATAATCCCTATTTATAATGTTCATTTTGAGTTTGAAAAGATTTCAAATTTGGCCAAAAAATGATTTCAAAATTTTTTGGTAGAAACCATTTCGTCATTGCGTAAACCATTTGGTACCGGCATTTGAATTGTAATTGACGGAACTAATTTAAAATATTTGCACTATTTGGGTGGCTTTTGAAATTGTGGATTATGCATGTATTGTCAATTTCAATGGAAGTTAAAATCAATAGTAGTGGATATTTTGTTGCTAGTTTTCATGCGATAATAAATTTTTCATTAACATTATTTTTACAAGTAAAAATAAATAAGGGTAAGATAGGAAAATTATTTGTATTTTTATTTTTCCCATCTTGTTTTAATCCACGTGAAAAAAAATAGGGGCCTATATAATTAGGACGGAGGAGTATGAATTTCCATCAAATCGGTAATTAATAATTCAATAAAGATTTCTCCAATAAATTCTTTTTTTTACATATTTAGTTACCATATACTATTTAATATAATAAATTAAAATAATAGTTTTTTAAAAACAGTATTTTAAAATAAATGAAAGAAGAATAGCGTTTTAGAATTATTTTCAAAAAGTGGCTTATTTATGAAAACCCCCTACCCCCACAATTTTGTGGCCCAACAACCTAACCTATTCTATTTATTCCTCCAAAACACAACAAAATTCCAATTTTGTAGCCCAACAACCTAATTCTATTCATCTAAAACACAACAACACCACAATTTTGTGCCCAATGTCTTCTTCGTGATTTTTACAAACCCTATTTTGCTTATGACTTATATGTTATTTGAAATTCAGCCACAAAAGAAGAAATTTGGCAACAAAACGAATCGAATCTAAGCAATATCTTAATTCAGATCTACAAAACCCGAATCCGATCTGTGCACAAAGTGCGACAAATATGTCGAGAGGGAAAAAGGCGATTTCATGAGAGAAATGATCGATTCACCATTTGCAGAAAAAGTGCAGCAACACCCGGTCTATGATCAATTCACCCATTTGCATATTTTATTGTTTGGTAAGTGATTTATGTTGTTGATTTTGAGCACTTCTTTGCAGATCTATTTGTTAGATTTGTAATCGATTTTTAACATATAATGGAAACAATGCATAATGAGATCTATTGAAAAAAGAAGAAAGAACATGCTAATGATTATGGGTTTAAATTTTGATTAAGTGCAGTTTTTTTTTATTTGCCTTTTGTCGCATACAAATTACTCTTTAATTTCCATTTTATTGGTCAAATGACGTATTTTTCTTCATGTTGGATCCAAGACTTAAAATATGCTGAAAATTGTTTTGACTATTATAAACAAAATATTGATTTGCGTTTAGTTATATATGATTCATATAGGTTGCATGTGCCTTAGTTAACTTCAAAAAGAGTTCTTTTCCAAGAAGAACATTCAGCCACTCTAGTTCGAAGAAAAAATAAAGTGGCAAAGATGAGAACATTGACCAATCTACAAGTGATGAAGGCACTCTAGAAGAATCCCACTAATGCAAGAACCAAATTGAGAGCAACTTTTGATAATCAAAGCTCTTATTGTTTCTTTTTTGTCTGTCTATAACACTATGATGTTGCTTATGAAAGTTATATGTAGGGGTGGGCGTGGGTCGGGGTTTCGACCCAACGACGACCAAACCGAAAGTCGGTTTGGCAAAAGCCAAACCGAAACCAAACCAAGAAAAAAAAATTTTGGCCCGAAAAAGGTTCGGTTTGGGTTTTCGGTTTTGGGCCAAGTATAGCTAAAATATATATATATATATATATATATATATATATATATATATATATATATATATATATATATATATATATTTTAAAAATCGATCGGTTTCGGTTGGGTTTTCCCAACCCAAAATGACTGAAAATCGCCCAAATCGATCCAAACCGACTGAGTCGGGTTGGATCGGTTTGGAGATTATTTTGCCCAGCCCTAGTTATATGTATTAGTATTTTCAACTTCTACTATTTTGCTTAGTAAATAGTTCGAAAATAGTTATGCAATCAACCTCAAGTTGTTCTAGGTTGTAAATTATGGTTTGTTCAAATAACTGTTTACTTGTTATATTTATGTTTAAGAAGTGTATCTTTTGATTATCCATCATATATTTGTCGAGTGTTAATTTCCTTAAACCATTTGCCGCAAATTATACTTGGACTATTTTATATTTGTATAGATTACAAATTAAAACATAATAACGTAAGCATCATACGAACCACCTTACGTGCATCGCACGTCCTACAATTAGTAAATAAACAAATGTTGGAGAACCTAAAAACTAAAAATTCAGCAACAAATTCAAAACACTCCATTACATCTCCAACTAAAAATTATCATCAACATAAACAGGGACAAAGTCTTGATTTTTTTGAGGAGGGGTTATACTTTAAGACCGGACTACTAATGAAAAAAAAAATTACATCAAAAAACTGATTTTCTTTTTTGGAGTGGGACCGGACTATTCAATCCCATCCCTACCTTCGTCCTTGAACATAGAATACAACCTTAGTCCATCTTTTCCTAAATCATCCTCCGCAATTTTCAACACACAACACAAATTGCAATGTACAATCAAAATAATCACACACATCTACCTTTTTTCGTAGAATTTGCAACTCCAAAATCTTCGTCCAGGGTTAAGCTCTGCCCAAGATATCTTCAAAACTAGAAGTTCATCACAATAACATAGCTTTTTGTTTATTATCGATGGAGAATTAGAGGAGTTTTTATCCGCGTATTGATGTTGTTTTGTTGTGGGTGAGAAGGGGTTAAGTCTAGGGATTTTGATGAATTTTGATTTGGGGGATTGAATAATCAGATATTTGAATTTTGGGGTTGCAAAACCGTTTTTCATTTTTGAAATCGTGTTTTGAAAATGTAATTTTATGACAGGTGGGGCAGCTCAATTCTTTTTTTGGTTAAAATGTGTGCTATGTTGACATTCCGTCAACTAGATGTGCACTTTCATCCATTGGCTGTTAATGAATCGTTAGGAGTGAGTAACAAAGTGTAACTTTACAAAGTTAAGCGAGCATCTAACAACATTTTAAAGTTTAATGAGCAAACGAAGATGACAATAAAAGATCATTAATTATTTAAACATTTAACTCAAAATAATTGCACAAAATTTGTGGGTTGAAATAAGTCAAATACTTTATTTAGGACTTGTTCGATTCCAATTTTTCTCAAAAAAAATCAATTTTTTGCCTACTTTTTTTTACTATTCAAACTTTTTACACAATAACAAAGTTTGAATAGTCAAAAAAAGTAGACAAAAAAACCTATTTTTGGAAAACAATCTCCACAAAACAAGCCCTTATTTGGCTTATTTGTGTGGGACCTACTCTCACACATTTTAAACTATATAATTTTGTAGTGTTCATAACTTATAAGCCACTAACTTATTAACCAAACAAGCTCTAAACCCTATAACAAATCCCTCAAAGTCAAGATTTATTCCACTCGAAATAGGACTAATAAAGTAAACCATTTTCTCAATCCACACTATGAAAACAAGAAAAATCATAAACTTAATAGAAAACGCATGCAACATTTACATATAGTAGATGCATATTAAAAAATCATAAATTCAATTAAAAATTACATCATTATAATACTATCAAAACATCGTCGCTTGACTTGCCACCTCAAATATTAACACGCTCTTTTAGTATAGTTAAGTTATTAGGATCCCTTATTATAGGATTTGTCTTATCTGATTGGATAAGATACTTGCAAGGTTAGTTTTATCCATGCGAGAACCAATGAACAACGATGATAGTTGATTTTCTCCTCTTCCGAAACACGGCGGCGATGGTGGTGGAGATCTCGCAAAAGGTGGCGGGGTTTTTTTCCCCGTAGCCACTCCGGTGTGATAATCGGTATGTGATTAGAATACTTGTGCTAAATAGCGATATAGAATGTATTAGAGTTGTGTGTTGTGATTTTACACGGGGTTGGTCTCCTATTTATAGGAATGACTGTGATGTAACCTTCAACGGTTATTAATTGTGGGTGCCTTTTCATCTTCCCTCTTTATGAGGAATTAATTAGGGACGTTTCACCTCTCTCAACCATTGGTGTTTCACATTCCCAACGGACGATGGTAGCTTCCGTTTATAGATCACTGTCTAATTGGTTAGATGGCGAGCGAGTTATGGTTGTCTCGCTTCTTTGGGCGGGCATATGAGAATAGCCGCGCGGCGGACCGATAAAGCGGGCGGACCGACAAAGCGGCGGTGTGCTTGAGCGGGCGTCCCAGGGAGCAGCGGTCATTTAGCAAAGTGTGTTTATATTTATCATCATAAGCCCTCTACTTCCATATAGACTACTTTTCATAAAGCGTTGTCAATGGGAAGTAGAAATATTCTCTCGCACCGCTATTTTCTAACTTTTTCGATAGAAGCTAATCGCTTTAATTTTTAAACATAGGCTCATCGCTTTGTTTTTTTGACGAGGGCTCATCGCCTGCTTTTCTCACATACTCATGGCCTTGATTTTTAAACATAGGCTCATCGCCTTGTTTTTTGGACGAGTGCTCATCGCCTAATAATTTTTAAACATAGGCTTATCGCCTTGATTTTTAAACATATGCTCATCGCCTTGATTTTTAAACATAGGCTCATCGCCTTGTTTTTTCTGGCGAGGCTCATCGCCCTAATTTTTAAACATAGGCTCATCGCCTTGATTTTTGGACGAGGGCTCATCGCCTGCTTTCTCCGACATAAGCGGTGAACTTGGCCTTGTTTACGGCCTTATAAGCCCCTCTACTCCCCATAGACTACTTTTCATAAACCATTTGTCAATGGGGAGTAGAAATACGTGCTCACCTCCAAAAAAAAAAAAAAAAATTTTTTTTTTTTCTGTTTTTTAGTTTGGGGCGAGGTCACCCACTTTGGGCGAGGTCGCCCGCTGGCCTGGGCAAAGACCTCTCAAAATTTTTTTTTTTTTTTTTTTTTTTTTTTTTTTTTTAAAAGATGAGAGGAGGTCACTTCTCTCAGGCGAGGTCGCCCGCCCACTGGGAGGAGGTCACCCCGCCTCACTTTGTGACCTCTCAAAAATTTTTTTTTTTTTTTTTAAAAGATTTGAGGAGGTCACTTCTCTGGGCGAGGTCGCCCTTGCTCTGGCGAGGTCACCCCGCCGCTTTGTGACCTCTCAAATTTTTTTTTTTTTTTTTTTTTTTTTTTTAGAGATGAGGGAGGTCACTTCTCTGGGCGGGTCGCCCGCCACTGTGACCTCTAAAAAAAAAATATTTTTTTTTTTTTAAAGATGAGGCGAGGTTACATTGTCTCGTCATCTTGGGTGTGCTTCCTCTATTATCTTGAGGTTTGAACTCACTGGAATATTTCTTTTGTTAGACTCGGGCTCACTTCGATTTTTCATACCTTTTGTAATGAGATATGCTTCTTGACATCCACATACTTTTCTCCTCTCTGAGTAACTCATGCATAGTACTTGGCGGGTTTTGGAGAGTGACATCTTAAAATAGCGATTTCGAGTTCCACTCATCATGGCAGTGACTACAGTAGACATCTGTAGTTCTTTGATTCCTAGCGAGGCTCCATTGAACCGGGCAATGAAATCTTTCAGCTGTTCATCCTTGCCCTGTGCCAATTGCATCAGACTGATAGCAGTTTTCTTAACACGTTTGCTGCTGGCAAAGTGTGTAGTAAAATTTTTAGAAAACTCGTCAAATGTACGGATTGATTTTGGGGGAAGGGTGGCCATCCAGTCCCTGGCCTCCCGCCTAAGCGTCGGTGGGAAAGCCCTACACATAATTGCATCGGGGGTGGCTTGTAACCTCATCAAGTCAACAAAAGACCTGAGGTGATCGACAGGATCAGAGGACCCGTCGTATTTCTCCATCTTTGGCTGTTTGAAGTCTCGTGGCAAGGGGACGCCATTATTTCTAGGGAAAGGGTCTTCTTCCAACACCATGGATTGTTGCCTATTACTTTTGTTGGACAAAGCCTCGGCTATTTTGCGATCCATCAATTCTTCTAATCTCTGCTCCCAACTTAATCTTGGTGTCTCAACCGGTAGTGGGTGTGGGCATCCATGATGGTTGCCCCGGTATAGATTTGGACCACCGCGGTGAATACAAGTGGGGTGCGGAAGGTGGAGCTAAAGCTGGAGCTCATGACGGAGCTGCCGTTGGCGATGTTTCTATTCTTGGAAATTTAGGAATATGGGGAGGCCCCTCAGCGGTAATGGCCCCATCGGTGGAGGCTAAGACCACAGAGGCGAGCCCCACAGTAGTGAAGATCCTACCGGCAGAGGTTAGGACCACATGGTAGATGAGAAACCGCAGACGTTCGATCTTGGAGCGAGCCGTTAAGGCCGTCACTTGAGCTTGTAGTCTTGCAGCGAGTTGAGCGGGCAGGCAAACTCTTGTTGTGGGTGATTAGTGGCGGCGTTGGACTTGGTGCCTACATCCCCGACGGGGCCGGTGGAGCGATTATATTCCTAGCTCTTACGGTTCGAGCCATAGCTTCTTGTGCGTTTCCATGAGCGGCGCCAATTGATGATAGTTGATTTTCTCCTCCTCCGAGCACGGCGGCGACAGTGGTGGAGATCTGCAAAAGGTGGCGGGGCTTTTTTCCCCCGTGGCCACTCCGGTGTGATAATCAGTATGTGATTAGAATACTTGTGCTAAATAGCAGTATAGAATGTATTAGAGTTGTGTGTTGTGATTTTACCTGGGGGGTTGGTCTCCTATTTATAGGAATGACCTGCTGATGTAACCTTCAACGGTTATTAATTGTGGGTGCCTTTTCATCTTCCCTCTTTATGAGGAATTAATTAGGGACGTTTCACCTCTCTCAACCGCTGGTGTTTCACATTCCCAACGGACGATGGTAGCTTCCGTTTTATAGATCACCTGTCTAATTGGTTAGATGGCAGACAGGTTATGGTTGTCTGCTTGCTGGAGGCGGGCATATGAGAATAGCCGTAGGGCGGGCCGAATAAAGCGGGCGGGCCGAAAGCGCAAGTGACGAATCTTGAGCAAAGGCGTCGAGGGGAAGCGGCGGTCATTTTAGCAAAGTGTGTTTATATTTATCATCAAACAACTAAGATTGAAATTTACAATTTATCATTTTTACCATCCTAGAGGAACTTATAAGGTGGTGTTACAATAAAAATTATACGAAAGAGTTCTAATCGATCAACGTAACTATCTTATTTTAGTGTTGTTTTTTGATATTATTTGTAGACACAAAACTAACTTTAGGCCTGGCCCATTGTGAGGCCTTGTTAATCTGCCCGTATGGATCTATCTATATGGACGGGTTCACGGGCATGATAGCGAAGTTTCTAGGCATTACTGGGATTCGATTAACAACTCAACAGCTAAAAACAAATTTTCCTCATATAAATAATCAAAATCTATAAGAAAATTTAAGTCGTTTCGTTTCGTTTCTTTCTCACCAAGTATTTTTCTTCCCGGTTACATATTTCAGATCGCACAACTGAATAATTTTTCCACTTCGACTGACTTTCCGGATTCACCATGTCTTCCCCTGCTGAGTAATTTCCTTTATCTACTCTCTCGCTATATATTTTCTGTATGTGTGTATTAGTGTGTATCTATCAATTAATGAAGTTTATACCCACGATTTACAATTGATTGGTTTTTCTGCAGTATACTTTTATATTTCTGGGCTTGGCTTTTAACGTGATTGACTACTTTTTGGTTAATTCTTTTTTTGGGGTTAGGAATTATGATTAATTGTCAGTTTTTTTGGAGATTGAAATGGTTAAGAATGCGTTTAATTAGATTTTAAGGTGGGCTAAGATTTCATCTAGCATTTCGTTAGCAAGTTGCTCCCTCAATGGTGGCAGTAGAATCGGGCAATGTTAAACCCTAATTTAGTGTCAGACGGGAGCCCTACAACCACAGTACTGCTCGTTTCTTTTGTATATCCTGAGAGGGAAAAGTACTTAAATTTGGATCAACTCTCCAATACTTCATCGAAGAAGCATTTCAAAATTACATGCAAATGATGGAAAAGAGATTCAAAAGAAATTCTATTTCCATTTCTCTAGGTAACAACACCTAGCAACCACATTTTACATTATGCTCCTTAACCATCCACCTAGTTCGAAAAAAAAAGGTATAAATGAAGGTGAATTGACGTTACTCATAAAAAAAATTCCCTTTCATCAACACAACTTATTAATTCAATTATATATAATCCAGGAACGACCTTACATCTAGGGTTTAATGTGAATGATTGCGTTTCATGAATTACTTTTCTAATCCTCAAACTATTAGTGTTAAAAAATGCATTTGCGAAGATGAATTCTGAATGTGGTGGGCATTGTTCCAAAAGATAAATTCATTTTCAAACCAGACAATTTTATTGGGTGGGTTAAACTTGTTTGGGGCAATTTATGAAGGGAAAAACATCTCTTGGGCCAATGAATTCTGAATGCTGCGGTCCTTGTTCTAACTCTAATTTCATTTTCAACCCAGTCAATTTTATTGGGTGGGCTAAACTTGTTTGGGACAATTTATGAAGGGAAAAGAATTTCTTGGGCCAATTTTTCCCCGCGCTAAGCCCAGGACAGCCATTTAAAGGCACTGTCCATGTATGGGATTCTGATTGTGGACTTGAGAGATGATCCTAACTGTGATAATTAAAATATCATTATGATATCACGCAATGGTTCTTAAGAAGGAAGTTTTAGATATTCAGGGATGAGCTGATGTAACAAGACTATGATTTCAGGACGTGGGAATGGAGAGAGAGAAATAGCATTGCTGGAAATTTTAATAATCTACACAAGAAGAGCAGTTGATTACCAATTATTAACAAATTTAAGAAATGGCTTTGTTGCGGCAGTGCTGGAAATGATTATTGTATTCTGTTGGATACTGCAGTTGGAAATTTGCTATATTGGGAAATGTTGTGCCTCCCTAGTTTTTGGATATTGCCATTTAATTAGATAGACTGGCTTTTGTTGAGGACACTCCAAGGTGATCTTCAGAAGTAGATGTGAAGCAACACTTGAAAGACCTTACTAAGGATTTGAGAATTAATCCCTTGTGTGATGTGTCAGATTTAATTGGCAGACACTCATGATTTTCAATGTGCAGTCTAAGATTTATGCCTCAAGTCAATATTGTAGGAGTAGAGCCCGGGTAATATGGCCTAAATAGTTTATCCTAAAAGACACATCTTGATAGTTACATAAAGGAATGGTAGAAATTGGTCTCCAGAAATTACTTGGTTGTACCTGATGGTAAAGAGTCTGATTTACTTGATTGTGAAACCATAATGCTTTGTATTACCAGTGCTCATGAAATAAAAATATTCACTTATCCAAAAATACATGTTCTAAATACAAATTTGACAAAGTTTGTACAATCTTTCTGAGACTATTTTGACTTTCTTACACAAATGTTTTAATGATTAAATTGTCTCTACTTTTATTTTCCGAAATCCACAACTGGAGCTTGTCTTGTCCTTGACACTATTTGACTATTTCCAAAAATATGCGACACGTATGTCAGGGCCATGTCCCTAGTGTGCTGGAAAGTATGTAAATGCCATGTGGCATGTTGAACACTTTTCCTGCGATGTTTGATACGTGTGGGACTCCGACACGTCACCCTAAGAGGAGTGTATGTGCTTCACAATTCATAAATAACTTCTTTGAGCAATGTTTCTGTTTTCTTCCCCTTGAACAGTGGACCTTGGTTTCTTATTCATATTTCTACTGGAACTCACCCTTTGACTTTAGAAGACAGCTTTACAATTCTATTGTAGTTTAATTGAGTCCATTCATCTGACAAGTGAAGAGTTTCAATAGTTGATTCTTATTCCCCATATGTTTTATAGTATATAATTAACCAAATTCTTTCCTAGAATATGATTGTTTGATTCACCTTGTTTAACCGCAACTCGTTGTTGTTTCCTTTTTCAGGTTTTATAAGTCACTTCCACCCATAAGTAAAGCTTATGGGACAGCATGTTTGTTGACCACCATTGCATGTCAAATTGGGTTAATCCATCCTGGACACATTGCATTATATCCAGAGCGAGCGATCTTTCATTTGCAGGTAAACATTTTATTTATTGCTGAACCATTTTACACTAATGCTTATGGATGATTGATTTTAAAGTAAACAGTTTCTGCAAGTGGCTCCTATTTATTCCTTATCGTGCTGGGAAACTTGATAAATGCCAATATCATTGCGTATCATGATATTATCTATTTATTTGAGTCTTAAAAATGAAAAATAGTGATATAAAAGTTGTCAACGTAGTATTATTTGAAGACTTGCTTTTGTTACCTTGCTTTTATGTTCTTTTTGTGAGAAACTTCTTTATTGGTACAATTTAAACACTTAAATTTGTGTTGTGGCCATCACAAGTCACAATTAATAAAGAATTCTAAACAAATATATTTGCTAAAATCAAACTGCCAAGAAAGCCATTTGCAAACCAGGAGAAAAACAAATGAGAGAGCAACATGAAGACATCTAATATATGTGGAAAACCCGTGTTGTTGAGGGTCTAATGTCTTCCCATGCTGTTTTGTCCGCGAGATATCCAAACAGTAGAAAAATCAACAAAATCACTCTCGGTATCATTTGGATGATGGAAACACCAAAGGAACCACCAAAATTGTTATTTTTCCTTTACTTGTGTTTGTTGACGAAAGCTATGCAAACCACTTCTGCCACTTTTGCGCATGAGAAATTTCAGGAATTTTTTGTCTGTCAACATGGAATATTTTGCATGGAATATTTTGCACGAAGAGTGCAACTACTTGCTTTTATTAGTAGCATGTTTGGGATTGCTTTTGGGTGCTTATAAGCTTGTCAAATATTATTTTTAATCATATATTCCGTAGGACTCACAACTTTTATCCACTTTTTATCCATACTTTTCGTAGAACCCACTGCTTATAATCTGAAAAAACTTTACCAAACAAGCGCTAAATTATCCACTTTTAACTAGCCACTCCTCTTCAGTTGACCTTCCATTTCTGTTGACTTACATTTAACCAAACTCTTACAAGAAAATTATTTTATTTATCCTTCAGTTTACTTTTCTCTAGAAACATTTTCTCACATGATTTTCCTGGCAACTGAAAAAATCTCTTTAGGTATTTCACCAAAAATAAGAAAATTCTCCAAATTATAAAGATTTTGAGCAACCTCAAAAGTACATGAGAAACTCCTCTTCTCCACTATTTCTTGCCTGTGGCAGAGAACTCTGCACACTGCTATTGCTCTTAATTTTAGCACAAAGACAAACTACAGTGTTACATAATGGATCTGGCAATATATGTGGATCGAAAACTAATCTCCACTTCTTTT
This sequence comes from Forsythia suspensa, assembly GCA_023638005.1. Classification (NCBI taxonomy): domain Eukaryota; kingdom Viridiplantae; phylum Streptophyta; class Magnoliopsida; order Lamiales; family Oleaceae; genus Forsythia; species Forsythia suspensa. The sequence continues at coordinate 21,611,561 of CM042673.1, forward strand.
TTCGTATAATTTCTTCAGTTCTGGTCCCAGACTCCCAGTCATCAACATCACAGCGAGCACTTTCCTCTTTTTCTTATTTGTTTTCTTTTGATGCTTTTCAACCCACCGTTATATGATAATAACTAATGGACTCGAGAATTTCTCTTGTGACTAGATCAGCGTGCATTGTACACCTCAGTCTCTCCCCTCACAACCCCATGGGGAAGATAAATCATTGGCTACTTGGTAAATTAAAGGTCTGCTACCTCACTTTAGAGCTCAACCTTCCTTTGGGAACCACCTTCACCAGCATATCTAAATGATTATTATTCGTGACTTGTTCATTGACATCTTTTGTTTGTCAAAGCCTACTAGCATTGATATTGGATGTCAATTTGCTTCTCATTAGAATGTTTCTCGGCATTCTTACTTAGAGACTGCGTGACTATCGTAAAATAGTAGGAGCTTATCTTTGCTTCAAACCCAACTCTTGTAGGAACGAGTTCGTTAAATTTTATTATTTCCATGGTTCAATAGTAGCAATATACTTTGCTTTAGCTGTTGAGATGGAAACTTGTGTAGTTTGGATTGGCAAGATACTTTTCCTGCAAAATAAGCAAGAAATACACTGTAGATGTTTCGCCACCAAATTCTCTATTGCTAGGAATAAGGAATACTGCCATTGCATCCTTACGATCCGTTTGGAACAACTGTGGTGAGTAGAGCTTTTGTTAAAAAGTAGTTGACTGTTTGGATGTGAATTCAAAAAGTACTGTGAATATTAAATAGAGTGTTTGGCTGCATAACTATAAAAGTACTTTTGTATAAATTTTATATTTATTTGACAAAACAATAATTAATTATTACATATCTAATATTAATTTCTTTTATAAATAATATTTGTTTTATATCCTATTTCATAACGTTATGATATCACAATTATTTTAGTATATATCATATTACTTAAAATTAATTTATTTAAATCAAACATATTAGATGTAATTTGTATTATATTATCGAACACGTCAACATATAATTTCACTTTATATAATTTCACTTTATAAAGAATTAATGTGGCAAATAAATTAATAAGCTTATGCTCAACTCATACATTGACAAAACTCTTTATTGAATGAAAATATATATATTTTTTAACGAAGAAATTCAATACAGTTTCTAAGTTAAAAGTACAAAAATAGTAATCTCGGATGAAATTAACATAAAATACACATTTAAAAAATAAAGTTAACATAAAAAGTAAGATAAAAATGTCATAAATCATTGAAATTATTTAAATTGCATAAGTTCATTAAATATTTCATCTAAGCATTAGAAGATCTGCAATCCGATCACGCTCATCGTTCATTTCATGTTCATGTAGCAAACTATAATTATTTTCCTCTGCAACTTCTTCATTCCGGTCACTTCTTCATTCCGGTCAAATTCTTGACTTGTAGGTAATAATTCCTCGTCATCATCATATAGAGTAAATTCTTGATCTTTCTGTTCATGAATTCTGATGAAGTTATGGAGAGCCATTGAAGCAATAATGATTTTTACTTGCTTTTTGGTAGGGAAGCTTGGTATTTGACGCAAAACTTTCCATCTATTTTTTCGAACACCAAAAGTTCTTTCAATTGTGCACCTTAAGGATGAATGTGCATGATTGAAAACTTCTTTTTTCCCTCTTGGAAGGTCGTACGTCGAAAATCAAGAAGATGATAATGTTCACCTTTATATGGTCCCAAATAACCATTCATGTAAGGATATCCAAGATCTACTAAATAATATTTACCTACACCAAAGAAACAATATGTAATTTAAATAATTAAAAATACAAACATGATGGAAATATTTGTTTTAATTGACAAACATCTAGGTGGATGAGGAAAATTCAACGTTTCTTTACGTGGAGCCTCCAAGAAAATACGTGTAAATACGTGTATCATGAGCTGTGCCCTCCCATCCAACCCACGCAAATGTAAAACACATATTAAAATCACACACGGCCATTACATTTTGAGTAGGAATGCCTTTTCTTCCAATATACAGTATTTTTTTTTTTGATAGGGACCACGATTGGTATATGTGTTTCATCAATTGCTCCAATACAGTCTTTAAAATATGGCCAATATTTCTTGTCATCTTTAATTCTTCTTGAAATTTCTCTGAAGTGCGGATCACTAGGTTTTATGAAATCAACTGCCATACATGAAACAACATCCAACACAATTTCAAACCATCTAGATATGGTTTCACCCGAATATTGAAATCTCTCTTGAACCATTCTATTACCAAACCCATGACCTAATACAATTAAGAAGACAGCTACCCCCTCTATTAAATTCACACATGTACCATTCTTCAAACCATAAGACTCCTCTAACAATTTACACAATTTCATGAAAACTTGTTTTTCCATTCTAAATTGTTGGTGACATCTGTCTTCATGACCATTTAGTACATCCATCACAAACCTCCATCCTGTATAAGTAGATGTTCTACAAAGTTGTTTGACATAATATTTGATGAAATAGTTTACAGTTATTGCTACTCCCACTTCTACCATTTGTAAAAATTCTTCTTCAACTTCACTATCATCTGTATGCTCGTGATCATTATTGGAGCCATTGTCAGAAGATGTCATATCTATATCAACATGTATGTAACAAAGTATAAGATGAAAATCCAGAATTTCAACTTCAATACATTAAAAGATAATAACATGTGAGTCATTAGACATGTAATCAAACATAAACCATTACATAAAACATGATCACTCAATGTTTAGAAAACAACAAGAAAGATATTACATTATTTCATTTGTTTAAGCCATTTGATTTGAAGCTCATGATCCTTAAGCGCAACAAACATTTCCCTATTCTCTTTCTTAAGAAACACTTTTGTAACAAGCATAAAAAGTTCATCTCCCAGCTCAATTCCAGTTCATAGTATGCAACTTATCCATTACTTTAGAAATGCTACAGTCGGGCTCATCTCTTCTTCTATTTTGAATTGCAACACTTATATTATCTAATTGTCTAGATAACTTTGCAGCAACTCCACTTCTAGTCTCATCATTTTTTTTTTCTTTTCTTTCCTTTATCTTGAGTGGAGGCTCCAAATGTAGAATTTGATATACCAAAATCTTTGTCGATATCCTCGATTCCTTGAGTAAATGGTGCTTCATCATTAAAGTTTCCATATGGACCCTCAAATGTATCAAAACCATTTATTTCCTCGTCAACACTATTTGGTATATAACCTAAAGAAGGTGCCCAAGCTCCATCCCCTGTAGTTATAACATCTTTAAACAAGATATCCAATTGTTCAACATATTTCAAACCTCTAGTTCGAAATTTCGATGCTTCAGGATTCTCCTACGATAATAATAGTAAGTTATAATTATGTCCAAATATGAATTAAACCTAAATTATAACACAGTTTACATAGTAAAATAATAAAAAGTTAAACCGCACCTTCAATTTTATGTTCCACCATTCATCGCTTGCATCAATTGTTTGTCTCGCTGGATCCCATCCTAAACCAGTTTCTTTTCCTATTAAAGTTGTCCAAAGTTGCCAATCCTTTTTCAGTCCATCCTATTTATTTTTCAATTGCTTGTAATCATACTCCTTCTTGGTGACAATAAAAAATTTGCTAATGACATTCTTCCATCCAATCCTATTGAAGTGACCATTTGGTCGGTTTCCACCTAATGTCTCGTTAACACAAATTTTGATAAATGATTCAAGTGTAAAATCATTCCAATCTGCTTTATTCCTCTTTTTTTTACCATTACCATCTCCTTGAATTTCTTGAGTAGATTTGACATTTCCTAATAATTTAAAGATTCAAACATTAATCAAATGATAAAGAATATAAGAACATAAATCTAATTTTGAAATAGCAGCATTCTAATACCTTTTTTTTTTTAAAAAAGTGACTAAAAATTAAATGTAAACTAAGTGGAAAATGGATAATCACTTATATCAGGATTGCATGTCTAGTCAAAGCAGGAATTTTATTCGCATTATTCCCTATACAAGCATAAATTTCTTCTTTTCCAAACATTCTTTAGTTCTCCACATGATTGATAGGTAAATCTTTCTTTCTTGCATTATAAAGACTTCAAAACACAAGATATTCCTCCGGTAACTAAACTCATGGAAGTTTTATAGTTTGTAATGCTTGTCTATGCCTTTGATACTGTCCCTCATGTTGAGGATAAAAATAATGGTAAAGAATTATATATATTTATGTGGCAAATTACAGCAAATTACAAATCTGTACATAATGAATTAAGGATGAAAAGTGACATTTATCTTTAACAAAGAAAACAATAACGGTGGCATTTTTATTCAAACTTGCCAATTGGATTGAAATCAAAATTGAATTCATGTCCAATTTCTAAAGAAAAGTTATACAAAATAATTCAAGAAAATTAAAAGATAATCCAAATTCTTGATAATCCAAATTCTTGAAAATCTTTAACAATGTGTTTAACCATGTGTACAAACAGGACACATATTGTAATTCAAACACAAATAAGAATTGTTCAAATTAATATATTGTAATTTTAAAGTTGATCAAAGAATAAATTTCAAGAAGGAAGGTTAGAGTTTGTTTACCTGGAAAGGAAGAGGGGCAGAGAAAGATGAGCAAAGAATTGAAACGTTGAAGAAGATATAAGTTAGAAAGTTTTTATTTCTATTTTTATTAATGATAATTTTGATAATTTTAATGTTTCATTAAATGTTAATTGTAGCTTTTCATAAAAGCTCAAATATAGCTTTTTAGAGAAGCTCAAAATTTGGGTTTCTCTAAAACAACTTTTTTAAGCTGTTTTTTCAGTCAACAAACATTTATTGACTTTTGCCAAACAACCATAAATTTAATCAAAAGCACTTTTCCTCTTTCAAAAGTGCTTTTGAACTTCAAAAAAGCCCTTCCAAACACACACTTACTTTATCTGTAGAAGGAAAAGATTTCTTACTCAACTTAATATAACTAGAAAGTGATCTGCTAAATTGTTGCAATACCGTGTTCTTTTGTCCAGTTCTTGTGATATAATTGATAACTATGAAAATAAAAGAAAATAAAGAATATGGCTTGACTAAAGAAACAATAACTGAATTGGGGTTGTTTTGGTCTCTGCACATAGTAAATGGCCAAATGCGTAAAGTTGGAATCTGACCTCATGCTCTTTCCTCAGAGCATTGAGCGCAGATTGGATTATTAAGTGCTACAGATTACTGGAAAGTTTTGTTAGGATGAAAATCTCTTATTTTGTGTGGATTTCTCAGTTACTTTTGGGATTGCTTTAGTTTTTACGATTCAGAGAATCTGTTTACTGTTGATGGGATACCTGAGAATGATCTGCTGATTTCTTCATTATTTGGATCTCTCCAGCTAGGGGCAAAAAAGAGGGGGGGGGGGTTGGGGCAGGGACATTGAACTTGTTTATTGTGATGGTGAAATTTTAGTTTTTGCCTCGAGCTTTTTCTGATTGTCCACCTAAATTTTGAGTCATGATTTTGCTCTGACTGTTATATTATTATTATTCTTGGTTTCTTTCTTTGTTACTGGTTTCCTTGTAGCTTTGGCATAGTTAATTATTGTAATGGATCATAATAAAACAAAAGTTGTAATAGAGCCGATGGTGTAGAATTATTTGACTGTTCTACATAGTGTGCTGCAACAAGTAGACTCTTGATGGAGAAAGAAACCTTACTTTACTGTCCTTCCCTGGTGGGCTCTCGATTGAGTTGAGTTTAACAATTAATTGGGATGCAAGTCTTGTGAAAATAATTAGAGAAAAAGAAAGAACCATGAGCGTGTATGAAAAGAGTTTTTGAAGCTCGATAGCCGTGTGGAAAGTTTACTCGTAAAGGGAGATTGTTGAGGTTTCACATACAAAGAAGGTCCTCACATTAGGCTATTAAAAGAGTGGGAAGGCTTAATAAACCAGTCAGTCTAGGGTTAAAACCCAATGACTTGAGGTTTTTTATACGAGTTGAATTCTACATAGGTATGTTAAGGTCCAATCACATTCTAAAGGTTGTCTTGTGTTTAATAGACATACTCCCAACAGTTTGGCTTAGTGTTGGTTGACACATTTCACTTATTAGAGTGTCATTTCCTCTTCAAGATTTTGTTAGGATGCGACAGAAGTGTGGTTTACTGAGAAAACTTGTTCACCTTGGGTGATGAAGGAATATCCTACCAAGGACATCATCTGTGGTATGCTCTTCTAGCCAAAAATGGGAACAGAATCACCATGGCTAGACCTCTCTCTCCCATGCCCTTGTCTCTAATGGCTAGACCATGCTGGCTCAAGAGGTTTGATTAGGATGTATCATTCCAGATTTCTTTTATAAAGGTACCAATCTTCAACCATCATCAACGAGAAGAATGAGATTAAGGAGTTTTTTAATAATATTCTATTGGTAATTCATTTCAAAAGGCTACTAACATGCGTGCATAGCTTGTGAATTCAGCAGCCTATGATAAACAATAGTGCACGGTGCACCTCTCTACGAAATGTGCAATCCTTGTGGATTTGAAAATATCGACAAAATGAGAGAAATAGCATGTTTACTAGCCAATATAATGTAGATTTTTTAGAGGTGTGACCGTATGTTCCAACTTATAAACGAGCTATTTTGCTGAAAATCAAAGTGCTTTCAGTTTGTTTGAACGAGCTTCCATATTGTTTGGTATTTTCTTGATTCATTGTGGCATTATGTTTCATCTAATGGAGTGTCAACTGCTTAGAGCATATATTGAATAGGGAAAATTGCAGCAGGCGGTCTCCAACCTTTACCTCCTTTTGCACTTTTGTCCTCAACATTTATTTCTTGGCAATGTTACCCAACCTTTCATTTTTCTTTTTCGGTGAGCGTGATCCCATTGGCAGGTTTGCTCTAAAAAGTTGTCATGTGTGCCTCACGTACTTAAATAAGGGGTAATATTGTTCAAACACTATTTAAACTTTATATAAACCAAAAAAGTAAATATAATAAGATAATTTAAAGAAAAAATGCAGTAGTCAATAGTCATCTTCTCTGCTGCCCCAGCCACCAGCCCCACCTCTTGCTACCGCTAGCCACCACCCCTAGCCCTGATTGCCTCAACTACTTCACAGCCTCCCACTCCCAAGCCCCGCCTCTCATTTCGCAGCCAATGGGGAATGCATTCAACTGTGGATAGTTGCGAGTGCGGCGGAGATTCTGGTGCAGTGAACTCTTAATGGTTTTGAAATATCAATAAATGACAATGGGTCTTAAACCTCCAAAAGATTGCTGCTGGATGCCATATAAACAAAATTAGCCATCTACTGATTAAGCACATGTTTGAGCATGCTTAAATTATAATTTCAGCTAGTCAAACATACTTTTTATGTACACATTTCATTGGACCCACAACTTACAACCCATTTTTTATTCTCACACATTCACCAATTACTTATATTATAAGCACTTAAAAAATAATTTTAGCAGTGCCAAACATGTGCTAAGTGGTTCTCTTATTGGGAATTTATGCAATTCATATAATTTGTTGTTATTCAAGCTTCCAGTGATTGTAAGAACTTCTTGATTCCATTACAATCTTATTTATAAATCAGCAAACCACCCAAAAGCAACACTTTGAGTATCAAATGCCTATGCCCATACAAAAAAATCAAATTAGTAACAAATACTTGGTAAAAAAAAAAAAAAACCAAAATAAGAGAAAAGATATAAATGCCCAAACTACTGTATATAAATTCAACCCGTTTATCTATTTTGTTTAAATTTGGGTATATTAGACAAAATTCTGCAAGTAGAAAGTGTTTCTTATTTTGCCTCTGGAAAAAGTATTTTCCATTTGCAGAAGAATGAAGACAAACTGCTTTCTGCAACAGCTCTCAGTGGGGGCGGGATAGGGTTGGGGGAAGTACAGTGGGGTTGTGGGAGGCTGGGATTGGAGGCATTACATTGAAGTTGCGGGAAGGTGGGTCTTTTGAGGGTGGAGGGTGGAGGGTGGAGGGTGGGGAGTTGGGGCCTTCAACAGAGAAGAAGATATGTTTTTGTTTTTTTCCTTTCTTTTTGCTTATTTATATGACTTTCCTTTATTACCCCTGTTTTGTTATTCATGTGCATTACATGTGAAAACTTAACAGGATTTTAGAGGACACTAATAGAAACACAGTCTCCAAATAAGTTGAAAGGTTTGGAACAATATTGCCAAGAAATAATGGTTGGAGATAAAGAAGTGTAAATTAGGTTAATGGTTGAGGACTGCGGCTGCAATTTTCCTTTTGAGTTTGGCTACCCAAACGAAAGATGATTGGAGGCATATTGTATTTTTAGCTACCAACAAAATTGATTTCGTCTCAGGATATCCCATTTACACACGTCACCTAGTTCACTGAGTTGGTGTTAATGGACTTCATGAAAAGCTGATTACTGAGTATATTTGAAGAAGCCAGGGTCTCAGTTCACTTCTTGTGAACGGAGGTAGCAATCTCAAAGCACTCAAAGATGTAGGTTTATCAAATACATGATATGTATTAAAGCACTTCTTGCTGTGTTCATACTACAAAATGCATATGCAAGATTTAATTTTCATGCAATACCATTTCTCTAGCTCCCTCACTCATCCAGAAATACAAACAGAAAATGATCATCTGTTTGTGGGAGTTGATATGGTTACTAATATTTAGTAATGTATTGCTTAGAGGAATGACACAAATGCGTTTCTTAAAGACTCGATTTGTGCAAGTTGTATATTGTTTAATGGTGTTTTATCAATTCTTATTTTCAGGTGTGGCGGCTGATTACGAACTTCTTTTTTCTTGGCAAATTTTCTATCAATTTCGGGATTCGCCTCTTAATGATGTATGAGCATTACATTCTGATTCATACTAGTTAAACAAATTAAGATTTTACTTCTTTGATATTATATCCAATGATACTGTTGAATCTTAGGTAGTTATGATGTGCTATTGGATTAAGATTTCCGTGCATCAATGCTTTGTGTAATTTCTTCCTGATTTTTGTAGAGCAAGATATGGAGTCCAACTAGAAAATGGACCTTTCGAAAGACGCACAGCAGATTTCTTGTGGATGATGATTTTTGGAGCTTTGTCACTATTGGTATGTAAGATTCTCTCTGTGAGTGTGTCAGGGGTTGGGGAAGGCATTTTCGTTCTCTCCCTTTTCCTTTCTCTCTCTCTACTTAAAAAAGGATCAAAGGCAAATGCACCATTTACAGGTTGGCTGAAATTGGCATGTTCCACTCTTTCTTCACAGTGAATTGGTTAACATGATAGGTACTTTATTATTTGGGCAGTGAATAGGTTAAACGTATAAGATGTTTTGTGTTTATTTCTTTTTCGCTCAATCTCACATTCCTTTACCTTGCCCTCTTGCCTTTTCCATTAACTTTGCCTTCATATCAGTTTCTTCACCTCCAGTACAACCACCATTCACATCAAGATGTTTTTGCATAATTTCAATTTATATGGATAGATGTTATTGCATCTTGTATATAACTCGTATTTTGCCTGCATGTTTAGGTTCTATCTGCAATACCCTTCTTCAGGTCCTTATTTTTAGGGGTATCACTTGTTTTCATGCTTCTGTATGTCTGGAGTAGAGAACATCCAAATGCCACCATCAACATATATGGCCTTGTGTCTCTTAAGGTAATCTTATTTCCGGATATTTTGGATTATGCACCTGTTAATGGGATTTATGGTTTTTTAAGTATTATTTTTTATTCCTAACACAATTTTTTCCTAGCAGGCATTTTATTTACCATGGGCCATGCTCTGCTTGGATGTTATTTTTGGTTCTCCAATTGCACCAGATCTTTTAGGAATTATTGCCGGACATCTCTATTACTTCCTGTCCGTGTTGCATCCAATCGCTGGTGGGAAAAACATACTGAAAACTCCAGTTTTGATGTATCCTTTTATTTGGTTTCTTCAAGGGACATATCATGCATACACATGCACACAGGCGCACTGCCTCTCCTCTCTTGGGGAGGTCAATAGCAATCTTCGCCCTTTTTTTTTTCAGTGTGAGAGATCATTACAACTTAGAAACCTCGTGTTTGCTATCTGTGGCTTAATTCTTTTGGACTTCCTTTCTTCAACCTATCAAACCTAGATTCTAGGTATAAGGAAGAAGTAAACAAAAACAACTGAGGGAATGTTTGGTTATGTAGAAGTTATGATGGTTGCTCTCTCATTGTTTTTATTTGGTTGTGCATTTCTTTAACTGCTGCATCACAGACAAAAACTAGTTGCGCGATGGAGAATTGGAGCTCCGACAAATTACAACCCTCAGCCCGAAAGAACTACTGGTGGGGCATTCAGGGGAAGATCTCACCGACTAGCTGGATAATGTTTCCTTCTTTCCCTGTAAAACACTTTGACATGCGAACGTTGAAAATCATATTAATTTTGGTGCACTTGTTGAAATAACTGCTCACAAGGAAAAATATGGTATGGCAGGTGTGATCCAGATGAACATCCAAGTTGCAAACTCTCTTCGTCTCTGCATTTTTCATAGTATTTTGTTGGAGAAAATCATTGATAGAATACTGAATCAATCAATATACGAAATTAAAGTCCATTAGATTAGTCTCTCTAGCGTTTCACTTTTTGCAGGTTTTAGAAATTGACTTGCTTACATTCTTGAACAAAATCTTTTGTTTTTATTATTTATACGGCGAGCTTTAAAAAATTGATCTTTAAGATTCCGTATACAAGTAGTTTTATCATTTATGTTTGATAAATTAGTTGCGTATAAATAGAGTTGACATGTTTAAAAAAGACATTATGATGAAAATAGACCTCCATCTATTGTTCGGAAGGGATAGTTTTTTCATACATTAAAAATATTACAAGAGTTTAGTAAATATTATTTTACTATTCTTATTCTAAAAATATTATTTTTATTTTTTTGTAACACTTATTGTTACATTTGTTATATTTATTACATTTAGAAATTTTTACTTTTTGGATCTAGAGCTGTGGGATTTTGTATTTGAATTGTCTAGTAGTACAAATAATTTTGCACGAATTTTTGAATTAAAGATCGAAATTGCGGTCGCAATAAGAGGTGAAAAATCATTTACTCAGCCTCCTTGGATATCTCAAAAGATTGTGGGACGAGATGCATATGTATCGTCCATACACTGTTGATCCAAGAGAGTTGCTACGGAGAGTTGAAGAGGATAAAAATATTTTATTTGCTTAGCAGTTTGGGACAAAAATACGAGAATCTCAAGAGCATAATTTTTATGGACTCTAAACTCACATTGTTCTCTAGTATTTGTTAAAAGTATAAAAATGAGGCGATAATTGCTTTTAAAGAATTTCATATTATATTGATTAATCAGTTAGATGTCAAGGTTTAAATTTTCGGATAATGACAATGGTACAAAATATGTTAAAGGTTCTTTTTTTTTTTTTAATATCTTCGTAGTTATGGAATTGTACATTATACTAGTTACACGGGAACTCTACAACAAAACGGTGTGGCAAGGAGGAAAAATGGACATATTCTTGAGACAACAAAACCTTTATGCGTCGTATAAAATATAAATGTCCCGAAGAAATATTGATCTCATGTAGTAATGACTGCAACATGTTTATTAATCGGCTTCCTAGTAGAGTGCTTGGTTTCAAGTCCCCATTGGAAATATTGAAGAATTCAAAGTTGGATGTTTCTCAGTTGTGAGTGTTTAGTCGTGTTTGTTATGTCCATCAACAAGTTGTACATCATGATAAGTTTGATGCTCGAGCATTGAAGTGTGTATTCTTTGGGTATCCTTCAACAAATAAATGGTATCTTTGTTACAATGTAGCTAATCGCAAAGTTGATTAACTCGTGATGTGCAGTTTGATGAATCAAAACCATATTTGTGAAATATAAAGTTCTAACAATTAGCTTCAAGGGGATAATGTTTCCTCTCCTGACAACGACTAGTTGTGTCGATTCTCTTATGGAAAGAACTCACCCCGATGAATTTTTAATTCAAAAATTACAAGTGAAATTGTAGCTCCAAATGAAGAAATTCAAACTGATAAAGTCATCAACCACGATAATTTTACACCTTAACGAAAATCAAGTAGATAGACACGACTTCGAGGAAGAATGAAAGATTTTATCATGTACTATAAGGTCACGTGTCTTATGCAAGCATATTTGACATATGATAATGTGACACAATCACATAATGCATTCTTAGTTGCATTCAATGGCGGATTTATAGTGGGGGCAGTGAGGTCAACTGTCCTCACTCAGCTTTCAAAATTGATATTGTGTTTTAGAAAAAAAATTAAATTAAAATTTATAATTTTGCCCCCATAACAAAATATATACTTGTTATCATCTGATTTTGATAGGGCCTCCACGTCAGTAAAGGCCCAACAAAAGCCCCATATAGGCTGAGCAAGGACCTCGCAAATCCTAAGAAGGTCCCGAAGACCCATCAGACATCTTAGTATTTTTGAACTACAATACCGCGAGGCCCATGGAGGGCCTCGGCACTCACAACGATCCATAAGACCTCATGGGACTTCAGATTTATTATAACCAAAGCAAAGACGATATTCTGGAATGACCAGAGAGTAAATGGAAGACAAATTGCGTTGTATTGGCACACAGATCCTTACAAGGAAACCGAATCACAATCTCCTAAAAATTAGACAACGTGATAAACTCAAATAAGGTAAGATAATCTTGGAAATTGCCTTAAACAATGAATGATCCCTATCATATAAGGAAGGAGGATCCGATCGGGTATCTGATTGATTTGTTTCCTAAATCAATCAGGACTCTTGCACTATAAATACAACGTCTCCGGTTGTTCTAAGGTACGCTCTTCTTGCGCTAAAATTCCACCATAAACTCTGCTCAAATCTCTGCCTGCGTGTCTCTCCCACACCCAATTACTTTCGCCCCCCGTGTATTACTCTTATACCGGTAGTTGACTTAATCGTCGGAGTACCAACGATCGCCGGACCCTTTTTCTCCGAAGATCTTGGTGCCTAACGATTATCTGAGTATGCAGGTAATATACAGGTTGACAGATGAGTGACTGGAGATCTGTTGACACGTGGATGTTGCAGGTTCCAACGTCAACAATACTCTTTAGATAGATGCAAAGAAAGTGGCAAAGTTTATTATTTGTGTTTGAATAGATTAAAGAATTTTCTCATGTTTTAGAATGATAAAATTGACAAAATATTATGCTTAACACCGAGTGTAATCTTTTATTTGATTTTCAATTCTAAAATCTGAAAAAGGAAAATTGGCCAAAAACGTCCCTAACGTATAGACCCGGTGCGCAAATCATCATTACCTTTCAAATTTTGGCAATTACATCCCTTACATATCCATGTAGTGTCCAAATCATCCTTTCGAATGGAATCCATCCAATATTCCGTTAAAACTTTTGGAATTTTGGCTCAAATTGTCCATAACTTTTGTCCTTATGGTGGAATTGGTACCCTAACGTTTATGTTTTGGCAAACAAGTCCCTAACCTATGTGTTTTGGTGCGAAATTGGTCCTTATGGAATGAAAAAGACAAATATACCCTTAGTTTAATTAGAAGAAATTGTATGTAGATTCTTAATCATTACAAAATGTGCAAATAAGTCCAATACTTTTATTTTTTATAAAAAAAATTTAAAAAAATTAATGAGTATTTTTTTTAAATTAACACTTTAGTAATAAACATGTCAAATAAATTTATTATTTTTATTATTAAGTTAAATAAATAATAAAATGACGTATATAATTTTATGACATTGACCTAATCTTATTGCATTTTTATTTAACATAAAAATAATAAAATAAAAATGTGTTTTATTTTTAATAAATTAAAATAAATAAAGAATATAGTTGAATTTCTAATATTTGTAGTTAATAAACATATAACTCAATTAAATAAAAGTATTTGAACATCAAGTTTGTGACAAAGTTATTTTTTTTTATATAACAATAAAATAAAATTTTAATTTTTAAATAATATATTTATTACTTCATAATAAAAATAATAATTTTATTTGACATTTTATTACTAAAGTGTTAATTAAAAAAAAAAAAATCATTAGTTTTCTTTAATTTTTTTATAAAAATAAAAGTATTGGACTTATTTGCATATTTTGTAATGATTAGGAATCCACATACAATTTCTTTTAATTAAAACTAAGGATATATTTGTCTTTTTCATCCCATAAGGACCAATTTTACACTAAAACACATAAGTTAGGGAATTGTTTGCCAAAACATAAACGTTAGGGACCAATTCCACCATAAGGACAAAAGTTATGGACCATTTGCGCCAAAATTCAAAGGTTTAACGGAATATTGGATGGATTCCGTTCAAAAGATGATTTGGGCACTACATTGATAGGTAAGGGAAGTAATTGTCAAAATTTGAAAGGTAATGATGATTTGCGCACCGGGCCCATACGTTAGGGACGTTTTTGGCCAATTTCCCTCTGAAAAATTAAACAAAATAGCCCTTCTTTTTTTGCGTACAAATCTCGTGAAAATATAGTTGAATTTTTAAATTTTTGCATGAATAAAATAGGTGGTTTTATTGTTTTTTTTCAATGACGTTATGTCTATCAACTACTGTTTCGTTGCTTACTGCTATAGACACTACAAGTTAGTGTAGTATTGTCGGCCAGCATTATAGTATTGCTAATTGCCAAATTGCCTCCATAAGCTAAAGTTTCTGGCTCCGCCCCTGACTGCATTGTCTAACAATCAAGAACCATAAGCAAATTTAGACCCCGTTTGTAGAAAATGTATGGAGGGAAGAAGTCAGTGCTCTTAAGAAGAACAAAACATAGAAATTATTAAGCTTCCATGTGGAAAGAAAATAGTGGGTTGCCGCTGGATTTACAAAATTAAATACAAAAGTGATGACACTATTGAACAAAATAAGGAAAAACTTGTTGGTCGAGATTTTACTCAAACATATAGGGAAGACTATAAGGAAACTTTTTATCCTATTAATAAAATGAAAACCTTTCGAGTACTTATCTCTTTTGCGGTCAATCATGGTTGAAAATTATTTCAAATGAATGTAAAAAATATATTTCTGCATGATGATCTTGAAGAAGAAGTTTATATGAATATTTCACTAAGTCATCCGCAAAAATCTGAATTTGGTTTATTATGCAAATTGAAAAAAAACTTTATATAGTTCTCGAGTAATCACCTAGAGCTTGGTATGCTAAACTCGATGATGATATAAATAATAATTAACTATCATCACTCGATTATGGCCTCAAAGAAAATAACTTAATAATGAGATCAGTTGACCACTCACTATTTGCTAAGAAAGCAGCAATGTGTACCACGATCGTACTAGTATTGGGCTGGAAGTCCAATTGATCGCAAATCTACAACTGAATATGGTACATTGAAATTAGTGACATGGAAATAGGGGTGGGCACCCAAACCGTCAAACTGCTCAAACCGATCGAACCGAATCGAATCGGGTCGGTTTAGTTCGGTTTTTCACACCCTAGCGGTTTGGTTTACTAATTTAAAAATATATTCGATTTGGTTTGATTTGGTTTCGATTTGGGCAAAAAACCGAACCAAACCGCCAAATAAACCGAACCGAGAAATGGGAGTTATTTTATAAATAACATGTCAAAAAACAAGTTGTAAATAATAGGTTATTTTATAAATGAGAGTTATATTTAAATTTTTTGTAAATTTTTGTTAATAACATGTTGTATGTTGTAAAGAAAATTTGAAATGGGAATTATAAAATTAATTTTTTTTTGTGTGTATACAAGCCCAAAACATTAAAGCCCAAACCGCTCAAACCGAACCAAACCGAACCAAGATTGGTCGGTTCGGTTTGGATCGGTTTTATCCAACGCGGCGGTTTGGTTCGGTTTCAAATAATGGCCAAACCGAATTGGTCGGTTCGGTTTCGGTTTGGGCCCAAAACCAAACCAAACCAACCCATGCCCACCCCTACATGAAAATGCAAAAAATAAAATGTTATTGCATGCTCTAGTGTTGAAACTAAATATCACGCTATGGCCTTAGCCACTAGTGAAGTAATTTGGTTGCGTGCATACTTCGAGACTTGGGCTTCGATACTACTTTTTTGTTGCAGGGTCGGTATTGAGATTTGGGAGCTTTAGGCGAAAATTAAAATAGGACCTTTTTAATATATTGAGATGTTTTTAAAATATAAATTTTTGAGAGACAATTAAAAAATGATTGAAATTTGTGTTAAGATGTGGAGCTTAATATGTCGCGGATCGACCTAATATGTTGTTTTAAGTAAGTGTTTTTCGAAATTTTGCCTTAGAGAACTTTATTATAATTAGAAAACTTTCATTATGTTATTATATATACAACTAATCTTTTGTACACAAAAATCATCATTTTTTATAGAACTATATAAATCTGTGTTCTTTATTATCTGCACTTTTATTTATTGTTCCAATCATAACAATCTGGAAAATCGTTTTGATTCAAGATAAAAATTTCTAAAATGAGGTTTAAAGAAAAAATTGCACGGTCTACAATTTAAAGACTAGATTAAGATAGATAATGTAGGTTGGATTTAGATTTATTTTCTATTTAGACTCATTTCACATTTAAGTAGATTGGTCTTTGCTTCTTAAAAAAAAAGAAAAATTGGGTCCTGCATAGTTGGGGTCCCTAGGCGGTTGCCTAGCCGCCCAGGGCCGGCCCTGCTTCTCTGTCCAAATTATTTTGTGATAATCAAACAACTTTACTCATAACTTTAAATCTTGCATTTCATGAGTGAACTAAACACATTGAGATAAATTGTCATTTTGTTCGAGAAAATGTACGAAGCTAGTGTATATGCACTCCATCTGTGTGGAGCAACCAACAATTGGCAAATCAAAGGTCTTCCAGCAATCAAGTTTCAAGAGATTTTGTTCAAGTTGGGTTTATCGATATTTTCGCATCAACTTGATTGGGGGAGTGTTGGAGATAGAAATAAGATTTTTTGTTTCCATATACGTTTCTTTAATGTAATACGCAGTATATAACCATATATATGTACGTGACTATTTTAATTGATGAAACACAACAATACATAATAATAAAATGTCCTCTTTCCCATGCATGTAAGCATATTGTTGAACCACCTTATATATTGCATATTTGTTTAATTGCTTTAATTCAATATGTACATAACATTAGTTTTCTTGTAAGGAAAAAGTGTTTTAGTTCATTTTTCTGTGTTCTAACTTTCCGATTTTGACGTGTGTTTGTTTTGTTTTGTTAAATAAATAAAGAAGCCATGACAATGAAGACTGCCGTGAGGATCGCAGATTGAAAAATGTGCCGGACAAAGTTATAGCCACCTCTTGCATGGTGGCAGCTCCGGTTGAGGGAGTGTTTTTAACGAAGAAAACAGTCCAGTTAGTGGTGTTGCTTGGGACACTTGGTGATGTACATTTTTTTGCGTGCTTCATTTTCAAGTTATATGGTAGTATTCCACTGGACACACACTTCTTGCCAACTAAATACAAGTATTTTGTTGGGATTTTTACTTTTTGTCAAATTTTTTTTTTTTTTTTTTTTTTTTTTAATAGAGTGGTTTGACAAAATTTTTAACAAAAGCGTTAATACAAATTGTCAAATTTTAAGGCTAACTCCAATACCATACACAGGTAGGAATTAGAGAAAAATGGCAACAGGTGCAAAGATAAATAATGGACCAAGTTTTATTATAACCAACTGGGAAAAAATAATAATATTTACGGGACATTTTTTCACTAGACTGAATCTTGTTAAACAAAATGAATCACATCATTTTGAGCACTATCAATGTATAGGAATATGTCTGAAGCTATTTGAGAAATCCAGTTCGCCGTAGTACCAAAAAAGAGTTCCCAAAACCAGAGATCCAATGCAAGTACTGAAGAAAAGATGAGCAATGCAAGAGTCTGGTACCGGTTTAATGGCCATCCCAGCACTTCAGCTATTGTTTTCAGAAAAGGAAAGGACTTACTTGTCATATTCTTATTTCTGATGGACCAAGCTGTAATCCACTGCACCTGGGAAGGAACAAGGTCAAACTCCTCCCGTAACCGTCTTCCCAAGTCTGGCATGTGACCACCCCCGTATAATATAGCGATCTTATTGTGCCCGTCACCTATTGCTCTGTCAAGCGCTTTTATAGCAGCTTTGTTCCGCTCACCAATGATAACAGATCCCTCCTCCACATCAGCTGTCACCTGTATGAACCTACACAAGTAGGATGTCGGAGTAAAACTTGAATTGGAAAGTAAAAACACATTTGTTACACATGCACGTCCTGTTTTCCCTCTTCATCACGGTAATCTAGCACCAGCACTACACAGTTCATGATACATTAGCATCTAAAAAATAACATAGAGCAACAACGACAACAAAATGCATATTAAGATTCAGGTGATCTAACAGTTTTCAACTAAATAGTTTATCAAAATAACAATAATTTGTCATAATCAAGTAGACATACGATTTCTAGCATATTTGTGAGTGCTTATAAGCTGGTCAAACATCATTTTTATCCACACATTTCCTAGGACTCACAACTTTTATCCATTATTTATCCATATATTTCGTGAGGACCCACAGTTTATAATCTACAAAAATCTTTACCACACACATTCTTTAGTTTTTGAAATTCCAAAGACCTCTCGTGATAGTGTTCTACAAAAATAGCATTCCACAATTATTGTCCCTTTATTGTATTGATAATATTTATTGGCAATTTTGCAAACTAGATTTGCAAGAAACAGAGAAAAAAAAGAATGTGATAAGGTTAATACAAGGAAATTTGATAATTTAGTAGATAGCCCCAACAAGATCTTGCGTATGCTATCAAAACTGAGGAAGGTCTAAGAGTATTATACCATTGGAAGTGTAAAACCAGGGCAGGTCCCACTAATTATGGTAAACTGGAAGTTAGTCTAATTTACCTAAAACACTAGATTACAACTCCTAGGTGGAAAGTTGGTGTCTATGCTTCACAGAACTCCTCCTAGGGTGAAAGTCAGTGTTCAACATGCCTCACACATGTGCCTTAAAACCACGTGACATGTCCTAACTTTTATATGTTTTAGTAAATTTTTAACATATGAGAGACACGACCTCAACACACCATTATGTGTCTTACACTACATGTGGCGGGTCCTAGATGTTTTAGATTCTTTAATTATCAACACATTTATTTATTGTGAATAAGACTTAGTTTGTTACTGTTATTGAAAGTTTATGACACGGAAGGGACATGTCACTGACACATCAAAGGACATGGTTAGTCTCATTTAGGAAATTTTGTAATATAAAACTAGGGAAGATTTTAAACTGACGTGTAAAAATGTCAAAACAATGTGAGAAAATGCACAAACTCCATGTCAAATTTGTTTTATAACTACTTCATGCACTTTTTGATACATGAATATTTTTATTGTGTAATACAGTGTAAAAACCAAAGTTATTTTGATATAACAAACAACTACTCAAAGTCATAATATTTCACTTGCAAAATTGAAAATTCAAGCCAAAGATAAAAAGAAGTATCAAATTTGTTGAAAAGTCAAAAGGTATAAAAAGAAAGATATGATATAAATGTATGTTTTTTAAGTATTTAATTGACGTGTCCGAATGGGAGAAAACTGTTGAAACATCTTAGACCTGTGTAACCATGACAAGGAAAATACAATTTTTGGGTTGAAAACTATAACAAATCTAGATTGGCATACTAATAGTGCTTGGAATGCTTTCCTTGAGAATAATGAACATTCAATTAAATATATTCACAGTAAAAAAAATGGAAAGCATGTTGTATTCTTCAAATATGAAAGTCCTTACTCGGATGTTAGCCTCTTTGCCAGGAAGACCTTCATTGCTGCACCAAAATCAAGCTTTGACAAGGCCTGTAATTCAGGATATTCTGCTGTTTGGCTTCCCCCATCTGCACAAAGACTTCCAATGATGACAAGACCAAGAAGAGGCATTGGCAGGACACGAGAAGCCCAAAGAAGTTTGGATCTCCAAGGACCAAGATCTTCTGGAATCGATGATTGCTTCATAATGGCTTTAGTGGATCTAAGTGTCATATCTCTGGCAAATGTGAAGAAGCTCTCACCCTTTTCAAGCTGAAATGGATCAGATAACAAAATAAGACTTCTAAGAATAGTGAAAAATAAACAACTATTCATCAACTAATAGTAATTGGATGAAAATGGCTCCTAAGAAAAGAAAGTTGTTATGAGAAAACTAATAGCATGTACCTGAAGTAACTTGAAAGTTTCAAAGTCGAGATCTGCATGATACCAATTCTCAGCCTGGTATTCAAGACAATCTAATTGGAAATCAAGCATCAGCAGTTTAGCCATCTGTCGCTGAATGCATCCAATAATATTAAATCCACGTGCATATGAGCCCTTAAGTTTATTTTTAGCAGCCATATTTCTTCTGCTTTCTAAACTTTCTCTGCTAGCAACCATTTCATAAAGTACACAATCGTATAGCTCAAGTTCCTTTTGCAGTGTTGCAAAGTACCTGCAAAACAGAATATAACGTCTAGATGAGTGGTTTTTTATGGTTTGAAATGAGAAACTAGATTTTTCGAAAGGCCAGGGGCTGGTGGGCAGAAGCAAGTATAATGTGGAAGAAGCATTGAAGAACCATACTTAAATTGATGAGCAAAACTGCGCGACAAAGTAAAATTACTTCTTCGATCTCTCTCTCCCCCATCCCACGTTTCTATCTGATTCAAATTTCTAAATATAGACACAAAAATAAGCAAAGAAACAACTTCACAACAAATATAGAATGGATGACATTTCCTCTCCCATTGTCAACTCTCTACCTTTTTTTCTTCAGTACACACATCAACATAATAAACTATTTTTTATAAAGACATAGCTAAAATTGCAATACTGCACATAATCAGTTAATTGTTACAGGAAAAATACAACTTCAAAATCTAATTTTCAAACAAAATCTTTGGAATCAGAGCCGCTAAGACTTACTCCTTATCGGCAATGTGAATTGTCGAGAACAAATCCACCTAGGCAAGCACAAAAACAAGAAACCCGTGTTACAGAAAATGAGAAATAGGGCTCCTTACATATCCCAAATGCACAAAAGTGAAAAAAATGAAAAATCTACCTGAAGAAATGGTTGAAGAAGGGACCAAGGGAACTTCTTGCGGTAG
The DNA here is from genome assembly GCA_023638005.1 of Forsythia suspensa. NCBI lineage: Eukaryota > Viridiplantae > Streptophyta > Magnoliopsida > Lamiales > Oleaceae > Forsythia > Forsythia suspensa. Next base: position 21,632,776 of record CM042673.1, read on the forward strand.
CTAACAACAGCAGTCTGCAGCTTCCCATGGTCGCCTCTCTTGAACCTCATGAAATCCGCAAACGAATTGTTTTGCAGAAACAAATCGGCCGATTTTTCATTGTCTTTATCGATGAAAATTTGCTTTGAGAAAATCTTGCACTTGGAGAATCTGAAGGTTCCTGGCTTGCAGGAAAAGTAGGCTGGATGTGAATCAGAAGTGAAATTTGCAGGAAATGAGGATGATGGTAGTTTTGGGTATGTTATCGAGAGAGAATTATGAAGCATAGCTCCAGAAAAATGGGGATGTTTCTTCCGTTGGTCTCTGGTTCCGGTAGTTCTTGTTATCCAGACAAAAATAAATACGCATTTTTAGATCTTTTCTCTTCGGGAAATTTGAACATTCAGTCCTCAACCTTCAACTTCTATTTTAAAGTCATTCCTCCACCTTTAAATTTGGACTTCTAAATTCTCAAAATTTATTGCAGTAAACTTTAAAAGTAAAAGTCTTGATCTCCTATCCATTTATATTGCTTATTTATAATGTCTACATTGAGGTGACATCACTTGATTGGTAAATAATGTGTATAGGCGAGGAGTAGCTAGAAATTTTAACTTGTGTGGCAATATAATTTGTTAGCGATCTTATAATAGCGGCCGACGACACTATACTAGCTTGTAGTGTCTATAGCAGTAAACAACAAAATAATAGCCGATAAATATAGTGTCATTGAAGAAAACAATAAAATCACTTATTTTATTCACACAAAAATTTAAAAATTCAACTAGATTTTCACTAGATTTGTACGTATAAAAAAAGGGGTATTTTATTTAATTTTTCAGATTTTGAAATTAAAAATCAAATAAGCGTTAAAGTTCTAAAAGATTAATTTGTTTCAATTCAAAAAATAGGAATGATGTAGATAAAAATCATGTATTTTGCAACGAGAAGAATAACACTCAGTTCGATCTATGATTTATCATTCATGGTTGTTGATAAGATTCTTCCATTTAGCAACACCTCTTAGGATGGCATTACATTCGGTGATAAGCATAATGTTTTGTCAATTATATCATTCTAAAACATGAAAAAATTAACAGAATTATGTAAAAAGACAAAATATGCAAATGGAACTAAAGATTAGAGATTTAAAAGTTATTTTTAAGATTATAAATTAATTGCACAAATTTTTCGAAAGATTATAAAAAGAAAAAATAACATGGCAATAGGGATTTGAACCCAAATATGCCCAAACACAAATAATAAACTTTGTCACTAGGATAGAGAGCTTGCTTTGCATCTATCTAAAGTTAAATATTTATATGTTCTTGTAGGGGCAAAATTATAAAATTTAATTTCTTTCCAAACCAAAACAAAAAATTTGAAATTAGAATTAAATATTTAATATAGAACCATAACTATCAATAATGGGACTTGTGGATTATACATTACATGGGACTTGTTTATGTTAAGATTCAGGAGGCTAGATTGACCCACAATTTATTGATCATTGATCATTGATTGTTAAAAATGCTATATTTTTATTTTAGGTAAGAAATATTTTTTTGGCCATATTTCTGTATAGTAATTTTGTATATATTTGCATGCAAGCTTATCAATGAAATAACACGAGACTACTATTCTGACTTTATTTTTACTAGAATTGACATTTATTTTGGCAGTTATTTTTTGAATTTTCATTTAATATTCAAATTCATTTTGAACCACTTGATGTCAAAGTTGTTTTTATAGACCATTTGTGTCATTTCTACAAAAGGCATTCTTCAATTTGCCTATTTCTTTGCATTTCAAAGAATGGAAAGAAATGCTACATTTTCAATGCAAAACTGATTTCCTTAATGCTACTGCACAAAAATCTCAGAGCTATGATACTACTACATGGAGGAAAACTCATGAAAATCATTCCTATATCCAATTTTCCAAATTCAAAGGTTAGTGAAACGGGCAGAATTAGCAGTTCCTTTTCTCCTCCTCCGACGCTTCTGCCTAATTTTCCAAAAAATCAAGACTAGTACAAGCCCTACAAACAGAAAACACACGTATTCATCATCATGCAACAAGAATAGAATTATATCGACTATTGATGAAATATGGGAACATTGGCAAGTACTCACCAGAAACAGCAATTGCTGGTATAAGCCAATAACTAGCAACGATCACAGGCAAATCTAGCTGGAACACAAGTAAATTTATATCAGCCTTGTTTTGCATGTTAAAGTGAGTTATACTGCTAATGAATACATGCATGTTTGGTGTGCAGAGTTAGACTGTAGTGATTGTATCTACTCTACCTTACCAAACATGCAGAAGGGGAAAAGATATAACCGTGTTGCAGTTTTTATTCTTACATCATCTCTGGAAAATAAGCCCAAGTATCTGTCTCCAAAAGAATCACCGGCTGAGTTGGAGATTTGAACTATTGGAGTAGAATTTAAACCTCTACCCATATCAATAACAGCATCGCCTGGCAATCTTCGATTGCGTCCCCTGACATGTAAATCATAGCCCTTTGTTCCCCATACTTCAAACCTTGAGTCACTCCGGCAAATCAATTCTTTGCCAACTACAGCTGAGTAAGTCGAGAAATTCACATCTTTTCTGCGAGATGGTAGCTGCTTCATGTCGAGGTGCAATGTGTTATCCTGTCTACTTGAATCTGAGAAAAGCACTGGATCTTTTATATTATTGGCAGTAAAATCTAATATTTTCTTTAAAAGCCAATAACAATTTGTAACCATATGGCTGCTGTCCAAACAGTTGGAGTCTCCATAGACTGCAACTCGTCCACCACCAACCTCCAAAAGACCAAGAATAGGTGAGTCTGCCTGCATGAATATGGAAGAGAAATGGGTAATTATACCCAACTTTGTGAGTAGGCATTTCATTCAAGGACCCAGATAGGCATTGGAAAGAAACTCCCCTTCTCTAGGAACATTCAGTTACTAACTAAATCAAGTAAGCAAAAGGATAAAAGAAACTGCATGAAGAGTATTTTGAGTGCCTTAAATTTATGATACAGTGATGCTCATCTAGTTCTGATTCACCCAGTGAAGTATCATCAAGTGTTTAAAAAGCTAATTAACCAGAAGAAAACCACTAATTAATCAACAGGCTTAGTCGCCTCTTATTAGTTACTAGACTCAAGGTTTTTGTTGCTTCATCAATAGACGAGATGAGAGGGTAACACAATCAAGAATAAGCCCCCATGAACTCACCTTGCTCATACCCGATAGTAGGAAATTCTGAGTGGCGCCACTCTCTGAGCTATCCATGAAAGGAAAGCTATGCAAGTATCCGCCTCCTGGAAACTTCACAATATCGGTTCCAGATGCATATCGACTCTGTTCAGCATTCATAACAAAATCACCATTTAAAATCTTATCTCCAAAAGCGATCCCGAATGGGGCCAAAAGATCATTTAGAGCAGGCACATTTGCACCTCCAGTGATAGGCGTCCACCAGCTCCTCGTATTATCATCAAAAAATTTCATCTTCACCATAGAGTCCAAATTGTACCAATCAGCAAAGACTGCAAGACCTAGTCCAGTATTGATCACATCATCTCTCAGTTTTTTTATTTCTTCATCGAAGTATTCATCTTCAAGATCTACCAGCAGAAGTGTCCCATATTGTTGAGCATCAAAGCAAGTAAAAGGAGAACCAAGTGTTTCTACATAATATCCTGCGTCTCGTAACATGTTGAACATTATGTGGAAATTTGTATGTAAGTGATCTCCATGCCAGTCAAGGATGTCGTTCCTAACATCCAAGGAATCTCTTGGGATATAACCAGGCGGATATTTGATACTGTGAAATTGATCCCATAAGATCCTTGCTGATCTTGGTGGAGTAGGAACAACTTTTAGTTTCAGGCGAAGGAAACAAGTACTTCTTCGTGGGACTTTCTCTCCTTGCGCTGGTGGGCTATAAATTTTAACGGTTACGTTGCCCTCTATTTCACCAGAAAACTGCACCCCTTCTTCCTTGATTTGCATGTGAAGCGCCAGAAAACCAGTCCACGGCCAAATAATATCTGAGTAGGTGAAGTGAATGCTGAGAAGATTGCCTTCCTCATTCAAAGGATGCCATGATGGTGGACTTTCAAGGTAACCAATTACACCCATCCCATTCAAAATGGTTACATTAAAGATAACTGGCATGGCACCTGCATACAGCGGTTGACGGCAGAAAGGCCAAGAGTAAGGACAATCAGTGTAATCGAGGACACTGGGGAAAATGCTTGCTCGAGGTTCATAGCTCTTCAAAACTTCATAAGATTCCAGTCTGCCATTACAGTTCACGGTTAGAATTGAGGATATGGTCATCAAGTCAAGTCAATTTACAAAAAAGTAAGAGCACTCACAGATCAACCCTGCCTGCACCCTGCTCATACATGTTGGGACCAGAGAGCTTTGCAGCACCTTCAACCAGTGCTTGTTTCATACTGGCTGGATTTAGGATATCTTTTCGCTTGCTTTCAGGAATGACACTAACAAGGAGGCACACTATACCAGCAACTACAGGACTTGCCACGCTGGTGCCTGATAAGCTTTTACATCCCGTACTAATCTTGGATCCCATGATCTCCCTTCCATAAGCAACAATGTCAGGCTTCACACGACCATAGCTGTTAGAACAAAGTTTGCAAAATTATATATTTATGATCTACTCAGCTTAGCAAAAGCAAACTTTTAGTTTTTTTTTTTCTTTCAGGAACAAGGTCTTCTACCATTATGCATATATTGTAATATTTTAGTAAAGCTTACGTGATACTTTTCACCCTTTTTACCACGGCCAATCACTCTCAAGAGAGAGGCATGCCTAAGAATGAATCTAATGTTAAGTTGAGCCGAAATTGAGAACATATTAACCAAAGAACAAGTTTGCCCAGCTAGTGTCTTCTATGTCAATTTCTTTCTGGTTTCTGGGCAGGTTAGGAAATACTTCCTATGAACGCAATTCACAAAGAAAAAGGGGTATGATAGACTGCTCTGTTGTGGAGTGTTCAAGGGTTGTTTCCAAGTGGTTGTGCATCGTATACCCTTTTTCTGTCTTGTTGGATAGCATCCCATATGTTTCTACTTCAGGGTATATTTTTCTGTTTCTGTAGTTATATTTCTTTGTTGTTAATAAGAAGGCGGGGCAAAAAAACTTTATGAAGCAAAGTGGTTTTGGCTTTGGAGTATGATTTTGCAATCTCTTCTATTATATATCAACTGCAAGGATGATGAAAAATCTCATCTCTGCTACAGAAAAAAATTGCCAATTGTTTTTTGGGACTTTTTTCATACCAATGCACAGTGCATGTATTCACGCAGAATGCAAATTTTACAAAAAATCTGCTTTCAGTTACAGAAGTAAACTTAGATTTTTAAAATTGTTAGATCCAAGTCTAGCACATTCGCAATTAACTATCTCTGACCAAAGAAAAATAGAAAGAAATAAAATATATAGGTACAATATAAAAAAGCAGATAGAAATGCCAATAGACTACCCATGAGGTATCTCCCAAGTACTCATGCCCCGTGACGAGAATGACGCAATGTGATCGCTGTAATCAATACCACCAACACCAATTATATCACTTTGATCTGCTGGATTGTTCAGAGTTCCATAAAGTGGTCCATCATTTCCAATTGCTGAGACCATGATTATATTATTAGCTGTAATTTCCCAAACCTAAAACAGTGTAGATACAAAAAAAAAATTAGCTTCTAAACAGTATGATAACCAGAAACTTCTAGTTGTCAAAGCATCTCCCAAAGACTCTCTATTTAAAAAAAGCATTTTTTGTATTTTAGAGAGCATATATAAATTTAACTATTCCAACTGCCTCTTTATTTTTATCACTTTATTTTACTTCTTCCAATAAGTATTTATTATTTTCCTATATTTTATTTTGACATACTTCCCTCCTAATTATTATATGATGGTTTTTCTCCATTTTTCTCTATTTTATTTTGTATATACTATTTAATTTAGTCAACGTATGATTATTGAAAATTGAAATTCTTTGAATACATTTAATTATAGAGAGTAGATTTGGCTCTCCAAACTTGAAGAGCCAAAACCACTCTCTATTTTAAAATATCAATTTGGAGAGTCTCTTGGAGCACAATTTTAAAGATCGACTCTCTAAACTAGAGAGCATCTCATGTGTGTTGGAGATGCTCCCAGATGATGTTTGCTTCTTTAGCATATTTAAGGTGGGAAATTGTACTAGAAGTTGTAAGGCCCGAGAAGCCTAATTTACTCTAAACAAGGAATCAATTTTTCGATGTTAGTAAATCTTATAATTCTTATAATTTAAGTTGGTCAAATTAGTTAGATATAACTTTTATCTACACATTTCATAGGACCCACAATTTACTACACATTTATTATCTAGACATTCCATATGATTCATAACCTATAAGCACTTAAAAAATAATTTCAACACCACAAAACATGCGCTTAATGACAAGAGTAATGTACACTTAATCCTCACTGAACTAATATATGAAAATCAGTTTCATTACCCACAAAAAAGAAAGTAAGAAAACCAGTCTTGATGTTTAAAACGAGCATGATGTGCAACAACAAATGGGCGAAAAACAAATAAATTCAGAAAAACTGCAAAATACATACTTGTTATTTCAGATATCATATCAAACAAAAAGTAGATAAGTAGAGACTAACGCACTGAGTAGATAAACCAGGAAACGAAAAATTACTTGAAAAGAATGCACATACGATTCTGTGAATCATTAGAGAAGCCACTTAGAGAAAAATGAGAAAGGGATGCAGTAGAACCAAAAGGCCAATGCGATCTAACCTTCTCCACAAATGGAAGATCCAGATAATCAGGTCCACCAATGCTCAAATTCAGCACGTCAATCTTGGTTGCAATTGCATAGTTGAATGCGTCAAGGAACCATGATGTGTATGATACCTGAAATGAGCTGAATAGAAGTTTCTTATGAACTTGATAAAATATAAGAAACAAAAAATTTGCTAAAGAATACCTAGCACATGTTTGAGAAACAAAATAGAAAAGCAACGGTTTCTGCACTTGTCCTGTCTCCTTCCTTATCATTCAGGAGGCAGAGGCATTCATATGCAATTTTAAATAAATTAATAAAAACATGAACACATTTTGTCAGCAGAAGTTTTGAGTAACAACCTAGTTGTAGCAGATGAATTGAGTGAATTGATTAAATTAAGAGTAACATCAAACAGCCAAAGTAAAAATTACTTGATAAAAAATTTGACCTAATTCAAAAGGTACCTTAAGACTTTATGCTAAAACCCCATTATCTACTTTCCCACACTATGAAAGAAGAGTTGTTCAAGATTCCCAATACATAAACATGTTGTAAAAGAAGGGAATAATCATAATGTAGAGAGAATCCAAAAGTCGTAGAATCTAACGTCATTGTACATCTTGAACAACAAATAATCCAAAATGTATAGGGTAGAAGATGAAAATATGGGGAAATCTACCATATGATCTCTGAATTATTGGTTTCAAAGATAAAAACCAAAACAATTTAATCCAACTCTTCAAATTTAAGTGCGTGTTTGGTTTTGCTAAAAATCAGCTTTTAGCAAATTTTGATAAAAGTTCATGAAATGAAATGTGTAGTTGAAAAGTTGATAAAAGTTGTGGATCCCATGAAATATGTAATTAAAATAAATTGTTAACTTTGACTCAAATTTTTATCAACTTTTTAAGCAAAACCAAACAAAGGCTTAATCGAAAAAAAAAATTCCATACATTCTCAAATTTTGACAACCGCATAAAACTTTCAAAATGGCCAAAAGCCAATAGAAGGTCCAAAAGGAAAATTTAATGATAAATATATGATTGCTTATACAAATCTGCCTACGTTTCTTCATAGTCAGTTCCTGCCTACGTTTCTTCATAGTCAGTTCCAAGCTCAGATAAAGGAAGAGGATTGTTGTGTGTTGATAACCAACGTAAAACGTTGGCACATCATATAACATAAAATCTTCCTATTAATTCATTGGGGCGTCATATTAGCAACACTCTACGTCATATCCCGTGCAGTGATAAGTGGAGAAAAAGTTAACTAGGACATACGTCACAAAGCACTTCAATGCCCGGAGGTGTCGAAAGTAAGAACAGGTTCTCGAGCAATAGTAGTATAAAATTTTCTATAACCGTAGAATTTCATCAAGGTGAAGAACCTATATTTTCACTATAGTAATAGATTACCTTAAGAAATATATTCAAGATCAGGTTCAATAGTGTATATTATTCATTGATTACATATTTTTAGTAGATGAGAGTAGAAGAGGGTTAATCATTGGTCAGAACTTTGGGAGAGTAATTTGAACTCTAAAGGTTGTAGGATAACTACAACTCAAGTAGAATACATAGAATCTCCTTTTAGTGATAATATGCATAAAGATGATAGTGGAGTCACTATAGGAGAATGTTTTGACACAAACAGTAATAGTTTTGCATAGTTAGGTCTAATTAATGACAAACAATGAGAATTTGAAGACGATGTGGTGCATAGTTTAGAGCAAGGTGTATGATATGGATACATGCTATAAGGATTTTGTTATAAGATCCTTAAAAGGATAAAATGCAAGGTTTACTAAAACAATTATTGAACCTGCTATGCTTTACGGTACTGAGTGTAAGGTAGTTAGAAGGACTAATTTTGTCCATTCCATGAACATAGCCGGAAATGAGAACATATGACAATCAATGAAGGTAGAGGATATATTAACAAAAGGAAGAGTAAGGTGGTTCGTACATGTTTTGCATAGATCTAAAAAATCTCTCGTTTAAAGAATTATTATATCCCAATAGTACATGTTAGAAGAGGACGAGGTAGTATTTGGTCTGTAGTGGTTGCGAAGGATGTATTTGCATTAGATCTTCCAGTACATGGAGGTATAATCTGAATGGAAAAGATTGGCAAATACAACCCCAAATTCATTGACAATAATACTTAATTTGTTGTTTGTGCGCTTGTATGTTCACACATATGACTTTCCTAAACTTACTACATTAATGTAGTACGTGAACGGTATTCCCAATTTTAGTGGACAGAAATTACCCATGCAAGCTCAATAATCTAGGGCATTAATAATTTTTCCAAACAAAGTATAAACAATCTGGTTCTTCTCTGACATTATCTCCTTCATTTGGCAGAACACTTGGGCCCAATTTTACCGTTTACCTTTTTTCATATCTTTTCATTCCAATTTCCAATATCCATCTTCAAAATCTTTATATCCTCTCGCTGAATAATTGTAACCTATGACAAATGCACAAACTCTATTGAATGGAAATAAAACAAGTGTTTCATCCAAATGCAGACCACTTTACTAGCAGCCACATCACATTTATGGTCGGACTATGGTGGCCCATAGTCAAACTTCGTCCTAGGTAGAGATTGACACAGTCAGTCCAATGGAGAAGTTTTCTTGTGCTTTCCACACTAAAAGAAAAACATTGAAGCTGTGCAAAAATTTAAAATGTCATTCTATCATGTCAAACTTCTTATTCTGTGACCTCCCTCTCTGGGCGCTTTCTTGCTCATATCTCTCTGCACAATAATTTGCCACCTCCATTTACAGCATCATTATTTACATAGATGGGTGGTGCTTTGTTCTAGAACTGATGAGGCTGTTCACTTTTCCAACTTTCCATTCATGTGGATGACCGCTTCGCATTCGTTTGAAACAGTGGCATTATCGATATAATCATATAATCCTTACAGTTGCTTAAAATCTGTATATTATTGGAAACATTGTGCTTGACTGCATTTGGAATACGGGCTTCTATAGAATTTGAGGAATCCAAAAAGTGATTGACATCTAGTGATATTTGGCAGGAAATACATAAAGCCTACAGAAATCCCAACAAAAATGATTCGGCAGATTTGTATTAGTAATTAAGAAGAATTCTTTACCATACCTCAGTGTCTATAATTGTTTGAGTTAAAAATAGTAAACAGTCAATCCTCTGGCAAGACAATGTCTTGTAGTGAAAACATGAAATCCAAACTCCTATTCCCTTTTCCTTCCTATTCCAATTCTAGATTCTATCAAAAATTAGTTCAAAACAAAGCGGTATTTTTTTGTAATTATTGTATTAGCATAGTCCTTGTATTATATACAAAGACAAAATTTACAAGTTCAATACACGTAAGCTTTTGTACTCTTCATACAAGGTTTAAAACATAGATCTAATTATATACTACTCCTTCTTTTTCATTGCAATTATAAAATTGGATATTGTTCTATGCAACAACTCCTTATGTGAAAAAGAAAAAAAAAAGAAGAAAATATAATCAACAAAAGTACATAAAACTTTATAATGAATATGCAGAGAGGAGATTAATTCTTTTTAGAGAGAGCAAGAACTCAGAGATGGTGGCTGAGGAAAGATGCAGTAAAATGAGGCGATGGTGGTGTCACCTTACAGATTTCGAATGTTGATATTACAACACCTTTCACTTGAAAAACAGCATACAGTCGAAATTGATATGGGCCTAACTTAATAATTATGATCCCACCATGACCTCAAGGTCTCAAGAACAAAAGCCTTACATCAGCAGCAAATAAATGTACAGTAGCATTACCTGTGCATCAGTAAACACCCGAAAAGCATATATTTCGGTGTCTGGAGCAAAACCGAGACATTCTGCATCTTGGCCAGCAATAACACCAGCCACAAATGTCCCATGTCCAAGATTGTCATTTAGCGTATCCTCATTGGTCCAATTTGTGCGTTCCTGAAAATTGTCCAGCCCATGATCAAGAACCAAAGCAAGAAAAATAAGAAATAAAGGGAAGAGCATTATCCAATTTTTTCTCACAGCAAATAGGTACCTTGATATTACGAAAATGTGGATGATGTGCTCGAATTCCAGTATCAAAAATAGCCATTTTTACTTTTGCACCGGTATACCCCTTTGACCAGAGTGCATCTGCTCCAAACAAGGATGTAACCTGAGCTTTCTGCAAAATACAGCACAGATAATGAGATTGGATAAGTTTTAAAAGGAAAAGGAGAACAGAGAAGAGTTTATCCAAAGCATTCAACCAATAACAGTCGCCAATGTTGCTGAGTTCTTTTAACACAATTTAAGCTTCATATTATAAATAATGACTAGAGAAGTGACCAAAACATCGAAGAGATCAAGCGTTCCAGCAACTTGCTCATATGATAAGTAAATGGCTTTCAACTAACCTGCCCATTCAAACACAAGCCACAAATGCGTGTAGGCTTGCAAAGTACAAATTGTGCATACTAACAATGAAGGACAAGAACATCCTCACTCAGATCAAGAAGCAGTAATCTATCCCATCCAATCAATTAGGATAACTTACATATTATTTCTATCATGCAACACCACTTTAAAATGGTCCGTTTCCCGAAGTGTCTTTTCATGCAGTACAAAATAAAGATTTCCACAAGAAATCAGTGGGTCTCATTCAGGTCCTGAGGCAGTAATTTACCCTGACAAGTTCTACAACAATTTTTTAATCTTCTGGGAACTATTACAAGAATAGCCAACTTCTCATCCTATCATCTGACAGTCAAAGATTGCAGTAAAGTGAATACATGCCAATTGATATAGAACAAAATAATTATGAAATATAAAAATTAAAATCTACTCCAAAATAAATCTTACGAGATATAATACATCTATTCAATTGTCAATTCATTTAAAGGTACCGTAAAACTAGATATGACCTTATTTATTCAGGCCTTTCAAAGAGTATTTGATTATTCCTGAATTGACTAGGAGTTCTAAAATTAGGAGTCAAGCTAATTGACAATAAATCTCAGAATGAAGGAATATACCATCAATAAAAATCTAATGTTCTAAGAATTTATAATAAATAGTAATCTTCTTAACAAGTACTTCCATTCAGATGAACTCAAGATTTTGATTTTTTCTCCTTTATCATCTGCAGATGTACTTCCATTCAGATGAACTCAAGATTTTGATTTTTTCTCCTTTATCATCTGCACTTTTTCTCCTACAAATATATAAAAGCTTTATTAATCTTCTTAACAAGTACTTCCATTAAGATGTTTTATTCAGCTTACTTATCAGCAATGTGAAAAAGAAAAAGAAACACTTGTTCACACCGAACAATAATCCCAAATTAAAACCTCACCTGCATCATCAGATTCCTCCTCCAGCTAGTTGTTGTGCTACGCGTGCTCGCCACTGCATCATAATTCTCTCCTTCGTCGAAGGACATGGCAGTGAAAATCTTGCCTGGCCTCTTCTTACCATCCACGAAGGCCCCAACTTTCCCATTCCTCTCCTCAAGAACCCCTCTTTGGTAGCTCAAATCCATCGACACATCCTTCACCAGCTCCAATTTCCCAAACTCCCCAATCAGAAGTTCCAACATAAATTCTTCAATCGCTACAAGCGCGAAATCCGTGTCGAATTTCATTGCAGGGTTCTTCCTCTCGACCCATTCCCAACCCTTTAATTTCACATTGCTTTCCAGATATTCTCTGTGGTCTTGGGCTTTCTTATACTGAATGAATCGGATTATGTGATTATTCACATGGGTTTCTGGATGCGGCTCAGTCGTAATTGAGGTTTGCTTATCTTGGTCGAGATAGAAATGGAAAAAGAAGGAGAACAAAAGGAAAAAGAGTGAGACAGTGAAGATGGAGATTTGGGGGATAGAAACGCGGGTCATGCCTGCAACACTGCGCAATTAGACGAGACGGAGATTCCCCTCATAGGTGTAGGGATTCGGTAGTTGATTTCTTGGAATTCTTGAAATGATGGAATCTGCAGAAACTCTTTCTTTTGTACGTATGTCTTTGCAAGTTTTTGCAAAACTCGTTTCTCTTTTGAATGTATATGTAACAGTGACAGTTTTTTTTTTTTTTTTTTTTTTTTGGTTTGGCAAGTTCTTAGTCATATTTATTTTGCTTATTGGCATCCATGATTTTTATTTTGTAAATAACAGTCCTGAAATAACACAAACTTTGTATAATTTCGTCCAACAAGTGGCATTGGTTGGATTTCAAACCATTTGGCTATTCAATTGACTTTGGATCAAGAAAACTAGTTCGATTGCCAAAAGTAAAAGTGGATGGCTAATTAAAATAAACATATTAGGTATTGACTACTTGAACAAACAATCTTGTAATCACTCATATTCAAGAAACCAACAAATACAAATAAAGTTCGACCAGACAAAGCCCATTAAATAACTAAGTGCACGATTTTACAAATCATTACGAATTTCCAATAAATTCTAAGAATGTGAATAAGAACGTAATATCTTGTGTTTTCGCATTACTACCAAACAACTATTGTATTACTACTAAAAAAAATTATCTCCCACACAGAACTTGTGCTACTAAGAGCATCTCAAATACAACAATGATTAACTGATGTGGCGATTAGATAGAAAGGACAAAACTGATGTGGTAGCATTATTGTAGAAGGTCGTCCAATATGTCGTCTAATTTTAGATTTCATGTTAGATACCTTTTACCCATTTTTTCATTAAATTGTGTATATCTCTTTTATCTATTTTTTCTTCTTTTTTCTCTTTCTACACTCTCTCTTCTCATTTCTTTTCTCTTTCTTACTACCTAGATTTTTTTAGAATGTGTGGCATTGGAGATGCTCTAATAAAGCACAAACTAGTTCTTCAACTAGAGCATCTCTCCATCTACATAGCTAGTGATGCCACCCTTGAATACTGCTACACCAAGATACTCATTGTTTAATTACACTCAAAATTATTAACTTGACAATCATGGTATTATTATAAGGATAGGCACTACATTATTATGAAAAAGCATATTCGATGGCTAAATAATATAGTCAATCGTAGTAAATTGTATGTGAAAAATAAATATCATCTCATATTTATCGTTGATTACACGATCTCGAGGCATTTGAGAAGATGCCAACCTATAGACCTATTAGCTACTCGTTCTACAAGATGGAAGACATGTTCTATCAATTGAGAAGCAACATATGAACAAATGTAGGTTAAAACATATCGTTTTCGTTGAATCTCTACAACGCAATTATTTTTGCACTATAAAAACAAGCTACTTCTTATGCTAAGGGCATCTCCAACCCATACTCCATTTTGGAGTGAAATGCCAAAATGGAGTATAATCCAGCGTCAAATCGGGATGGCAAAATAGAGATATGAATTTAGTGTGCATTTTTTTCTATTTTGCCCTCATATTACAATACAAAAATTTATTTTTCCCCACATATCCTTGTTTAATATCATTTTATTATTTTAGTGATATCAAACTATTTATGTTTTTTAATTTAATTATTATTTTTATTAACATAATAAATTGTATTTATCAAGTCATAAATAACAACTAATAAATATATAAAAATAAAAATACTCATTAAAATTGAACACGTACAAATTCAATTATTGGAAACAAAATGAGAATAAAAATAATTAAATGTTTTTGAAAATAAATTAATTGTTGTAAGGAAAGAAAATGTACATTATTTATTTTGTGCAAAATTTGAAGTAATGGGTTAGAGATAACATTTGAATTTAGTGTGAAAGTTGCACCGATTTAGTTCAAAAATTGCACCAATTTGATGACCTTGACTCTATCTAATTTATTATTATTATTATTATTTTGCGTTTTTTACTTTCTCCACTCGGGCTGAGGGATAATCTTTTACCAAAAAACTTGTTTAATTTTTTCAATTTCAATTGAATATAAAGAACGTTAATAAAATAAAGAGTAAATTTAAGGTCGGTCACTATTTTGGTACTTATGTGTTATAAAATCATATGGTCAAAACTTAATTCAATTAAAGTCACATTTTAGAACTAAAAGACTAACATACCATTAATTGTAAAAAAAACTAATTTAATGATACTGTTTTATTGTGATATTGTTTTGTTGTGATCTATTTTATCTAGATAATGTACATTTATATATTTATACCATACTTTTATCTTTGACATTGTTTTATTATGACAATGTTTAAATATATGATCTTGTACTACTAATGGAACATTTTAAGAACTATATCATTACTTCAACCATTAAAATATCTTGTACTTAGTTTTATATATGATACTGTTTTATATAGATAATGTACTATGGTACATTTACACCATATTTTTATTTTTGATATTGTTTTATTATGATAATATTTCAACTTATGATACTGTTTTAATTTATGATAATATTATTGAATGCAAACAGTATCAATGATTTTATACTACTAATGGAATATTTTAAGAACAATATAATTACTTCAACTAGTAAAACATCTATGATACTATTTTAATCTATGATAATGTTATTGTATGCAAGCACTATCAATGATCTTGTACTACTAATGAAACATTTTAAGAACAATATAATTATTTCAACTAGTAAAACAAATCTATAATACTGTTTTATTTAGATAAAGTGATATAGTATACTTATATCATGTTTTTATCTTTGATAATATTTTATTATGATAATGTTTCAACATATGATACTGTTATTTTATTAGGTTGTAGTTTGTGTATGTGATACTGTTTTATTAATATATTTTCATGTATGATACTAATATATTAAGATACATTTATCTGTGATACAGTTTTAATATATTTGATACTGTTTTGACAAGAAAAATTAAAGATTGTCATTTTAAACTAAATAGACGACTTCAAACTGCTAAAATCCATCGTACACAATAGCAAAGCTACTGATATTGACCGGCTCGTCGAGATAATTCCGAAAACATATTATAATAAAAATTCTGATCAAGTATTGAATTCTATACCATTTCTGTTATGATAATATTTTGTTATATTGTTTTATATAATATAGTGTTACCACACGATTCACGACATGGGTCGCCATCGTCGTCCAGACAGCCCCATCCAAGTCCGATGAGGTCCAGTTCATAATCATCAAGAACCCTATCTCGACCTGCTAGGGCTTGGAAGGGCCGTCCACACGCCTGGGCCTTCGGCCAATCCATCCGAGTCATGTGGAGGGCCTTTGCGGCGCCGCATGCGAACCATAGGGCCTCGTCAGGCCACGCATCATTCGTAACCAGCTAGCAACTCGATATGCCGGGGCAACCAGAGAAGTAATTAAAGAAAGATTGCGTTGGATTGGGCGCACGAATCTCCACAAGGAAACACAATCATGATCTCCTAAAATCATGCAACGTGATAAACTCAAGGAATGAAGGCAATCTCGGGTATCTTTATCACATAAGGAAGGAGGATCGATTGAAGACCAAATTGATTTGTCTTCCAAATCAATTAGAATTCTTCTTGCTTATAAATACAACGCTCCCTAGTTGTTCCAAGGCACGCACTTTTTATGCTTAAGAATCCCACCCTAAACTCTCGCTTCAAATCTCTGCTCGCTTGTCTCTCCACGCCTTTTTGTTCCCGCCTGCGTATCTCCCATATACCCAAGAATTGACTTGATCGTCGGAGTGCCAACGATCGCGGGATCCTTTTCTCCGGAGATCTTGGTGCTAAACGGTCGTCCTAGTGTCACGGGTAACATACGAAATACAGAGGAGGATCGAGATCTGTACGCGATGGGTGCAGTTCGACGTTAACATATAGTATCAAACAACACACATGACCAACAACACGAATATATAATCTAATGGTCAACTTGATACAGTATCAAGCTACATTCTGATAATGGTAAATCAATATATTTCACTTCTATCTATTTTTCCCAATTCAATCAAATGTTGGAGCATTATCACCTATCTTTGTTCCATATCTTCATTCTTCATAATCTTTTTCACATACAATTCGATTCTTTTCAAAATCCATATACAAATCATAAGTGTATGTCAAGCATGTGAATGTGTACAACCCAAGATCTACATCTCTACCTCAATATCCACCGCCACCACCGTGAGACCATAATTAAACCTTGAATTAATATAATTTTGAACTTCTATTTCCCTGCTTGCAATTAAAAATTGGAATTTAACGAGAATAGAGTATTTTCAACTAATTGATTCACGTGAGAAACACAAGAAACCGAATCAAGTTTTCTTATGGTAGACCCGACCCCAAAACTACCGGACCTGGACTTCACCATGGGTGGACCACCTTCGATCACCCTCGTCGCACCCATACCTAGCCTCAGGCCATCAAATTCAGCCCCCACGTCAAAAAACAGCACCTAAATCGCGACGGACCTAGGTTTAGCCCTTAGCGCCGCCGTGACCTCCTCCACCGAACGCGCGACCACCGGACGGTCACCAGTCGACTCGCCCATGCCCAAATGACCAATGAGAGTAAGGTTTGTGGAGATGTGGAAGAAAAGACGCCAATGTTTGTGGAGGGTAATTTTGGAATTAATTTAAAATATTGGTGAAAGTATGACTTAATCACAATTTTAAAAAATATATTAACTTAGTTTGAAACAAATCATGTACAAATGACTTATAGACAATTTCTCCTAAAATAAAAATATATATTTTCGACCAAGGGTCGAGAATCTCGATCGTGGTGAGCCCATATACTGCTAGTTGTGTCAAATTTTCCTGTATAATTAGTTGTAGGGTAATTTGCACCTTCATCCCCAACCTTTCAACTTTTGGCACTTTTATCCACATTCTTTATTTTTTGGCACCTATATCCTCAAACCTTTCTTATTTTGGTGGTCAAGTCCCAAACCTTTGAACGTTTGGCACTTTTATCCTCATTCTTTAATTTTTCGCACCTATATCCTCAATCTTTCTTAACTTGGTGACCAAGTCCCCAATCTTTGAACTTTTGGCACTTTTATCCCCATTCTTTATTTTTTTTGCACACATATCTCAACCTTTCTTAATTTGGTGGTCAAGTCCCCCACCTTTTAGACTTTTGTATCATATTTTAAATTTTTTAATTGAAACTTATGAAAAGTTTATTTAAAGTCAAGTTTTGTGAGTAATTTTATCTATAAATGTTGATTTATTTAAAAAAAAACTTATTTTTACAAATTTTATGAGATTTTCTTCATTTTTTTGCACTCATATCTTCATTTTTCATTTTTTTGCACTCATATCCTCAAAATGAGCATTAATCAAAATATAATTTTCTAAATAAAACAATTTAATCCGAATAATACAATATTCAGAAAACAGGACTGGTCATCGACCCAAAAAAGATAACGGGTCAAATAGTAAAAGGTCGAACCAAGTCGAACCAAAGTCGACCTGGTTTCAATTAAAATTCAATTTTTTGCACCCATATCCACATTCTTTATTTTTTTGCACCAATATCCCCAAATAGAGCATGAATTAAAATATAGTTATCTAAATAAAACTATTTATTTGAATAATATAATATTTAGAAAATAGGACCCACCATCGATCCGAAAAAATAATAGCGGGTCAGTGGTCGAAAGGTCGAACCGGTTTCAATTAAAAATTAAAATTAATCTAAAAATATCATAAAATTTTTAAAAATAAGTTTTTTTAATAAACCAATATTTATAGACAACATTACTCACAAAACTTGGCTTTAAATAGACTTTTTTCATAAGTTTTAATTAAAAATTAAAAATATGATACAAAAAGTCCAAAAGTTGGAGACTTGACCACCAAATTAAGAAATGTTAAGGATATGAGTGCAAAAAAATGAAGAATAAGGATAAAAGTGCCAACGTTCAAAGGTTGGGGACTTCACCCACCAAATTAAGAAAGGTTGAGGATATAGGTAAAAAATAAAGAATGAGGATAAAAGTCTTAAACGTTCAAAGGTTGGGACTTCACAATCCAAAATAAGAAAGGTGGAAGATATGTGTCGAAAAATAAAGAATAGAGAGAAAAGTCTTAAAAAGGAAAGGTTGGGGATGAAGGCCATGAATTACCCTTAGTTGTAAAACCCCAAGTTTAAAGGAATAAAGGGAATTTCATTTTCAGCCCAGCCCATTTACGAAACCCTAATTAGTACAAAAAATCCAGTCCTAGAAATCCCTCACTAGTTCTATCCCTTCCCAAGGCAGCAGCAAAAATCCTCCTCTTTGTTTCAGGCGATTCCAGAAAATAAATCATGGGTAATTTTCCGAGAACTAAAACTCCGTCTACGAACAATTTAATCGGAAGATTAAGGATCAATTTTGGTTTTCGTTTTGGAAAATTGCAGGTAAGGTTCACGGATCACTAGCGCGTGCCGGTAAGGTGAGAGGGCAGACACCGAAGGTGGCCAAGCAGGACAAGAAGAAGAAGCCCCGCGGTCGTGCCCACAAGCGGATGCAGTACAACCGCCGCTTCGTCACCGCCGGTAAACCTAATTATCTCCAGTGCCTTTTTTTTTTCTGTGTTCCTTCGCTCGATGTCTATGTAACTATGTTGTATATATAAGCATTGTGTCTATATTGTGGGAATTTGTTTTCTGTTTGCCTTTGCTAAAAATCAAAGTTTTTGCTTCGGTTGTTAGGAATCTTGAAAGACATAAAAATTTGTAGTGTATAGCATTGATATTCCAGATTTGATAGTGTCCCTATTAATAGGTCAACTTTGTTTTGTTTTGCTGAAGCTGATTATGTTCAGATTTTCTAGACTTGAATAATTTATATTTCTTGTATTCCATGTGAAAATTTTTTGACATTGGAAAATATTAATAGATTAACTGATGAAGTATGGTTTATTGATGTATATTTTGGCTTTTGTGTTTTTCCTGCTGGTTGCAGTTGTTGGCTTTGGGAAGAAGAGGGGTCCAAACTCATCTGAGAAGTGAAGTGGAGACCTCAGTAGTTATGTTATTTTAAGTGAAGAGGTGTTTGTGGCCTGGTTTTATTTTATTTTATTTTTCAATTTGTTAGTATGTTTACACTAACTGGAAACCAGCCTTATCAATTGGTTTTCGGGGTTTGAATGTTGAATTCTCTTTACTTTTCTATGTTGGTTATAATGGAGTTGAATTAATTTTGAAATGAGAGCAATCACTGTTTGCATTTACTATTTGCTCATGTTACAAGGCTATGAAGTGTGCCAGTGACCCTATAAATCTGCATTGAGGTGTTCAGTTTCCATGGAAGTTATCTATGAATCTTGGAGCTCCCTTATCTATGCTAGTGTCTTTGCGGCCGTGAGCCGTCATGCTTAAATATCTTGAATCTTAAATGATAACCAATTTGGAGAACAGACTTTTGCATTGCCTGCATTAGTGTCTTGTTCCCTCAAAGAGCTCTAATATATATTCCTAAAGTTTGGCCTCAAGTTCGGGTCAACATATCTCAACTCCTAGGAAGGTAAACATGAAATCAGAGGTGGCTGAAAACTGTTGCCTCTTTCCCTTCCAATCCAATGCCAATTTAGATTTAGTGAACCTTTTGTCACCTTGTTGTCCGGGTTGTCCGTCCATGCTCTTGGAATGGTGGTGGGGTTGTCCGCAGGCAGGCTATTGGAATTTTGATATCTGGATGAGTTGGGGAGGGATGTGTGAAAAGGTTATTGACTTTTATTTTGACTAGTGAGTACAAGTGCAACGCTTGTGGTAGAGTCGTAATTGGGTACATATGAAACACCTAATATATCACAAATAAAAAATTTCATCATTGTGTACAGATGAGATGAATTAAATCTGTAGTGATATCAATTCCTACTTGAATTTTCTATATCAACATTGTAAAGAAAGCAACTAAAAAATATACAATAAAGAGAATGAGCGAACAAAAAAAAATAAATCGGAAAACTGTTTCCTCTTTCCCTTCCAATCCAATGCCAATTTAGATTTAGTGAACCTTTTGTCACCTTGTCGTCCGGGTTGTCCGTCCATGTTCTTGGAATGGTGGTGGGGTTGTCCGCAGGCAGGCTATTGGAATTTTGATATCTGGATGTGTGAAAAGGTTATTGACTTTTACTTTGACTAGTGAATACACGTGCAACGCTTGTGGTAGAGTCGTAATTGAGTACATATGAAGCACCTATTATATCACAAATAAAAATTTTCATCATTGTGTACAGATGAGATGAATTAAATCTGAAGTGATATCAATTCCTACTTGGATTTTCTATATCGACATTGATAAGAAAGCAATTAAAAAATATACAATAAACAGAATGAGCGAACAAAAAAAAAATCAGCTGAAAACACAGCAACATTTGATGAAAAATTTCATATCCATTCCTTCGGGTTGATGGATGCATTCAAGAGTTTCCATTCCTCGCTTCTATCTTCTGATTGCTGCAAACGAAATAGTTGTTTTACTTCAATCATGTCTATTCTATTCTCTTTATTTTTACAATGAAACATTCAGCAGAAAAAAAGTTGATTGAAAGCCTACGTGGTCATATTCCCACCGAGCAATTAGGGGAAGTGAGACAAGAATACACTCAATTCTTCCACCTGTCTTAAGACCTAATGTAGTGCCACGATCATAAACCTTCAATTGTAAAAGGGCAAAGTTAGAATATTTTTAAGTATAGCATTTGGTCGGAATTTTAGGTACGGTCTCTTACCAAGTTGAATTATACGTCCTCTACGCAGTTTATGCCATGCCTTGTCTCTGTCTGTAAATGAGATATCCTTCATCTTTTCTATTATGGGTATATATGCAAGAATTACAATATTTGCGCTATAACAGTACTACTCCGACCAGTTATTTTTATGTGCTTATACCAGTTTTACTTGCATATAATCCAGAATAGTATTTCTACTTCTTGCATATAATTAAAAATAATAATTTCAAGAGAGGGATAATACATGCTAAATGAAACCTAAACATACATTGAAGAGTTGATTGAGATCATTTTTAATAATTGAATTGAATTCCAACAGTTTCATGCATTTGATTTTATTTCTCACAATTGGAAATCCGAAAGTATATAATTCATTCCAAGCTAACAGTTTGTAGTGGAAGTTTTAGACGCCTGACAACTAGAGAAATTGTTAGCAAACCATATATCAAGACGTACTTATCTCATGTGAAGAGGTTGATCAATGCAGATATTCCAAGTTAATGTTCGTGAAGAAGCATTGATAAGGGTGATTTTACACTTATTTAGACTGTTAATAAAGTGGATTATTGTGAGTGCATTTGAGTGTAATTTTATTTAATTATGTGTTGATTTTGTTATTATAGGTCAAAATATGAGTTTGGTGGTGTTTGGAGCAAATTTGGCGAAATATGACTAAATTGATATAAACGTGGAAGTATAGAGACTAACATGCAAACACCCAAATGTTTAAGGACTTGATATACAAATATATAAAGGCAGAACTGAAATAAAAGTTTAACTCCGAGGGCTAAATTGACAATACCATAAAGATTGGAGACTTACTGTGCAAATAAATGAGGACTAAGATGCTAAGTGAAGAAGATCGCATAGGCCAAGTCCATTGCGATCGCGGGCCATTGAAATTATAAGTAGAGGTCCAATTTCTTCTTCCATTGGCCCATTCGATCGCATGAGCTTTCCAATGTTCCCGACCCAATATATTGTTTTTGTTTCCTTATTTATTTGGACTTTTTTGGACTCTTTTATGGACACGGATTGAAGCACGAATTTGGGGCTTATTTTTAGCTCTATAAATACACATTATTAGAGAAGAAAAAAGAAATTTTTCACAAGAGAAATATACACAATTTTAGAAATATTTTAAAGAGAAAATTCAAGTTTGGGAAAGAGATTCAAGACGGAGGCAACACAAGATTATTGAAGACTTTTAAGATTAAGGATTGTACTTGTCTTTTCTCTTCATCTACCGAAACATGAATTATTATTTGATTTTTACTTTATTTTCCATCATGTCTGGCTAGGTTATTTGTTAGGATAAACGATGTAGCTATTGACTTCAACCCATGTTTAATTCTATATTTTAGATTTATTTTCATATAAGTTGTGTTGAATTGGTGTATTGATTTATTTTTAGGATTTTTTAAAGATAGTTAAAATTCATAAAATTTGTTGCATGTTAATTGAGAAATTGCATGTAAAACCCTCAATATTGCTTTTCATGAATAAGTTATTAAATTGAGAAATTACAACTTTGTTTATGCAGTTGTCCTAAGAGATTAAACATCTTTCATATTGAATTGTCAGAGAGAGGAAAATTTGATATTGAGAGGTAGATTAACTAGATCTCGAGAGAAATGAATATTAATGCTTTAAATTGGATTTGTTGACCAGTAACACAGTTTTCACACCAACATATGAATTGAGCATTAATAGGGTTAACTAGTGAAATCGGGAGTCTTAACTATTTTCTCACGTGATTTTTTCTTAAAAATTATTGTGCTTTCATATTAATTCTTTCTAGTAGTCTTTAGTTTAATTTTAGTTAAGTAAAAAATCAACATTTTATTGTGTGTTTGTTTGTTAAAGTTACTTGAAATTAAAGTAGTAATTAATTACCAATCATCGTGGATTTGACACTCTACTTATCATTATATTACTTGTTAACGATCATGCCACTTGCGAGATTAAAATCGACAACAAGCATCACTTCAGATACCAATAGTTTAATATATCAAAAGAATATTGTATTGTTGTTTAAGAAGAACAACTTTAGACACATCAGTATTTCAAGAAAAAATTCAATACGAATTGTCGAAATGTTTGTTTAGCAGATATTGCAACTACGCATACAATTCTTCAAGACAAGCTATAATTTTTGAAATTATCATTAACAGAAAATAATGTTAATACAGTATCAGATGTATCAAATCTAATTAAAGGTTCCAAAAAGCTAATATTATCTTACCAAATAAAACAAAATTATATATCGACAATGCACTTCATTCTAGCAAATCCAAAAGAAAGATGCTTAGTTTTGAAAATATCCGCTGCAATTGATATCACATTGAGACAATACAAGAAAATAATATTAAATATATTTACATAACTTCTTTTGCATTTGACCATAAGAAGATAAAATAAAAACTCACGGCACTCTCATCTGACATGTATTATAAAGTTATAAAAATAATTGAATCAAATATTGTCACGAACCCGAAGTTCGTAGACTCAAAAAGTTTTAAGCTTTGCCATAGAAGACTTAGACACACAGGAGTAGGCATGGACGTTGAGTGAGTCGGTTCGAGTATTCGAAACCACCCATTATACTCTAGATATTTCTTAAATGGAACTATTCGGGTCCACGAAATTATTAGAACTAAACTCGAACCGGAACCGTTGGTTCGTGTTCAAGTTCGGTTATACCCATAATATTTTTTAAAAAAATCATGAGTCAACGACATATTTTGAAAAAATTTAAATTACAAACCAGTTAACATTAAAATACATTAGGTATTAAAATAATTTCTGAAACAAATAAATATTAATTGGAAGAATAGATACCAAAATTGCAACCTATAAATTATGGTTAGAAAAAGATAAATTGCTTCTCAAAATTGAGGATTCTCTTCGGTTATAGAGGAGCTTCGCTTTCGTCGTCTCATTGTGTGTTGAGCGAGAGATGGGTGATCGAGAGTGCGAAACAGACGACATTATTTATATTGTGTATATGAGCAAATAGCGATTGAGAATTTATGATTTAGATATTTGAAATTGAATCAATTGAGTTTAGATTTAAGGGTGGAGGATTTTGGGCTTTTAGTTTGGATCTTGGATATTTGGACTCTTGTCTTTGTCTTTGGTTTCATGGTGTTGTGTTGGGTCATTGGTTCAGGGTGAACCAATTCTAAAAGATAAAGAAATTATAAAAAATGACAAATTCGATTTTAGAGTCGGGTACGGTTTTAGTTCATGAACCTATCCGAACTTGGTCAGTTCTCGATTCTAGTTTCGGTTCCTAATTTTATTTTTTTAGACCTTCGATTCGGTTTGAGAGGTTCTGTTAGGTTCTAGCTAAAATGCTTACCCCTACTCACGAGCAATAGTGAAGTGCCAAATTATTAACAACTTACATGGACAACTTCTAAAGAACCATAAGAGTCTTTTACCTTATAATTATCCACATGTTGCTTGTTCTCAAGACAAGCTAGTCATCAAACCTTCAACTACTTCTTAACATGTTTGGTGGTGCTGAAATTATTTTTTAAGTTCTTATAAGTTGTGTGTCATTTAAAATGTGTGAATAATAATTGGGTAATAAGTTATGGATCTTACAAAATATTTGGATAAAAAATACGTTTGACTAGTTTGACCAACTTAAATTATAATTTAAGCTAAGGCAAACAAGAAAGAATTCATAGGAATATGTGTGGGCCGATATAGCCACCATGTGAACCTCTAGTTATTTTATGATCACAAGTGTTTGATAAGTATTGTACGTCAATTGGATATTCAATTGCTTATGTTCATACACAAAATAGTTTAGTGGAGTCATTTATCAAACGTCTACAATTCATTACTAGGTCATTTACTTATGAAGACAAAACTCCTAACTTCTGTTTCGGGTCATGCTATATTACATGTTGCATCATTGGTTCGTATAAGACCAATTGTTTATCATTAATATTCACATTTACAACTTGTATTTGATCAATAACATAATATTTCTCACCGATGAGTTTTCGGTTGTGCTATTGAAGTTTCAATTTGACCCCTACAAGATAAAAAATAGGTCCCCAACGAAGACTTATAATTTATGTTGGTTTGATTCACCATTCATTATTAGACATCTTAAACCTTTAACATGTAACTTCTTACGTTTTGCAGATTGTCATTTTGATGAAATGACTTTTTTAACTATTGGAAGGAAAAATCTACATCCTGAAGTACAACCTAAGATTTCGTAGAATGAAACAACGTTATCTCACTTTGATCCCCGAAGCAATCAACATGAGCAACAAGTTAAAAAGTTCACCCACTTACAAGAGTTGTAAATCAATTACAAGATATATTTGTTGCTATAAAGAAAATAACAAAGTCATAATTACCAGTAAAATTCTATGTTCATGCAGAATAATCTACTATAGCAAATGAATCTAAAATACGATAGAAGTATGGTCGATCAATTGGTGCCAAAGATTATATACCTCAAAAAAGAAAGCTACAAGAGAAAATCCAACAAAAAACTTTAAAATGATTTTTTTTAGAAAATATATTGATCAATCAAATACAAATAAAGTAATGGGTAAATTCAGGGCCGGTCACTGTTTGGGCACTTATGGGCTTTAAAGTCATATGCTCAAAACTTAATTCAATTAAAGTCATATTTTAGAGCTAAAAGACCATCATACCTTTAATTGTAAAAAAACGCTAATTGTGAGTGGTGATACTGTTTTGCGGTGATACTATTTTGTTGTGATACTGTTTTTTTGTGATACTGTTAAATCTATGATTTTGTACTACTAATGAAATATTTTAAGAACAATAGTATTCTCTTGTTTATTCTCTACTGATTAATTCTTCTACCTACCATTAAACACCTTATAAATTTATACTTATCTATCCAATGAGAATCTATGTCCTAATTAAATCTCAAACATATTCTAATTCAAGAGAAAAATTAGAAACATTGTTCATAGTTTTAGATGAGAATTCTTTGCATGACTTCCAATTAACTTGAGAATGATTGGCAGGTCTTCTTTCTTCATTTTAACATTACTCTGAAGTATGTGTTTGCTTTTAAGGAACTCGAGATACCTTAGAAGAGCTTTAATTTGCAAAAAAAAGGATGTACATTTATCCGTGATAATGTTTTAAAGAATTTGTGATAATTGCTTTTTAAAAAAAATTAAAGATTGTCATTTTAAGTTAAAGAGACGACTTCAAATGTAAAATCCATCATAGGCGTTAGCAAAAGTTTATCGGGTCTTGACCGCCTTTGTCGAGACCATTCTCAAAACATATTATAATAAAAATTTTGAGCACGTAGCAAATTCTATGATCATTTCTATTGTGATATCTTTGCTTTTTGTGATACTATTTTGCATAATACAAAGATCAAACAACACACACGACTATGATATCATGCTTTTATCTTTGATCTTCGTTTAATTAGTCATATGTTTTGTTTGATCATCAGATTATGCAAAACAAAGATCATAGATTAAAACAATATCAAATTATATTAATGCACATTACCTAAACAAAACATTATCATGGATTAAAACTAAGACATTCAAACAGTATCACTTATTCAAACCTTGCCATAATTAAACAATATCAAAGATCACATAGATTCAAACAGTATCACAGGATAAAAACAATATCTTGGATTAAAACGGTATCAAAATATACTAATTACCTAAACAAAACAAAGATCATGGATTAAAATAGTATCATAGATTAAAACTAAGACATTCAAACAATATCACGAGTGTTCAAACATTGCCATAATTAAATCAAAGATCAAAGATCACACACACACACACACACACACACACACACACACACACACACACACACACACATATATATATATATATATATATATATATATATATATATATATTCAAACAAGATATCATGGATTAAAACATATTTCAAATGATAGTGAAATATCATGACAAAGTTTCAATCTATTAAACATTGCCATAATTAAACAAAGATCATAGATTAAAACTAATATATTAAAACAAAGATTATCATGGATTAAAACTAAGACATTCAAACATTAGATGATAGAACATTCAAGCTCTTATTTACAACAATTCTATATCCATTTATATTGTGATCATCGCTTTTTCCTCGTGATCTTGTTTTGTATAATATAGTATCAAATAACATACCATGACTAAACATTAGATGATGTAACATTCAATCTCCTATTTACATCAATTAGATGGTGGAGCATTCAAGCCCTTATTTACATAAGATAATAGAGTATTCAAGCTCATATTTACAGCATTCAAGCTCATATATACAATATTCTATGCCAATTTCATTTGTGATCTTGTTTTGTATAATACAATATCAAGTTGTTATTCTATAATACAAGATCAACAATGATGTTACCTCATTGTTTATATAACTGGAAAATGCTCATTGTTTACATAAATGCTAAAATACTCAACCCAAATACTCAACCCAGGTTAATCATATTGGTCAGCCTCTCTTGCAGCACGGATAGATCAATGCTAACTGTTAAGACATTAAGAATAGAGTACAACTACAGAAGATGAAGAAATAAAAAAGCATACAAACCAAAGATAAGGATTCAAACACTGTGACCAAAGTCCATAAAACGTTATTTTTTTAGTTTCACAGCTAACAAAATCTTCACCAAAAAAATTGCCTAAAAAGTGATCCAAAATCTTCACCAAAAAAAGTGCCTAAAAAGTGACATTGTGCCTTAGAAGCACTCGCCGGAGGTCGCCGGAGGTGGAAGCGGTTGTCGCCGGAGGTGGAGGCGTGCTGGAGGTCGCCGGAGGTGGTTGTCACCGGAGGTTGTCGGCGGAGGTGGAGGAGGTTTGTGGAGTTGGAAGATTGTGTCAATGAAAAATATGGTTAAAAGGGGTGATTTTGGAATTAATATAAAATATTGATGTGAAGTATGACTTAATCATAATTTAAAAAAAGTTTTGACCTAATTTGAAACAAGTCATGTGGAGATAACTTATTGGCAATTTTCCCTAAAGTAATTTCTACGTAATCACAACTGCTCGAAAAGAATGAGGTTTGGATAAATTAATTGTTATCCTATAGAAATATGGGAAAAATAAATCGTCATAGACAATATCATCACGTTTAACACAAATCTTGAATTTATGATAAGTAATGATGATCTTGAACTATAACCAATTAAAGATTGTTAGTAAACAAATGATTGATCAAAATAGAAAAAAATTATGCATGTGGAGTTGGAATTTTTAGAGCAATCCAAAGTGTTTAGATCTATTGTTCAAATTCTTGAAAATGTAATTCTTATAGAATACAAATAGGTCTTTATAAAATAGAGTTACGAGAACAATAAAATTACAAGATACAAAGTCCGAACCCATAATCTTTTCACAAGATACAAGTGGGACTAGACAAAACATATTTTTTTAAAATTCTTCCATATACATGAACTTCATAAGATTGGTGACATCGATATTTAACAAATTCGCAATAATAATTTAGCTGACTTATTTACAAAAACATTGTCGATTCTACATTTAAGAGATTGGTACATGAGATGGGAATACATCGACTCAAAGAGTTTCAGTAATTAACATAAAGAGAATAGTTGTACAATTTTTCCTTCATCTAGATTTTGCCACATTGAATTTTAATGGCAAGATTTTATTGAGGCAAGATTTTTAGTACTTTAAATTTTTATAATTAACTGTACTTCTTTTTTTTTTCCCTTTCGTTTGTATTTTTGTCCTACTAAATATTTGTCAAATAAAGTTTTTAACAAAAAATGTTATTATGTAAATAGTCATCAAAAGTAAGTGTTGTAAAATAAGAGATATAGTTGATAAGTCTTATAACAATAATTTTGATCTCCTGCCTCTAATTGACCACTGCTGAGGGTGTCAGAGAGAGTGGGTGCCTATCATAAAACAATTTTATGATGGACGGGTGTACAATTTCGATGGTCAAATCAGCCCGACCTCCAAAGCGCGGAGATCGGGATGAAGTTTATAACAATACTTAAAAACTAGTTCTATTTTATGATGGATAGTTCACCTACTAACACCTCAGCAGGTGGGTCGAATTTTCCTATCCATAAGAGACAGGAGATCGGAACTGAAGCTTATAACAATACTTAAAAACTAGTTCTATTTAATTTAAAAATTTGTATTTTCATAAGTTTATAACTATTACTAAAATACAGTTGGGTTTTGACTATCTCAATTCTCTCTTTTTTATTCTACGCGTGCTTGCCGTGTGGGCGTACATGTGGAGTCGGACGTATGTCACGTATCAAACTTTTTCTCAATAAGCGCTTTCGTCACCCAACCAACACACTTAAGTAATCCCTTTCCTCTTTTCTTCTTCCTTCCTCAGTAATTTTGAAGTCAGAGAGCTCTGTACAGCAACTACTGCTAATTAGCCGCTGATTCTGGAAACTAATTTCTGGGTATATCTATACAATATACATATTTTGATGATTACTTTTAGTTTTCTCATTATTTCTTTACTTCATTTTTCTTTGGGATCAGAATTTCAAGTAGCTTTTGGTGTGAAACTTCTACTGACTATTGATTTTTCATTTTTCAATTTTATCTTTTAGTTTCAAGAGATTCTTCTGGGTGGAGGGAGTTGTGATCAAATTAGAACCGATTCTGACCGAATCAAGATGTTTACTCGTATGTTTGGCAAACCTAAGCAAGAGACTAATGCTCTCGCCACTCTGGACAAATTAAATGAGGTATTGTTCGAATATCATCTTGTTAATTTCTATTGCATTTGCATAGATTTTTGTTTATCGACATTTGCAGGTTTGGATACTTTTTTTTTTTTTTTTTTTTTTATTTGATTGGAGATACTGATATGGTTGCTGATTGGGGGGCATGTTTTGACTTACAAAATGTAAATTCGCCAATTATTAGTTGGGTTTGATGTTGCAACCACATTGAGTGGATATGTCTCGCTCTTAAATCCAGCTTGTAAGGGAGAGTGCTCAAGTGGTTCTAAACACAACCCAAACCTAAGCCAAACCGTAGCAACGTGAGAGGTAATTAGAGTCGTTCATAGTTTTGCTACAGTCCTACAGATGATACATGAGGAATCTTTTTATGGCGATTCTTCCTTCTAATGACGGGCATATCTATGATTCTTTTCTCCCAAATGAAGCAGCAGGCATGTTACAATCCGCCCCTCGTTTCCAAATTCAGCAGCACATATTCCTAGCCGAGGGACTCCATGGAAGAAGTTTGCCTTCTCTAAGTCGTCCCATCCGCAACGAGGGCCATTTCTAGAGAGATTAACGTCTGCAGCAGCCCATATTCCTATCTGATTGACTCCATGGAAGAAGTTAGCCTTCTCAAAGTCATCCCATCCGCAACGAGGGCCATTCTATTCTCTGATACCAATTGTTGCCACAAATAGAACTCACCTTTAAAACCCCTTTGTAAGGGGGGAGTGACGAAGTGGTTACAAGCACTCAAGCCAAACTTTAACTTAACAGTATGATACGCAATTAAGGTCGTTGTGTTTGGATATGCAAGTTATTTTTCACGCTATATGATGCATGAGGTGGTGGAGCTGGGCAAGTGTTGGACATGGTATTACATTGTCAGTTGAGATGATGACGGTCTTATCGGAAGCAATCTTACATGATGGAAGAGCTGACAATTTTGCTCGGGAAATTGAATTTGTTGAAAACTGTCTTGTACCCGAATCCAATACCCTAGTTAGATGTGGAAAGTGGCTAGTATGTGCAGAAGTTGATTGATTATACTGCCAAATAAGTTCTCATTTCTATTCACGGTGTATGTTGAAGTGTAATTTTGAGAAACGTCTTTTAGAAACATATATACCTGAGTCTCTTGCACCTGTCCCCAAAATTTGTCGAATACAGCATGTTTCTTTGGATTGAGGAGACTTCCCTTTTAACCCACAATGTCTTATAGAGTGTTTGGACAAAATATACCATTCTTCTTATAAGGGAGGCCATTTATGTGTTCCTGAGCATGGGATTGTATATTTCCGGCCCTTTATGTAGATCACTGATAGAAAAATCAAAAGTAAAAATTATCTACAGGACTTTGCAAAAGTACATTTAGGATTTAATCCTGGGCATTATCATTTGCAAAAAGAGCATGAAATGAGAACAACTATGAAACAATGTTAGTGACTGAAAATTATGTGTTTCTTTAACTCTGTAGTCTGGGTTTTAAGTGGTATATGAGCTTTATTATTTGCTTTTTGTTTGTCGGTGTTACCGTGTTATCTCGTGTACTTAAGTCAATCTAAGTACGCATAACTATTTCTAAAGAGAAGGATTTTGCTTTAAACTGTTTATCAGCTGAAATTTTAAATTGACAGTATTCGGTAGATTTTAGTCATTTATAGTTTCAATGAGATTTGATGTGCAGTGTTGATTGCTGTCAACCTGCCCTCATGTTGAATATTTGATTATTTTCCTTGTATAGACTCTTGAGATGCTCGAGAAAAAAGAAAATGTGCTTCAAAAGAAGGCTGCTGTGGAGGTTGAGAAGGCCAAGGAGTTTACAAGAGCAAAGAACAAGAGGGGTATGGTTCTTACTTCCTTTGAATGTTCCCCTCTTCAAAAAATAAAATAATGATAATAAAAGTAATAACAGATAACAATAAATAAAATAAGATTTCGTTTCTAGCATCTATTATACTATACTATTTTAAATATAATAGAGTTCAAAAATTGTGACTTACAGTGAGCAATTTGTGAATAATGTGGTACAGTCATCAGCTTTGCTTTAATGTAGCTCACGCCTTAGTGAATTAATAATGCATTATTATTTTTTTGTTGTTTGAACTGTTTAGTAATATTTCTCTCACGAGTTAGTTTCAAGGTAAAATTTGATTTTTGGCTTATATCTGGTTTCTCTTGCTGGTCAGTAAACTTGAGTCCCTGTTGTTTCATGTATGAAGTTAGGAGCCTGATTCACGCAGCTGTTTAATTTTTATTTATTCTCTCTCTTTGTTTAATTATATTTTTTCTTGGAAAGAGGAGGGAGGAGGGGGGGGGGGGGTCTAAATCATGTGTTTAGGTGTCCACATTCACGAATTTGCCAAGCCAAATTCACGACTTTCACATGTTTTGGCTTCCTTCATGAGTGGACCAATGCAATGATGACAATTTGCCGAGCTGCCACTGGTACAATATGTTGGAACCTGTGTTAATTTGGCAGAAAAAGCATTTGTTGGTTATTGATCCCCCACCACCAAAAAAATGGTGCAGCTTCTGGTCCACTGTTGTACATACCCTGCACGCCCTCCACCCTTGATTAAATAATGCTTCCTCCCTTTCTAAAGCAGTTAATTACTTTCCAAAAGTACCGTTACTTAATTCTTGTCCTTCAGTCGTGATAAAACTGAAAATATGTAAATATAAATTACCTACTTTTGCAATTCTCAAGTAAAACTCTGCCAATCAAATTGGAGAATTGAATCATTAACAAAGGAATTTATTTAGTAGAAAATTGTCTTGCCTTTTCATATAAAAAATTATAATTAGAAACTAAGAGCATGTTCGCGGGCCGTTTTTCATCAAAAATGCATTTTTCATTTATTGCAATGGGCCATATTTTCTACAGTTAACAAAGAATTTGCATTGACTAAAATATATTCACGTAAGCAAATTGGACAATTCT
Organism: Forsythia suspensa; assembly: GCA_023638005.1. Classification (NCBI taxonomy): domain Eukaryota; kingdom Viridiplantae; phylum Streptophyta; class Magnoliopsida; order Lamiales; family Oleaceae; genus Forsythia; species Forsythia suspensa. The sequence goes on from CM042673.1 coordinate 21,665,894, forward strand.
GCCCTTCTTCTTCACAGTGAATTGTTCCCACATCCAAAATAAGAATTCTAGCCAAACAATGTTTACCATGCTCCTCCTAAACATATTTCTCCTCCGGCTCTATCTTCGACTCCGCCGAACCACTGCCACCCACCGATTCATTTGCAAACCGCGGCCCTCGAAAATGGAACGACATTTTTTTTTATGGGCCAAACAACTTTCTATCTTTTTTTTCTGAATGTTTATGGCAGATAACCATTGTTAGATTTGTATATTTCAATTAATGGGTGGTTGTATTTCAAGCATGAACAATGTTTATCTTCTTCAAGATGATAGCAATACATACACACATACGTATGTATAGAGAGAGAACCAGTTTTGAAAGAAAAGGGCAGAAGGGCAGAAAGGTAAAATACCATTGTTGGTCAAAACATGAGAGAGGGAAAAGGTGTACACTTTTCCAAAATTAAATGCTGATTATTTGCCATGGCCCACAAGCATGTATTGTAAAATGGGTTTTTGAGTTGAAAAAAAAGGCAGCGAACATGCTCTAAGATAGAAATAAAACTATTTGGATGCTTTTGAGGTGTCACACTCAGTTATTTGGAATTGATGCTCTCACACTCTCGCCTCTACTATACTCCATGTGTGGTTACCTAGTATATGAATATGTTTGTTGAATTAACTTTTGATTTTTTTTGAGTCTGAGCTTTGGCAGCAGTTAAGTGGTATATCTACACTAACTTGTCGACATTGGTCCATGATTGAGTTTCCATATCTAGCATTGAGAATCAGCTTTAGGATGATGAACTGTCTGCATTCGGTATTCCATGCAACTTATGTGGTTCTTACATAGTTTGTGGCTTCTATACTATTCTTGTGATGCTAGATATATGAGAGACAAAAAGAAGTTGAGGCATTAATGCTTAATCTTTGTCAACTTTAGCACAATGAAACATTCTTTCCATGTAGTTGTTTGCACCAGCCCTTATTCTACCTTATTGTTAGTTGTGGTTCTATTGATCCCTTTCCAAGCTTTTAGTGATTTTGAAAGGCTTTATGTTGAACTTTGGAACATACTTATGTGGAGACAATATCATCATGCAGCGGCTATTCAGTGTTTGAAGCGGAAAAGACTATATGAACAACAAATTGAGCAGCTTGGCAATTTCCAACTAAGAATCCATGATCAGGTTGACTTGGCATTTTATTTTTGATGTTTTGCACAATGCCTTTCTTAGATGACAACCTTTTGAGTACAATGTCAAATGCCTTGTTGTAGATGATACTGTTAGAAGGTGCAAAAGCTACAACTGAAACTGTGGATGCTTTGAGAACTGGAGCAGCAGCAATGAAAGCAATGCAGAAGGCAACGTATGTAGTTGCTTTTAACTATGTCAAATATCTGCGACCTTTAAAAGTTCATTCTACCACTTGTTTCTACATTGGCTTTTGCAATCATTATGCATTTTAGAGAATGCGAATGACTAGAATCTTCTGCAGCGTGGCATAAGTTATCTGCGTGAGGGTAGGATGATAGGCATGTTAGATGTAATTCATGTTTATGAATTATGACCAACTCCTCCCATCTTCACTTTACATACATCTTTTGACCAAAAGTTCAAATGGCATCTTCTACACAGGAATATTGATGATGTGGACAAAACAATGGACGAGATAAACGAACAAACAGAGAACATGAAGCAGATACAGGAAGCATTGTCTACTCCCATTGGTGCAGCAGCTGACTTTGATGAGGTTCTTGCCTATTTTCAATCTTCTGCCATTTCTGAAGCTTTTATACAATATGTATTGGGATTTTCAATATTTATCATTATGTTGTGTAAAATGCAGGCATTTATATTGTTCACTGACATCTGGAGAATTTTTGGTTATTGCAGGACGAATTGGAGGCTGAGCTTGAAGAATTGGAAGGTGCAGAATTGGAGGAACAGCTTCTTCAGCCTGCCATTGCAGCCCCTGCTGCTCCAGTGCAGGTACAAGCAGGCAGAGTACCTGCTCGACCTAAACATACCAAGGAGGAAGAAGAACTTGCTGCTTTGCAAGCAGAAATGGCACTTTAACCGAGTCTCTTCCTTTCGTTAACTGTTAGCTAGGTCTACCATTTGTCAATGTTTTATTGAGAATATTGGTGGTTATATTAGTCTAGTTGCTGATGAATGTAAGCTGGCGGATCTGGGATTGGTTGGAACTGCAAATTCCAACTATATTCGATGTATATTTGATTATTTTCTGAGGCCAATTGAAATATTTCCCGTGAAATAGCCCATGTTAATTTATATTGTTGTTGTATTGATGCAAGGAATTATCATGATTTATCAGTTACTAGCTAATATTTCACTGTCACAGCCTATCATCAGATAGTCCAAAAAGTTTCATAGAATTCAATTTCACGAGGTACAAAGATAGGATAGAAAATATGTCTCCTAGATTTTTTATTTCCAAATGTCCAAGGACTAGATAACAGATTTCGTTTCCTAATTTAAACGCAGGCTCAAATGTTATTGAAAATACAAAATATACAGAGCTTTTTATGTCGTAAAACTGCTAATTATTGTGGGCAAGTAGGAGCCTGCGAGTTGAATAATAAGGCAAGGCAGCTGCTGCCACATTACTAATACCTATAGCTCTTTATGTTGAAAAACTGTCTCAAGTGGGCATACATTCATTTCCCTGCAATGTCACTCTGCATGTGACCTCTTCATCTATCACCGTGCGCTATCCATACAGTTATAATCTAACAATTGAGTAGGTTCTCCGTTTTGCATGCTTCAATAACATCTTTTGTACTCAAGAAACTGGGTTGATTGGTTGAAGACAGAAGCCTTGCCCACATCCTATCTGTTATCACGACCTTGTGCTGCTTCTCGATAATTCTCTGCGTTCAACATTAGAGATTATGTATCAGGAATAGAACTCAAAAACTCATCACACATTCATAATGAAAACTAATGCCAGGTTGTATCCTTAGATGAAGTATTTAGTAGCTTCAGCAGAGCAATTAAGGTATAAGCCAGCCAGTGAGTGGTGACCGGTTTGAGTCTCGTGGGGATTGATTTATGGAAGGGAAATTTTGCCCCCACAATAAAAGAAAATGAAATATTGGCATAAATTACTTAAATCATTCATGAAATGAGAGTAGTACAATATTTTCATGTGGCCAAGTAACTCACATGAAAGGGAATGTAAGAATGTCTGCCATTGACAGGTCCTACTGTGAATCCTGTATAACCCGCCATTGCTCCATGAACGGCACTTTGAGCAAGAAGTGTACAATACACATTGTCAGATGCGTTGCCGGGAACAGCTCGAATCATGTACATGAGATCTGTGAGGCAACAAGTGTAAACATTTAGTCAAAATAGGCTTTTCCACTTTAATTTAACAGAGGAATATCTTAACACTGACCTATATATTTGAGATTAATTGCCATTTTACTCCGTTTAGAAAAATGATCCTGAAAGTCAAAACACATAAATATTATTTGTATCCAGATTTAATCGATGTCTTACCCAGGAGCATTAACCACTTCCCCAGTATATGGAATGCACATGAGCATGATACAAACTAAAAAAAAAAAAAAAAAAAAAAAAAAAGGTATATAAGAGCATGACAGTAATCAAACCTTAATCCTTTGCGATATCCACAGCCCAACATCTTGTAGAAGTTTGTTACCAGAAGCATCTTGCTGGTCTGTAGAGCGCAAACTCTCAGAAAGTTGCTCCTGCCCTGCACCTTCGGCTATGACAATAACCATATGTCCATTTTCTTTGAGTCGTTTCTCTATATATTCGAAGAGCCCACCAGGTCCTTCGAGATAAAATGGTGACTCTGGAATAAGGCAGCAATCGACATCTCGGCTGGCAAGGGTAGCATACATGGCAATGAATCCTGCAAACAATGTGTACCGCTAAAACGTTAAAACCCAGGAGATTGAAATAGAAAATGACATGTAGTGAAAATAAGCTTCAGAGTTCAAACACGTGGAAAATAAATTGATCTCAAAGGAAACACATCAATCTCAATCAAATGTACACTTGATATTACTTATTAGACGAACAAATGCGCAATTGATAAAATTAACACATCAAAGGTTGGCAAATGCATGACCATACTTGATATATTCATTTAGACAATAAATACAAACTATCATATCTATTAGCATGAAGCATACCACTATTACGTCCCATTAACTTCACCAGACCAATACCATTCTCGATACTTGTAGCTTCAACATGTGCTGCATTAATAGCACGTTGGGCTTCCTCAACAGCAGTGTCAAAACCAAAGGATTTGTCAATAACCTGCAATAGGAAACAGTATGACATTGAACACTTTGATTGTTATCTATAGTTTTGGGGAATATAACCTTAGGCAATATCTCATTCAAATGTAGCTAGCCATTGTTCTTGACAAAAAAAGTACCGGAATGTCATTATCTATTGTTTTCGGTATTCCGGCAACTGCAACCTTGAGACCGCGTCTTCTAATTTCCTGGTAGGATGGACAAGAACATAGTTTAAATATGATTATTAACATTAGCACAAATGGTATTAGTAGAAACATGATATGACATTAATTTTGAAAACTTAGAAAATGAAAAACTGATTGATTTATATGCTACTATCAAATGACTAAAACTAGTAATGAAAGACACTCAGTTGCAGCAAGCAAAATACCTCAAAAATTACTGCTGCTCCTTTTTGCGTCCCATCTCCTCCTATTATGTAAACCTGAACTCAGAGAGGCAATGGTAACTATCAGAATAAACGAGGCTAAGCGGGTTTCATGAAATTCAGAAGAAGGAAACTCCAAAACTTTGAAGAATGGCTCGTACTTGTTTTACACACCTGATTAATTCCGCGGTCCTCAATGTTGTCAACAATCTTTTTGGTGTCATGACCACCTCGAGATGTCCCCAGGATTGTTCCACCACGTTTGTGGATATCATTCACAACCTTGGGCGTTAAAGAGATGGTGTTTTTGGAGTAAAAACCGCGGTATCCTCCCTACAAAGACACCAGTCCCATTAGTTAACAACCCCTCCAAAGAGAAAACCACGCATTTTTGCTGAACTTTCAAGTAGAAAGAAACATCAATGACGGATAAAAAAGCCCAGCGTATATTATATTTTTTTAAGAGAGATTTTAGCCAACATAAACCTGCACATATACTAGACAAACAAGAAGTGAAGAATTATAAGTTAAGACCTAATATTATCTCTTTCAACTGAACAGATGGATTTTCGTATAATTTCTAGATGCTTATAAAACGCAAGTGATAATCAGTTCACAGTGGCCATGTTTATTTTTGTCAGTACCATCATTGTTACAATTACAATCATTATTATATTCTTTCTACCTTCTTTTCTTATTTGGGGGTCAGCAGGGTTGTTTATAGAGGAGAAGTTACATTCACTAGAAGCTGTAGTAACCAAAACATTTTAGAACTACTCCAGTTATTATTATTGCAGCAGGGAAATTTTAATTTTACACGAAGCTGCTGTTCCAAACAAACAATTTTTAAAGCTTTTTCGTGACAAAAGGTTAACTAACAAAAATTCGGGCAGCAATTCTCTTATTTAAAAAAAAAATATTAATTCTGCAGATGTAGTGAAGTGTCTGCTTACAACTATTCCTAGAACTTCCTTCACATCATACATATGATGCAAGCCGCATACAATTTCCCGGATAACTGTGTTAAGGCCAGGGCATAAGCCTCCGCATGTGACAATGCACGCACGCACTTCATCAGACTTGAAATAAACCTGAAAATTACCCACAAGTTCATTTTAGTTTAAAGTACAGAAAGATTCATTGCAAATTTTAAACTCCAGCAGTTTATAAACTTACTCTTTGGCGAGGACCTGCACGTCGAAAATGCATCCCTCTTGGACTATTCTTGTGAACAACAATCTACAAGAAAATAATGAGTATCAGAAACATATCTATAATTATTATTACAGACATGTAATATTTCCATAATTACTCGTACACCCTACTCCCTCAGAGTCATCAATGTCAAATTGGTCGTGGTGGATACTTCAAAGACTCTCTGTTACTAAGATCAGTGGGAAGGTCGGCCTGGCTTTAGGAATGGAGGGGTGCTTTTGTATAAAAAGCATCCATTTAGACTAATCCTTGGTAACACCACCCCAAAGTCTACTATTAGTATCACTAAACTTTCCAGGCTCACCTTCGCGATATGATCTCATGTAATTAATACAAAATATGACGATAAATGATAATTCCTGATTTCCTTTCTGGATTTTTTTCTTAAAAAATTAAAAAGAATAAAAAATAGAAGGGAATCTCCAGGAACTTATATTTTCTAGAAAGACTGACCTTTTCGGCGACTGTATCATCATGATCCACAAAATACTGCCTGTCGACAGGTAAATTAAGACTAATTAAATCGATGCAACCTTCAAATTTTAAAAGAAATGATCAGAAGGAAACAAAAGAAGAATTGATATAACCAATAAAAAAAACTCACTTGACAACTGAATATGCAGGATTGTACTGCAACGGATTTGTACAAGTCTGTCCCAAGAAAGAATAAGAATAAGAAATCACTAGCAACCTCCAAGATAGCATAACACAAGTACACACACAATAGCCATCATAGTTATTCCATTGATAGCTTTCTCTATTGAAATGGAATCCCAGTATGGAACTCTTTGATTTTCAGCAGGATTTTTGAAAACAATTCGACTCAGTTCGCTCATAACCAATAATTATAAAATAAACAACACGACGATATCAAATTCAAAGCATTTTGTATTCAATTATTGTGTTAAATCTATTTAGCTTTATTAACCAAAGACCGGGAGTAATGAAGCCAGCGCAGGATCGAAAAATAAGGACAAGGCAAGAGAGGAAAGAATAAAACACACAGAACACATTAAATTTTCATTCCCTCACTTTTCTTTAAAAAACAGAATTGATTGATTGAGATAATGCTTCTTCTTCTTCTTTTTCTTTAATCTCAGATTAAAATACTATGTATAGATCTTCAAAATTGAAGCACCTTGTTCTCTTTCAAACCCCAAGAATTTCAAAAGGATTCGAACTAAAAATTTCTAGAAGAGGAATAAACTAGAGCAATTACAAGATTATAATATAAAAACAATTTTTTTCCTGGGAACCCAAAGTAATTAACGTTGTATTAAACCAAAGATGATCGATCATAAGCGAGAAATTATACATACAGGAAGATGATGAATGTAATCAGACATATGTGGGACGTCTTCCAGAATGTAACCAAAGTCTCCACTCACGATTTTAGGCTTCAAATTACTGAGTAAACCCCCCATTGACACAAAACCGTTTCTTGGATTCAAACCAACTTTTTCCTTAACATCACTTGTAATAATTTCAGCAGCAACACCATTAGAGACAGAATTAGACATCATCGACTCCATTAACCAGCTTATTCTTGTTTGTATATATATCTATATTTGTGCTGAACCTTGATCATCAACAGTAGGCCATAAACTTTGAAAATAATTTTGTTCTTCGTTTTATAGTCTCTGGCTGACTCGCTGTATATATATAATATAATATATGATGAAGGGACTTCGTTTCTAAGGGTGGAAAGAAATTAACAGATGGCAACACTTTGTGGTTGATAGATAGGAGTTCACGGAAAGTTGGAGCTTTCAACTGGGACTAGGAGAGATCAAAAAAGGTAACAAAGTTGAAACCGCCAACGAAAAGGTAAACTACAAGAAAATAGAAGTTTGTATGGTTTAGGGATTACTTAAGTTTTTTAGATGTTATATTTGTACAAAAATTAATAATTTATGTAAACAATTTCTTTTGTAACTCGTTATTTTGATATTTTTAATAATCGAAACGACAAAGATATATGAATTGACAACGTTGTTATATTGAAAAACTAATGAAACGCAATTTAAAGTTTAAAAACGTTATTTGCACAAATTATATAATACCTTGGGAATCAAGTTTTCCACTCAAATTTTATTGGTTAGCGTCTAATACATTAAAAATATTATTAAAGTAGTTATGTTGAGTTTAGATCTGCGGTCCAAAATACATGTTTTCTTACATATCGTTTTAATAAAAAATTTACACATCGTCAATAGTAAGTGTGAATGTATTAAATATTGTATGTAATGATTTATTTATTTTTTTATTTAATAATGTGTAAAAATTTCTATTGGAAATACAGTAAAAAAAAAATAAAAAATATGTATTTGGAAAGAAGACTTAATCAAGCTTGTATTAGAACATAAAGAAACTGGTTTTCCTACCGTTTATGATACAATTGGGTTGTTCTAGAATTTGGAAAAAAGAGAAGATTCTATGATTATTCCTGATTCTCTCTTTACTTTATTAATTAATTTTATTTTAAGAAATAAAATATATTAATTTAATTAGAGATAATTGCATATTTGATCTCCAACTTTTCAAAAATATTAGAGATATACTTATAACTTTTAAAAATAACACCAGACATCTAAAATGTTTGAAAATATAGTTTGGCTGAATCGCAGTTGGGGTTTTAGTCTCATTTTATGGGGTTTTGATAGTGGCAGTGGCAGTTAAAATGCTTAACTCCATGGATGAAACATCCAAAGTTTAACAAATTCAACTGTTAATGATTTTAAGTAGATTTTGAGTTTTTGGGGTGGTGGTGGATTTTAGATTTTGAAGTTTGAAGTTTGATAAAAAAGATATAGATTTTTATTTTTTAGAGTACATTTGCTACTTATTATTTTTTGGAGTACATTTAGTTAGTTTTCAATCATTTTTTTTTTTTATTTAAAGAAAATGGCAATTTCGTCATAAATGATTTATTATGCTTATTTTTTCAAACGTTGGAATGTCTAGTACTATTTTTAAAGATTAAGAGTATATTTCTAATATTTTTGAAAAGTTGAGAACTAAATATGCAATTATCCATTTAATTAATATGAGGAGTTTAAATAAAAGTTAGGAGTGGGGTCCGTATTGACCCCGTAATTAATTGGTATGGGTCGATGACTTTGCAATTTGCATATGAGATCTGACGTGCAATGTGACGCACCCCTGCATGGTTTGAGACTTGTAGAGTATAATAATTTAACTGAAAATAAAAAAGAACAAAATTATTAAGTGTTAAATATTCCAGATTACGAAAAAGTTTTGAAAATTCAACAATTGGGTATTGCTGACTTGTGTGTCGGTTTGATTTTATTAAATTATATTATTATTATTTTGAAAATTTTGAAAATAATTGATAAAATTATAGATTCTATGTAGTTAAAATTAATTGTTCATTTTGAATTCAATAAAATTTTAAGCAAAATCAAACAAAAATTAATAAGGAAGCTTCTTTAAGAAATCTTGAGGACGTATATACATTTTAAGTAATAGTATGTTGGGCAGTGCTAAATTTTTTTTTAAGTACTTATAAATTGTAACTTTTATGAAATACTCTATCTGTCCCATAAAGATAGACTCGTTTTTTTTTTCACACAGATTAAAAAATCTCATTTAACGTAATTAAAATTATAAATTTTTCACACACTATTCATATTATACCCTTATTTAATATTAGTCATTCATGAATATAATAAATTTAAATACTCAAGTTACAATTTGAATGCAAATGAAATTGAATTGCATTACATTGAAACAATAATGAAATCAATTATTGGCTTTGTTATTGGAGGATTGGTATTTTCTAGGTAAGGTAGAATTCATTGAATGCATATTGACTAAATGTGTGAATAAATTTATATAATTTCCTATTATAATTGAAATATTAAGTTTATTTAAGTTGATAACAATGTAAATTAAATAAAGGTATATTAGAAAAATAAAAATTTAATACACTATCTATAAAGTAAGTGACATATAATTTGGGACATATAAATAAGAAAGACGAACCTATCTTTGTAGGATGGAGGGAGTATTTTCTTTATAAAACAGAAGTGCCGTCAAAATTTATTTTCCCGTCCAAATGTACTTTCTTATTTAGAATTTCTGTTTTTTTTCCCAATTTCTGGAAATGGATTCTTTTAAGGGTAGTTATATTCACACCACATTTTATTATAAATGCACAACATTTTAATTGCATAAAAAGTCTTTAATTTTCATTTATTATCAAATTTATGTCTTTAACTTTTTTTCATCGAATTCTTATATTTAACATTCTATTAATTAACACATCTTATTCCTATTAACAATTTTTGCCTATAAATTCTATTAGTATACTTTAAAATGAGGAAAAAATATTTAATCGATTTTGTATTTATTTATTTATTTGCTTATTTAAAAATACGAGGGGAAAATGACTCTTTTTGTTCATTCTTAATAGAACTTTTGGACAGAAATCATTATCAGAAATAATATGTGTTAATTAAATGAAGGTTGGTGATAATAATACAATAAAAAAATATTAGGGACATAAATGTAATAATAAGTAAAAGTTATATACTTTTTATACAATTTAAATGTAGTGCACTTATAGAAAAATGTGGTGCGAATATATTTAGTCATTTTTTAATAGCCATTAAATATTTATTTCTAATACTACATTTAATAGCCGCCTATTTTTTATTTTTTCAACCGGAGTCCCTCCATCTACTTTCTAATTTAGTTATCATTGCAAAAATTAATTTAGTTTTGTTATCATTACAAAAATTAATTATCCAATGCTTTTTAATTTAATTATCTATATTTTAAATATTTAATTAATTAATCTTATCTTTGTTTTGGGAAAAAATGCATGGATTTTTCCATACTAATTAAAATTTAAGAAATCGCATTTTCAAGATTATTTTCAAGATTATTATGGAAAACAATATGCACATTGAAAGAAAAATAATCCAAATCTATATTTTTAAAGTTTTGTTATTATTGCAAAGATTAATTTTCCAATGCATTTTAAATTTAATTATCCATATTTTAAATACTTAAATAATTTAATTTAATTTAATTTAATTTAATTTAATTAATTAATCTTATCTTCATTTTGGTCAAAATATGCATGAGTTTTTCAATGCTAATTAAGATTTAAGAGATCACATTTAAGTTATGCATGAGTTTTTCAATGCTAATTAAGATTTAAGAGATCACATTTTCAAGATTATTATGGAAGACAATCAATGTAAAGTGGAAAAAAAAAAGTCAAAATTCATATTTTCAATTTTTTGTTATTATTGCAAAAATTAATTTTTCAATGCATTTTAAATTTAATTATCTATATTTTAAATACCTAATTAATTTTCATGTTTTAGTCAACGTATGCATGAGTTTAATACTAATTAAGATTTAGCGTTTTAATTTCAAAGGTTTTCCCTGACTTTGTCCGTGTCAACAAACAATTCGAAATACCTCGACTTTTTTAGAACATGTCCGAGTCAAATAGCAATGATTCGAATCACTTCTTTTTACACTATTTCGGAAACCCAATAATTCAATCGTATGGATATGTAAAATACAGAGATTTTCAATCCTAGCAGGAAAGGTTATTTTAACTAATTAACTTTCATAGATAACTATCAAAATTATTTTTTGTTATTACACCTCTAGTTTATTGCACGGGTACAACACTAGTATATAAAAGAAGGATAGTCGTCAATTTTTTTTGCCAAGTTTTCCCTCCAAAATATTCATTAATTAATGATAATTAATAATTAGTAAATAAAATACATTAATAAAACTATCCATTTGATTTATATCCATAATAGTTAATTAATAGTTAACTAACTAACTACACATTTTGCAATGTGAAATAAAAATAAGTTAATCTCATTTACAATATTAATTATGAGAGACACATTTTACAATGTCAAATAAATTTAAGTCAACGATTTTTTTCTCTTAAAACATCTCCCACATATTACAGAATAATAATATATACATAAATAAATATTTAATTAATTAATTAATTAATCCAATATCAGGTAATTAATAATCAGATTTAATGTGCATTTTGGATGAGATTCCCAATGATTCATTTGTTAAGTAATTGTCCAACATTAGTTAATTAATTATTAGTATTCTAATACAGTGTAAATAGTACCGACGGTTCAATTTCCCAATATTTTGAATTTTTTATGATACTCGATAAAAATGAATAAAATTATGAATTGACATTTTCAGTTAAAAAATACACATCTTCTAGAACAAGATAAATTCACTTCAATTATTAGTAATAACAAATTTGAATGCTGCATTAATTAATCAATATAAGATTTAGAGTATGTAAATATTACTAATTGTCTACAAATAGAAAAATAATACATTTGTAGAATATTATCAACGCAATCTGTATCTATACAATCTAGAAAATCAATTTTTAAATTATAATATAAAAATTAGTGGGTTATTTAATGAGCCACGCCAAAAATTAATCCAGAAGCACTTCTCAAAAATTAGAAAATGATAATTAAGCATTCCTTTAAATTATGTTTGATTTTTTTTCCACGTTAATTAAGAAACAGTTAAAATTAGTTGTAATTCATAAAATATATATAAATACACAATCTGATTGTTAAATAGAGATAGAAAAACACATTCATTTGATTTAAACAAATGATAAGATTTAAACTGTTATTGTAACTGAAAAATCAATCAATCTAATAATATTTGTATCGATTAGTAAAAAAACTTATCTATACATACTCAAAAATTATTTATAAATTATAATAGAAACTTACTTAATAAATTTTAATACTAAATTATTTATATTTAAGCAGAGTTAGCAAAAAATATATAATTAAAACAAATGACAAAATTTTAATATTCTATAATATTAAAATTTAATTAATTTAAATAATTAATTGTCTAACTTCAAGTAATTAATAAAAAGTATTCCAATATAAATAATCAATATTCCAATACAATTTAATCAAGATGAGCTTTCCATTGTTTTGATTTTCTATGATAGTCGGTTAAAATAAATAATATTAAGAATTAACATTTTAAAAAAAATGCACATCTTCCATAACAAGATAAATTCACTTGAAAACACAAAACAAATGAGGTCATGTATTCCAATGTCTTAATTTATACCAGTTGAAGAATTTAAATAAGTTATATTTTCAAAAAAATGAAACATCAATGCATGAGAACTATTGGCAATAATGCAATAGTTTTCCAAAAATTAATTTATTTTCCTCACAAATTTTTTATGCTTCCCATAGTAGATTTAAATAGTTTTAGTTTCAAAAAAAAATAATCAATACACAGAAAATATATAATTGTGTTATATTATTAAATAATCTGATTTATTGATTAAAAATAATAAGTCGATTAAACTAATAAACTAGATAAAATAATTTCAAAATTAAATTCATACGATTCAAAGACCGCTTTAATTCAACCACAAACGTGGTTTTCAAAGATGTATTTCAAAATCTGATTTAGCTACATTATTTTTTTTCAATATCAATAAGTAATCAAATATTATTTATATGATATTTTTTTTATTTGAATGTAATAAATAAACAATATACTCTTAGAATATTTTAAAATCACTATCATAAAAAACAAGTGTCGTGCATCGTATGGGTGATATACTAGTATTGATAATAAGTGGATAGTAAATTGTAAATCCTAAATAAATAAAAAATATTTAACCAACATAAATTATAATTTATATTTAGCCAAAAGCTAATTCAGTTCACATTAAGTGGATTACGTTGTAAGTAGAGAGCTTGAAGCAATAAACAAGATATTTTATAAAATCTTATTCCATAGTAGAATAACTAGAGGTCTAAAGAACGTCTTTAATGCAATCGTTGATTGTTAAAAAAAATTGTTAAACATGGCAGAAAAAAATAAACAATATTTAGAGTTACGTCTAAATTCAAAAACTCTGTTAGACATGTTGATTTAGCAAAAAAAAAATATATATATATATTTAATTTTTCAATGCATATTTAAATGTAATTTAGTTTTTATTTTATTAAAATAAAACATACCTAGATAACAATCCATAAAATACATACAAGAAAGAGAATATAGATAAATTATAAAAAAGTTAAATAAAAGATGGTTAACAAACATTTCAATGGAGATAAATTATAAACAAAATAAGTAAAAGAAGCTTATCACATATTTCGATAGACATTATTTATAAAAAATAAATGAATAATATCTAGCACACAGTCCAAATGTAGACGATGTGCTAGACATCCTCCAATTTTTTTCTTGTCATATAAGAGTATCTCCAATGATGCCTTCTATTTTGAATGTTCAGCTGATGTGGCGATGAGGTGGAGGAGACAAAACTCATGTGGCAACATTTATTATAGAAGGCTGGCCAACAGACTGTCTATTTTTAGACAACCTTCTACAATAAATACTGTCATATTGTTTCTATTTCTCTCATCTATTTTTCTATTATCTTTCCTTATTCCATTATTTCTCTCCTCGTCTCTTTTATCTTTCTTGCCGCATAGATTTTTATTTGTCACATATACAATAATTCATATTGTTGCATTGGAGAGCATTTTCAATGCTACCTTCTATTTTAAATTTTCAGCTGATATGGCGATGAGGTGGATGAGACAAAACTTATGTGGAAGCATTTATTGTAGAAGGCTGTTCAGTTTTATATATTGGTAAGAAATTTAACATTAACTACATTCCTGTTAACTCTTTTAGCTTAGTTTAAAGTTCTAGTTTATTTTTATTTTTTGTTCGAGGACGAACAAAGGTTTAGTTTGGGGGTGTTTGATAAGTGCATTTTGTGCACTTATTCGGACCTTTAAACTAAGCTTTTATTCCGTCATTTTATTGAATTATTACTTAATTTTGTGTTTTAATCTTCATATTTCGAGTTTGGACCCGTTTAATAGCAATTGGAGAAGAATGGACGGAAGAGCAACAACTTGGTGAATTCGACAAGTAAATGGAGTTTTGATGTGAATATTAAGAGCCAAACATTGGAGCATGAGGAAGAAGATAAAATCAATAAGTTTAAGGTGTTTTGGAGTGACAATGAAGAGTTGAATCAATGGATCAAACACCGTAAAAGCTAAAGAACCAATTGAGAAAACTACCTACAAAGAACATGTGGGGAAATTCGAGCACAACTTTTGATATAGAAATCCAAAAATACAAATGATATATCATTGGAAAGATAATTGAATTACGAGTCCAACACTTTTACGGATCTCAATTTGGAGTTTCCTACAAGAAGTTATGGCCATTTGAAAAAAGCAGTAGCAGAGAAAAAGTGTAAGCTGGGCGATCGCCCAGCTTAAATCTGGGCGATCGCCCAACACCTTCACCAACAGCAGAGTGTGTAAAACATCATGCCTTTAATAATTTCCGCAAGTGCACGGATCGCTCAAGTAGTAAAATGGATTTTGAGTCCAAGTATCGATCCCACGAGGATTTAGATAATTCAATTTAATCACGCTAACCTTAACCGAATCTAAAGAACTTTGAAAGATTTTGTGTTTTATAACTAATTGAAAGAATAAAATAAAAACAATTAAACGACTATTTCTCAAAATAAATAAAAGGTTGAGATTAACTAAAAATGAAATTAACTTTTTTAAAAGGAAAAGCACTAGAATTCGAATCCACTTGTAGTTGTTATTTCGTTTATCTTGATTCTTGGTCTTGACAAATTAATTCGATTATGAAGATCAATATCCCTAGATTGTTCAACAGTTTTCTTCTCGAATACTATTAAACCTATTCATATGCATGACTCGACTATATTTCTATGACGAATGCGAATACAAATGAAAGCATTAAATTTCCATGGATAATTAGAGATCACCTAAAGCATAGCGGTATATTTCTATCCCCTATCGGACTTTAAGATAATTAAAATAGCGTCTAGCATGCTTTCGACCTTTCGATAGTAAAACATGCCACAACAATCATACAATTACTACGTATATAATTGTAGATGCAAACAAATCAAAATTAATTATTCAAAACCATATTGAAGTAAATTGTCAAAAGCCAAGTCTCAAGATAAAAGAAATTAAACGACAAGTTTCATCGTAATTCTAGCGCTAATTAAACTAGCCTAGCATACTAATAATAAGAAAATAAGAAGGGAAGAACACATGGAATTCATCACCCTGGATAAGAAGAAAACTTGGAAGAATAATTGATCGTCGTTGATCTCCGCTCAATTCTTCAAAGAAGCGCCTTGATCTCCGCTTAATGCCTTCGTCTATGTTTTTCGTCCAAAACTCAACAACAAAAATCGACCTTTGATATGAGTTAATAACTCATATATATACTTACCTAATTGTGCCCTAGAAGATCCCAAAATTCATTAAAATCGTGTCCCAAAAGTTTCCTAAGTGTATCGGGACTCAAAAGGAAAGAAAATTACGTTTCGCCGAAAATACACTGGGCGATCGCCCAATGTAAACCCGGCGATCTCCCAGGCATGATGTTTTACACTCTGCTGTTGGCTGAAGGTGTTGGGCGATCGCCCAGATTTAAGCCTGGGCGATCGCCCAGCTTACACTGTTTCCTCTGCGGTGGCTGTTTTTTCAAATGGCCATAACTTCTTGTAGAAAACTCCAAATTGAGATCCGTAAAAGTGTTGGACTCGTAATTCAATTATCTCTTCAATGATATATCATTTGTATTTTTTAGATTTCTATATCAAAAGTTGTGCTCGAATTTCCCCACATGTTCTTTGTAGGTAGTTTCTCGATTCGGTTCTTTTTAGCTTTACGTGTTTGATCCATTGATTCAACTCTTCATTGTCACTCCAAAACACCTTAAACTTATTGATTTTATCTTCTTCCTCATGCTCCAATGTTTGGCTCTTAATATTCACATCAAAACTCCATTTACTTGTCGAATTCACCAAGTTGTTGCTCTTTCCGTCCATTCTTCTCCAATTGCTATTAAACAGTCCAAAACCGAAATATGAAGATTAAAAACAAAATTAAGTAATAATTCAATAAAATGACGGAATAAAAGCTTAGTTTAAAGGTCCGAATAAGTGCACAAAATGCACTTATCATATATCATGTTGGACGGTCTTCCACCTATTTTTTCATTAAATTGTATCTATCTCTCTCATCTATTTTTTTTTTCTTTCCTCCTTTCACTATATCTCTTCTCATTCTTGCCACGTAGAATTTTTAGAAGGTGTCTAGTGGAGAAGCTTTTAAATTTGAACTAGAATGTCTATTCTTTAGAAATTAGTGCCACGTATTAAAAGTCTTTCAACATTTGTGCCACCTAGATAACAATTCATAGAATACACTAGAGATACTCTAATAGACTGTTAGATAAATATACAGAAAGAATATAGTATATTTATTAATTAAATGGGAAAAGCGAAACAGGAAATTATAACTACAACTATAGCAAAATTGAAACAAACAATTTAAGAGAGAGCAGATTTATGCAAACTGAGGTATGTGTAAACATAGTATCTTTAAAACATATTCAACCCATCACCGTATGTGCTTGAGGATCGTTGAACGTTTGTCTCTCATGATACAACGGTATAACCAGTAATAAGCTTATCACATAACTTCTAATTAGGCGAACTGATTTTTTGGCCTGAATAGAATCACCAAGTACTGAAAATATGAATTGAAATGGATACTGAAATTTTTTGGATTGAAGAAAAAGCATTCTTCTAAAAAGCTCGTTTAGATGGCGCCTAGGTGTGTGAGTACGACCTTAGCCTAGCATGCCTCATGTCTTTTGAACCTAGACGAGGCGTGAGACATTTATGTTTTTTAGAGCATTGAGAAAAATGAAGCAGAATGAATTTCATGTGTAACTATGGAAAATTCGGACATGTGATGTAAGCTATCATATGACCTTTCAATTCTTCCATAACCAGGGTACTTTCGGGTATTACAAAATTTATTCAGCAATAACAGCCTTTTAGAATTAATTCAGATAAATAACTAACATTTCAACTCCTCCCTACTAAAGGAAACAGTTTCAGGACTAACTCACCTATAATTGATCTTTTTCAACATAGAACATATATAAATAAAAATAATATTAAATTAATTTATAAATATTTATAAATACTCTCAAACATATTATTTATGGCTTTGCACGTGTTGACTGACGTGCAATAATTTCCTTGATTAGAAAACAAAACAAAATGTTGACCTATGACCGTGATTCCGTGAAGAATGGTTTTGAAAATTCAATAATTTGGTATGCCTAAGTCACGAAGCTTCTTTTATAATTCTTCTTCTTCTGGAAGTACATATCTTTACGGTAATCAGATTCTAATCGAGACCGTCAAGTCATAAGAAAGATATTACACTTTTCCAAGTTGATGAAAAGGCAATTTTTTTTAATATTTACATGCTCTTATTCTTCAAGCGTCAAACTACTAATCATGTTATAATTTCACTTTTTTAATATTTCAAACAATTCTAGATGAACAAATTAATCAAGATTAAGATAAGTCGTCCAATTGATTCACTAAAATTTGTTATTGCCTAATTTAAATTTTAAACAATATTGTTCAAAGTGTTCTAAATACGCTGGTGTTCCTATTTAAAATTCTCGACTTTTATAATCAAGAAAAATTATTCACGTGAATAATTAAAGCTTTCAAAATTAAATGTCAACTTTATTTACTAATAGTCAACATAAATAAATGTGCTTATCTAGTAACTGGATACCATTGATAAATTTGTGAAAATTTGACCATTTACACCTTTTCGATATAAAAAATAAATATACTCGACTTTTCAGGGATAGATTTAGAAATTTTTTGAATCCGGACTACTACTGAAAAAAAATTGCACTTCAAAACCGGACTGTTACTAAAAACAAATTCTTTTTTTAAAATTTTTATTGTTTTTACATTATAATAAAGCGACTTTTTTCGGGGCGGGCTTTTGAATGATATTTTAACCTACTTAATAATATTTATCTTTTTTCCTTTAGTATTTGTTCGATGAAGTTTAAAAGTGTTTTTTAAAAGATTTTAAAATTTTTTTGATGAAATATATGGTTGAAAAGTTGATAAAATTTATGAATCTTGTTGACCTCAAAAAATAGCTACCAAAAAGAATCTCACGCCTCCTCTTTTTACGTGTATTTTCAATACACACTTGGACAACCACATTGTTAGATCAGCCACATAGATATGCTTGGAACTGGGTGGATATGATACTTATGTGAGGGAGTAATACACTGTAACACAAGTGATGGCTTGAGGGCCCTAACTAATATGTTCTCAGGTGGTTATGAACACTTAAAAACAATTAACATGGAGGACTTTGTTTTATTGTGTGTGAGGGTTTTAATTTCAACAAATTTTTTCTTGTTGGAATGGGTTTGCTATTTATAGGTAAATCCCATTGATCGACCCCCTTTCGATGCGTGACAAGTGGCTCAATCTTAAGGGTCCTTGCATCACATCTCAGACGTCACATCAATGACTTTAATGATAGTGTCTATTTCAGCCGCACTCTAGGAAGCTAGGATGTGACAAGCCATATTGGCAGGCCGTCCCATCTTTCATTGGATATACATGGTCAGAGGAGGCTTCATGCACACGCAACCGAGGCCGTCTCCTCGATACGAAGTAACATCCCTCCTTGAAATAGAAGGGACATACGTGAAAGATGAGACGTAAGGTCTTTGGACGCCTCGTCTTCTCAACCTCCTCGGCTAAAATAAATAGCCTCATATTCTTTCCAACCTCCTTTCCAGCCTCATCGAGATAAAGGGTGGCAATCTACAAGGCAAGTTTGACTTTGATCAGGACACGTGGAGGGCCATGTGGGACTGGGGGCATAACAATAGTCCCCCAAGTTCAGGACCCCATCATTTATGAGGGGTGCTAGACTTGGTAAAGAGACATGAGATGTTTGAGTGTTCGGGCATTTGGGAGGCGAGGCTTTGTTTGTTGGTACGCGCTTGCAGAAGATGATTTTGGAATGGGCTAAGTGAAAAAAGTTGTTCCATTGGATACACTTCTGCAGTAGATGTTCCACTTTTGTTCTTGGTGGCGCATAAAGCGTGACTCGTGCACAACAATAGTCCCACAAGCTTAGGATTTCAGACATTAATACAAGGTGCTGAGCTTGGCTTATGGATGAAGTCCCAAAATAGAAGAGGCTTGTATCCGAGGCTAGTCCCAAGTGGGAGAGGCTTTTCCTAAGTGGAGGACTAGGCAGCAGTGGCGAGTTCTCAAGTGGGAGAGGCTTGTAGCAGAGGCGGGTCAAAATGGGAGAGGCTTGCTGCGGAGGTTAGTCCCAAATGGGAGACTTGGCAGCAGTGGTGAGTCCCCAAGTAGGAGGGGCTTGCGGCAGAGGTGAGTCCCAAGTATGAGAGGCTTGTTGCAGAGGCTAGTCCCAAGTGGGGGACTTGGCAGCAGTGGCGAGTCCCCAAGTGGGAAGGGCTTGTAGCCATCAGCTAATCCCAAGTGGGTGAGGCTTGCTGCAAAGGCTACCTGGTGAGCCATGATTAGACAGGTATGGGGGGTATGGAACGCTTTGCTGGGCGTGCTGAAAAGACGGCTGCAAGTAATTATGGCATTTACTGTGGGGCTGCGCGTTTCTTTTGAGGCGACACCTTGTTCGCGAGCGTGGATCACACCAGCTCCTTGCAGCCATTGATTTAGATGTAGTTTGCTAGGTTGTTCATATCCAATGGTTGGGATTGAGGAATAAGTTTTAACGACATTGATGATTCTTGTTATGATCCAACGACTGGGGCGATTGGGGTTTTTCCTATAAATAGAGATGGTCCCCAATTTTCTTTCTCTTTACGCGTTGCCATATCAAACTTTAACCAAGAAACTATTCCGGTGGGCATATTTTCTGGCAAAAGAGATAATTTTAGAGCCTTGACTTTTGAAGAGCCTCTAAGTACTTAGGTACACACTATAACCCTAGTTAGAATTTTGATTTTTCTTTAGTTACTTTTGTTGTGAAGTGGTTGAGGATGTCTACAAACTTCGACTATGGTGAACCATCAGGGGCTGTTGTTGTTATGAGTTCTAGGAAGGTGTCTCTCGAGTTAGTCGAGGTGTTTTCCATTCGAGGGGTAGATACGTGTACAGGGAAAGAAATCTATATTACCTGGTATGACGGACTGGGGCTAGTTAGGAGTGGACATGGTGCCACCAGCTCGGAGTTTGTTGGTATGTGGGCGACTAAGGATTTTTCCTCGATTGTTAATGAAGTGGATTTAGACTCACTGAGGCAGACCTTGAGGATATCTGCGGACATCCGTTTTCATGTGCCGGAGTCCCCACGAGAGGTACTGTATTCTCTGGGAAGGCTATGTAGCCCTACACATCCAAACAATTTCACTTTTTTAATATTTCAAACAATTCTAGATGAACAAATTAATCAAGATTAAGATAAGTCGTCCAATTGATTCACTAAAATTTGTTATTGCCTAAATTAAATTTTAAACAATATTGTTCAAAGTGTTCTAAATACGCTGGTGTTCCTATTTAAAATTCTCCACTTTTATAATCAAGAAAAATTATTCACGTAAATAATACGAGCTTTCAAAATTAAACGTCAACTTTATTTACTAATCGTCAACATAAATAAATGTGGTTATCTTGTAACTGGATACCATTGATAAATTTGTGAAAATTTGACCATTTACACCTTTTCGATGTAAAATATAAATATACTCGACTTTTCATGGGCAGATTTAGAAATTTTTTGAGTACGGACTACTACTGAAAAAAAAATTACACTTCAAGACTGGATCATTACTAAAAATAAATTTTTTTTTAATTTTTATTGTTTTACACTATAATAAATTGACTTTTTTTTGACAGCCCACGCTATAGTAGGGATGGCAATGGGGGCGGGTTCGGGCGGGTCGGCCCCCGCCCGCCTTCATGAAAAATTTTACCCGCCCACCAAGCCTGGCTTCATGACCATGATGACCATGGGCAGGAGCGGTGACTCTTCGACTCGGCAATCACCCACATGAATTTTTTTTTTTTTTTTTTTTTGAAAACCGAAAAATAATAAAAATAAATAATTTTTTATATATATTTGTACTAAACAAAACAAAAAATTATAAAATTGAGGTTATGGTGTAGTGGTTAAGATTTGTAGTTTACAAGTTTCAACCCGGGTTCGATTCTTCTTTAGTCTATTTGTAGTGAAAATTATAATTTCTATTTTATATTTTATGATTTTTCAAAAAAAAAAAAAAAAAAAAAAAATCTAGAGGCGGGTCATGGGCGGGCGGCGGGGCGGGTGGTGCCCTCAACCCACCCCTTCGGACCGGCGATGGCGGGCGATTTTTTCTGCCCAAACCCGCCCCTATTGTCCGACGGGCGGTGCTTGGCTTGGCGGGGAGGGGCGGCGGGCGGTCGCGGGTCGTGGGTTTTTTTGCCATCCCTACGCTATAGCCCCCAAACCTCCGCCATGCGACTTTCTAATTTGAATGATATTTTAACCTACTTAATAATAATTATCTTTTTCTTTTAGTATTTGTTTGGTGGAGTTTAAAAGTTTTTTTAAAAGATTTAAAAAAAATTGGTAAACTATATAGTTGAAAAGTTGATAAAAATTGTGAATCTTGTTGACATCCAAAAATGGCTACCAACAAGAACCCTATGCATCCTCTTCTTACGTGTATTTTCCATACACACTTGGACCGCCACGTTGTTAGATCAACCACGTAGATATGCATGGAACTAGGTGGATATAATACTTATGTGAGGGAGTAAAACACTGTAACAGAGGTGGTGGCTCAAGGGCCCCTAACTAATACGTTTCCAGGTGGTTATGAACACTTAAGAATAATTAGCATGGATGACTTTGTTTTATTGTGTGCGAGGATTTTAATTTCAACAATTTTTTTCTTGTTGGAATGAGTTTGCTATTTATAGGTAAATCCCATTGATCTATCCCCTTTCAGCGCGTGACAAAATGGCTCAATCTTAAAGGTCCTTGCATCACATCTCGGGCGTCACATCAATGACTTTAATGATAGTGTCCATTTCAGCCGCTCTCTATAAAGCTAGGATGTGACAAGCCATATTGGCGGATCGTCCCATCTTTCATTGGATATGCGATGTCGGATGAGGCTTCATGCACACGCAACCAACTCCTCCCTCGGTGACAAAGTAACATCCCTCCTCAAAATAGAAGGGGACATACGTGAAAGATAAGATGTAAGGTCTTTGGACGCCTCATCCTCTCAACCTCCTCGGCTAAAATAAATAGCCTCATATTCTTTCCAACCTCCTTTCCAGCCTCATCGGGATAGAGGGTGGCAAACTATAAGGCAAGTTTGACTTTGACCAGGACACGTGGAGGGCCATGTGGGACCTGGGGAGTAACAATAGTCCCCTAAGTTCAGGACCCCCGTCATTTATGAGGGGTGCTGGACTTGGTAAAGAGACATGAGATGTTTGCGTGTTCGGTGTTTGCTGGTACGCGCTTGCATATGATGATTTTGGAAGGGGCTAAGTACAAAAAGTTGTTCCATTGGATACACTTCGCATAAGATGTTCCACTTTTGTTCTTGGGAGCGCATAAAGCGTGACTCATGCACAACAATAGTCCCACAAGCTCAGGATTTCGGACATTAATGCGAGGTCTTGAGCTTGGCTTATGGACAAAGTCCCAAAATGGGAGAGGCTTGTATCCGAGGCTAGTCCCAAGTAAGAGAGTCTTGTCCAAAGTAGAGGACTAGGTAGCAAAGAAGTGGCTAGTCTCCAAGTAGGAAGGGCTTGCAGCAGAGGCGAGTCAAAATGGGAGAGGCTTCTCATGAGGGCTAGTGGACTTGGCATCAATGGCGAGTCCCCAAGTAGGAGGGGCTTGTTGTGAGGTGATTCCCAAGTGGGAGAGGCTTGTTGCAGAGGCTAGTCCTAAGTGGGAGACTTGGCAACAGTGGCGAGTCCCCAAGTAGGAGGGGCTTGTAGCCATCGGCTAGTCCCAAATAGGTGAGGCTTGCTGCAAAGGCTACCTGGTGAGCCATGATTAGACAGGTATGGGGGGTATGGAACGCTTTGTTGGGTGTGCTGAAAAGACGGTTGTAGGTAATTATGGAATTTACTGTGGGGCTCCGCGTTTCTTTTGAGGCGACACCTTGTTTACACGCGTGGATCACACCAGCTACTTGCAGCCATTGATTTAGATGTAGTTTGCTAGGTTGTTCATATCCAATGGTTGGGATGGAGGAATAAGTTTTAACGACATTGATGATTCTTGTTATGATCCAACGACTGGGGCGATTGGGGTTTTCCTATAAATAGAGATGGTCCCCAATTTCCTTTCTTTTCGGCGTTGCCATATCAAACTTTAACCAAGAAACTATTCCGTGGGCATATTTTCTCGGCAAAAGAGGTAATTTTAGAGCCTTGACTTTTGAAGAGCCTCTAGGTACTTAGGTACACACTATAACCCTAGTTAGCATTTTGATTTTGCTTTAGTTACATTTGTTGTGAAGTGGTTGAGGATGTCCACAAACTTCGACTATGGTGAACCGTCGGGGGCTGTTGTTGTTATGAGTTCTAAGGAGGTGTCTCTGGAGTTAGTCGAGGTGTTTTCCATTCGAAGGGTAGATACGTGTACAGGGAAAGAAATCTATATTACCGGGTATGACGGACTGGGGCTAGTTGAGGATGGACCTGGTGCCACCAGCTCGGAGTTTGTTGGTATGTAGGCGACTGAGGATTTCCTCGATTGTTAATGAAATGGATTTGGACTCACTGAGACAGACCTTCATGGTATCTGCGGACATCCATTTTCATGTGCCGGAGTCCCAACGAGAGGGCCTGTATTCTCCGAGAAGGCTGTGTAGCCCTACACATCCAATCTTTTAACGCAGGGATGAGGCTCCCACTGGACCCGTTTTACAGACACGTTCTCAAGGCGTATGGGTTAGCACCGACCCAAGTAGCCCCAAACGGCCAGGAGCCTATACTTGTGGTTTCGGTACTCTATAGGGTTTGAGATGTCCCTACATATGTTTCAAACAGTGTATTTGTCGAAGACGCTACCGAGGAAGAAGGACAAAGAAGATGAGGTGGGCTGGTATTACTTCGATCCTTGAAGGGCCCATAAGCCTCTCATTTTAGATTGTCCATCATTAATAAATTTATGAAAGGAAACCTGGTTTTGGGTATCTAGAAATTGGTAGAGGATAGTTAGTGATCCGTAGCCAGAGCTGGATATGCCAAGGCGTGTATGGAATAGCGAGTGAGTGAATCGGATTGGTGGTGGCACGGGTGGCAAAACTTACACATGACTGATAGTCTTGTTTGTTTTATGCAGATGCTCTCTGTCGCTGTGAGCTAAAGGAAAAGGAGTTGGACATTCTACGAGCGATATACGGACAAGCATCCGAATAGAGGCGATTTGGGAAGCTCATTCACGTTTCGAGGCATTTGATAGAACTTGGCCAAATGGCATCATGAGGTATGCTTCTTGCGTTATGTGGTTGGTCTTTTGCATTAGGGCCTCGTTTAATTCGTTTCTTTTTATAGCTGACTTTGAGCAAGGTAAGCGACCCACCCTCTCTGGCGCGCTTTGATGGGTGCGCGCGTGAGAGAACATTAACCAGGGTCTTCTGAAAAAGCTCATCAGAAGAAAGCAATCAAAGAGGTAAACCGGGAGGCTACTCGCGAAAAGACTAAACATCTTGTCCCAGGGACGGGCGGCGAGGATGAGGAGGAGCCCCTCCCCCCCCATTCCTCCAAGAAAACAAGGGTTGGGGATCGTCCCCGGCCCACTTTATTGAGGCTGGTGAGGAAAAAAAGTTGCTGGCGAATGCGCTAAGCAAAAAAAGAGAGAGACCCTTTCGAGCGTATTATGGAGGCTGTTGGTAGTGAAGATGCAGTGCATGTTGCCCCGAAGCCCCTGCAGAGGACCCTCTCGATTCATCAAGCACGGGGCGGTTGTGCTTGGTGATGCTTTGTCATGGAGCAAGGAAAAAGGCAAGAGAAAGGAAAGGTGGTTGTTGACCTTGCGTCCTTTGGGGAGAGTAGGATGCGAGTCCTCACAAGAGGCACTCACGGGAGATGTTTGAAGAATTGGTTGGGGAGGTTGGGAAGGCTTCCTAACGAGGTTATAGCAGACCTCGATCTTTAGGATACCTTAGGAGCCTAAGCGTTCAACAGATACATCTCCCGAGCTGGAAGGCCTTCATTGTTGAGGGTGACATGGATGATCTGCTAGAGGCAAGCATAGCATGTTACATTCGTGTTGCATCTGCCTCGATGGAGTCCCTCAATGCTCTTAAAGAATACGAGAAGAAAATGGTAAGAGAGGCGGCTAAGATGGTAGAGTTCCGCGCATCCATGGATGGCATGATGGCAACGACAGAGAGTGCCAAAGCTGCCTATCAGAAAATGAGCCAAGATCTAGCTAGTGCTGAAGAGAATATCGCCGCCTTGACAAAGAGGCAATATGACACTATTAATGCCTAGGCTATCACTTCTACTGCATCAAAAAAGGCTAATGAGGAGAGCAAAGCGCCAGAGGCATCAATGCGTAGCTACGAGGTAAAGAAACTAAAAGAGGAAGTGTTGTCTAGCCAGAGTGAGATCTCAACATTTAAGACTGATCTTGAGGCCTTTCTGCGAAGTCGAGGTCGGACGCCGAAGGGGCATATGTTAACCTGTTGGCCAAAAAAAAGATGCTTGAAGAGAAGTTGGCAGGCGCGGTGGTCAAGTTTATTGCGAATTTCTACAATACTGAAGCCTATGCCAGCTTCTCAGCATTTTTTGCAAGCGTTGGGTAGCAATAGGTGATTATGGCCCTTCGCAGCGAACTTTTCCAGCCTTGACATTGCTTCTCTCGAGACGAAGTTTCTTCCTATAGAACTGGACGACGACACTAATGCATCTGACCCTTCAGAGGAATAGCACTTAGAATTTCATCATTTTTGTAAACCTATTTCGTCTGAGGTTCCTATGTAATTCTTTCAGAAAATGAAAACTTATTTGTTTCAATTGTTAGTTTTATTTTTGAAGTATTGTCCGCTCATAAAATACGACAAGCTGATCAATAGGATCCTTTAAGCAGAGCGTGAATAGATAAACGGACGAGGCTTATTCTTAAATGAAGGCTTAATAGATAAGTATATAAGTTTTTCTTAACCAGATGCATCTTTAAACATAGTTAATGAGAACATATAAATAAAAGAGGTTCCCTTTATAGAGGAGACTCTTTTTAACACTGACAATTGAATTGAAGATGCCCTTCGCCTAAACAAAAAGAAAGAGGCATTTAATAGTACTGACAATTTAATTGAATATGCTCATTGCTTCAAATAACATGGAGGCCTTCTTCAAAGTTGATTATTCATTATAAACAAAACAAACTAATAGATAATGAGAGAGGTCATTCAATCTTATTTATCGATAATACTGGCATAGTTGCTCGGCATTCCAAGGATGAGGTTGCTGCTTAGTGTTTAAGTCCTCAATCTGATGCGTACTGGGACGCACTTTTTTGCTAATGCGATAGGGCCCCTCCTAGTTGGGGCCTAGGGTTCCGACCTTTGTCTCTTTAGAAGATAAGAAGACTCTCCGTAGGACAAGGTCGCCAAGGTGAAAAGATATTTTCTTTACTTTTTTGTTGAAGTATCTAGCCGTCTTCATTTGGTATGAGGCTAGTTTAGATTGGGAGTTATCTCTTCATTCTTCCAAGAGATCCAAACCAGATCTCATGAGGTCATCGTTCTCACTGAAGAACAAACTAAGAGGCAAAGGGACGCCCACCTCAATCAGGCCCATAGCCTCGAAACCATAAGTCATGTAAAAGAGAGTTTCACTTGTTGGTGTCCGTGCAGTGGTTCGAATTGTCCAGAGTACGTTTGAGAACTCCTCGACCCAGTACATGTGAGATACTTGATCGCTTTGTTGACTCCACTTGACCGTTAGCCTAAGGATGATAGGTGCTAGAAAAGTGCTTCGCAATCCCCAACTCTTCGCATAGGTTCCTGATCTTCCTGTTGTCAAATTGTAAATGATGTGTTTCCATATAAACTTGGAGGTGTTAGCCTCGATAATCTTCATTACTGGTTCGACTTCAACCCACTTCATGAAGTAGTCAATGTCGACTATGGTATGGCATGCATTGCTTCTTCCCCTGGGCATTGGCCCTATAAAGTCTATATTTAGTTTGGTAAAGGGCCAGGGGCTAGATACTGCGGTTAGCTCTTGGTGAGGCTGTCGTGGGATTGTGGCGAAGTGCTGGCATTTGTTGCATTTTCATGCGTGGATGAGGGAATCTTTTTTAAATAAGGCCAAAAATAGCCTTGCTTTAGGATCTTCTAGGCCAGGGCTAAACCTCCTATGTGGTTGTCGCATATCCCTTCGTGGACCTCCATAAGGATGTAATCCGCCCCGTCTCTGCCCACGCACCTAAGGAGAGGCATGGAGTAACCTCTTTTGAAGAGGACATTGTCCGATAGTAAGAAATGTGATGACCCCTCATCAGTTTCTCAGCCTCCTTCCTATCGTTAGGAAGAGTTTGATCTTTCAAGAATGCAATGATCGGTTTTATCCATGTGGATGTCTTCTTGATCCACATCACCTCTGTAATAGCCTCTATGGATGGCTTGGCGAGGTATTCAATTAGAACCAGCTTGAGGAGCTCGGAGTTCTTGCTGTTAACAAGTTTGGACAGCACATCAACATTGGCGTTGTTCGCCCTGGGTACCGGACCAACTCGAACTTGTCGAAGCATGTGATAAGCTCTCTCACCGAGTTTGAGGTGGGAATCCATTCATCTTTTCCTAGCGGCGAAGCTCCCGTTAACTTGGCTCACGACCAGTTGGAAATCGCTCCCGACTTAGAGCCTCTGCACCTACATTTCTTTGGCGAGGCGTATTCCAGCTAGTAGGGCCTCATATTCCGCAACATTGTTTGAGACTTTGAAGCCAAACTTGATTGCACAATTCAACTTGTGGACCTCGGGGCTAGTGAGTACAACTCCAGCTCCGAGGCCGCGTCATCGGAGGACCCGTCAACAAAGAGGCACCACGTAGGTGGTTCAAGAAGGGTCATGAGAGCGTCTACTATAGGGGATGCTAGCAAACTCAGCCACAAAATCTGTGAGTGATTATCCCTTGATGGTTGTCCTTGGTTTGAAGACAATATCAAACTGGTTAAGCTTGACAACCCATTTCAATAATCCTCTCCGAGACGTCTGGCTTTTGCAGGACATGCCTTAGGAGAAAGTTGGTGAAAACGTGGATGCTATGGGCCAGAAAGTAGAGCCTCAACTTTCTGGAGGCGGTGATGAGTGATAATGCTAACTTCTCCATATTGGAGTAACATGTTTCCACTCCCATGAGGACCTTGTTTATGTAGTAAATAGGTAGTTGGTGTTCCTTTTCTCAGCCAGAATCGAGCTTACTAATTCAAATGAAACTGCTAAGTAGAGCAGTAAAGCTTCTTCTAACTTGGGCTTACATAGCAGAGGAGCTTAACCGAGGTGTTCTTTAAGGGCCTGGAATGCGGCCTCGCATTTCGTAGTCCATTCAAACTTGTTACTTCATTTCAAGATTTTGAAGAAAGGCATGTACTTGTCCGTTGCTTTAGAGACAAACCTACCGAGGGTTACCATTCTTCCAGTGAGGCACTGCACATCTTTTGGCCTCCTAGGCAACTTTATTTTGATCAGTGCCTTGATCTTTTTCGTGTTGGCCTCGATGCCCATTTGGTTGACCATGTGGCCTTAGAATTTTTCGGAGGCAACCCCGAGGACGCACTTCAAGAGATTAAGTCTCATCTTATAAGCTCCAAAGATCTGGAAAGTCTTTTCCAGGTGCAGCACATGGTCATCAGGTTTCATGCTTTTAGCCAACATACCATCTACGTAGACTTCCATGGTAGAGCCAAGATAGTCATCGAACATTTTGTTGACAAGCCTTTTGTACGTTGCCCCGACCTTTTTCAAGACGAAGGGCATGACTTTGTAACAGTATAGGCCCTTATCCATTACAAATGATGTGTGCTCCTTGTCTAGTGGGTACATCGAGATTTGGTTATAGCCTGATTAGGCATCCATGAAGCTCAGGAGCTCGTGCCCCGAAGTGGCGTCCACCAGCTGGTCAATCTAAGGTAGTGAGAATCTATCATTAAGGCATGCCTGGTTGAGGTTGGATAAATCTATACAAATTCTCAACTTCCCGCCTGCCTTTTTCACCAAAACCAAATTGGAGACCCACTTAGGATAGCGGGCCTCTTGGATGAAGCTGCTTTGTAGGAGCTTCCCCACCTCATCTTTCAAGGCCTCGTAATTTTTCGAGTTCAAAGACCTCTTTTTCTGTCGATCCGATGGAAACTTGGGATCGACATTGAGTATGTGACAACTCACTGTTGGGTCAATAACCACTATATCTTCGTGTTTCCGTACAAAACATCAAGGTTGTGATAGAAAAACTTTTTTAGAGCCACATTGGGCTCTTCAATGAGGTCATTTCCTACCGGAGCCTCCGGGTTGAATTGGTAAAGTCTGCTGGGAAACTTTCTAGCTCCTCCACTAATGAGGTCTGGGAGTTAACTTCCGTCACCCTTGGGTCGATGTCCTTAAGGAATTGTTTTCTTCAATTATGACATCTACTGGTTATCCTCCGAGGCTTCTGTCATCTCGACATCTAGGAACATCATGTTGACTTCCTTCGTTTCTACCTTTCGCAATGCATTTCTATAGCATTTCCTAGCCTCCAGCTGGTTGCCTTCATCCGTAATTATGCCTCTCTCAGTGGAGATTTTCAAGCAAATGTGGTAAATAGATGTCACGGCCCAAAGTTCTTTTAAGGTTGGCCGGCCTAGGACACCATGGTAGGCTGACCTTCTGTCCACCACCAAGAATTTCATGAAGGTGTTGGGTGGCCAGGAGATCTTCTCCAATCCTAAACCTCTTTTGGGATGACGTAATTGCTCGTAAAGTTGAGCTCCCGGAGAAGAATCCAATGGGATTTCAACGTTCATATGCTCATATGTGCTAAAAAGATGACGTTCATTGAGCTTCCGTTGTCCACGAGCATCCTTCCCAATCTGTTCTCCACCAGCAAACATTTTGTTAACAAACTTTTGGTAGGTTGCCCCAGTGTTTTTCAAGCTGAAGGGCATGACTTTGTAACAGTATAGTCCCTTGTCCATTATAAATGATGTTTGCTTCTTGTCCGGTGGGTACATCAGGATCTGGTTATAGCCTGAGTAGGCATCCATGAAGCTTAGAAACTCGTGTCCCAAAGTGGTGTCCACCAATTGGTCAATCTGAGACAATGAAAAGCTATCATTAGGACATGCCTAGTTGAGGTTGGAAAAATCTATAAAAATTCTCAACTTTTTGCTGCTTTTTTTCACCAAAACCAGATTGGAGGTTGGAAAAATCTACAAATTGGAACTTTTTGCCTTTTTCACTTAGATTGGAGACCCACTTAGGATAGCTCTCTTGGATGAAGTCATTTTACAGGAGCTTCTCCAAATCTTCTTTCAAGGCCTCGTACTTTTTCAAGTTGAAGGACTTTTTTTTTGTCGATGCAATGGAAAATTGGGATCAACATTGAGTCTGTGACAACTCACTGTTGGGTCAATAACCACCATATCTTTGTGTTTCCATGCAAAAAATTAAGGTTGCGATAGAGAAACTTCTTCAGAGCCTCATTGGGCTCTTTAAGGAGGTCATTTCCTACCGGAGCATCCAAGTTGGATCGGTAGGGTCTGTTGGGAAGCTTTATAGCTCCTCCACTGGTGTGGTATCGAGTCAACTCATATCACCCTATCACCATCCTCGATTTCTTTCCAAGAGGGTTGCTTTCTCCATTGTGATATCCCATGGGGCTTCTTCTGAGGCTTCTGTCATCTCGACATCTAGGAATGTCATGTTGACTTCCTTCTTTTCGACTTTTGCAAGGCATTTATATAGCATTTCCTAGCCTCTAGCTGATTGCCTTTCACCGTGTCTATGCCTCCTTTAGTGGGAAATTTCAAGTAGATGTGGTGAATGGATGTCACGGCCCAAAGCTCATTCAAGGCCGGCCAGCCTAGGACACTATGGTAGGCTGACCTTCTGTCCACTACCAATTATTCCATGAAGGTGTGGACGGCCAAGGGTCTTCTTCCATCATAACGACCAAGTGCACTATCTCTTTTAGGGTGATGCAATCGCTCATAAAGCCGTAAAGAGGCTCCGTAGAAGGATCCAATGGGGTTTCAACGTTCATTTGCTCATAGGTGCTCATAAAGATGACGTTCACGGAGCTCTTGTTGTCCATGGACATCATCCCCAATCTGTTTTACACCACTAGTGTCCTTACTACTAGGGCGTCACAGTAAGGATAGTGGATATCTCTCATATCTTCATTTGTGAAAGTGATAGGGTCTACCTTCTTTGACCTTGAAGGGTGGCTATTGATGAGCCATCACGTAGCTTCTCTGAGCATTCTGCGTTTGGCCTCCTAGGTAGGGTCATCCGTAGATGGTATCAATTTTCTCGAATAGAAACCTTGTCGGGACCTTTAATCAGGCGTTGTTCTGAGCCTCCTTCTAACTGGGGCTGCCGGGTTGAGATCTTGGAATTACGCCTCATTTGATGTTCATGTCCCATGGAGGGCCTCTTGTCTCCTTGATGGGTCATCTGTTATGGAATGGAGGTTGACAACCTCTCATCAGAGGTTAGTCTCCACGCTTGAGGTCCACCCCGCGCCTAGGTCCGGCATTCGCTTTTCTCATATTTGCCAAGTTTTTGCATCTCGACTTTCTTCCGTGCTATGGCTGTAGCTATGGTGGACCCGGTTGTAGCTTGTAGGCACTTCTTAATGGGAATGAGGCATTGTTGGCATGCTAGTCCTTGCCTCATAATACGTTAGAGGGGCCATCCCATAATTATAGAATCCAAAAATAGAAATAGAAGCTCTTAGAGTTGAGTGCGGAGGCAGTAGGCCCTCTTGTGCAAAGGCTATGTAGCTCATCCCGAAATTTGGGTCAAATGGATAGTTCATCCGACACTAAGTTTGTTGGTGGTGGGGCCTTTCTTAGCCCCAATCGTATCCTAGCATCAGACTGTGAGCCACTCCACCACGATTCCTATGGAAGATTGTGTTGTCATTAGTGATCTCCTCCATAATCATTTCTTCCAATTTGTCGAATGTGGTTGGGTTCTTCTTGCAAACATCTCTCCAAAATGGAAGATTCATGTTCAACCCTCTCTTTAAAGCAGAAGGGGCCTCGGCGTCGGATACTCTTTCACATAAGAGCATAGAGGTAGCTTTGCAGCGGCTCGCATGCTTTCTGTCTCATGTCATGGATACGTTGTATTTGGGCTAAACCTGGCTAAGTAGAGATGCCACCGATGGCGAGCTTGTTGTACCACCTCTTTGCTCTCCCAAATAGGGTAAGGTGGAAAGCTATGCACTTTAAGGCAGGAGAAGCTCTTCGGAGGCTCATCTCCGTCTTGTTGGTGTTCGCATGCCCCAAAGGGTCCCATTTACCCATGTATGGAGAAATTTTTGGCAAGCGAAATTCATGGGGGTATGGATGCATTCCTGATTCCTACTAAGAATTGGAGATTCTAGTCATCGTTGTCTATCTCAAACGACCTTGCCGCCTTCGGTTCCTCTCTCTCCAACGTTTATCTTCGATGGGCACTGAGCCTGTTGGTCACTCCCATATATTGGGGCTGCTGATAATGAGGCTGACGAGGTGGATGTGGCTAGAATTCAGATTCACCCCGAGGTCACTGCCTCTCTCGCTCTTTTTTCCCACCTATTTCTAGGCGGGCTCTTAGGCTACTCCCTTCTCGAGAGGTTCTCTTGGGGCCCATTTCTGGGTCCATGTCCTCCTAGCCATTCAAAAATACTAGCTAACATTGCGGGTTGGGGCCTCCCCTCACCTCTAGGGGGTAGTAGGCCTCTTCCTTGTATGTTCTAGTCTGGGAGGCCTCTCCCATTGCTTGGGGGTCAATGGGGCGAATGTTGTTTACCTATTGTTCATCATTGGGAACGTCCAGGTTAGATCTATGGGGTCGGTTGCTCCTTGCCAATTTATCAACTGGATGTAACCTTGCATCTGGGCAAGCTGCCTCACGCTGGCGGCCATGGTTCTCATTTCTCTCTCAAGGTTGGTAGGAGCCCTCTTGGGAGGAATTCTCCATAGGGATCCCTCGTCTCATGCCACCGCAGTGTTTTCATTCACGATAGGCTTGGCTCTCCTTGGGTTCTTGTCTTCGTTGCTTCCATTTATTTTTCTCTTTGGTGGGTTAGTTGGTCCCTTGTTCAAGGAGGCTTAGGCTTTTAATCACACTTCACTCGTAGTTTAAAATGTGTGGTTTCCACTGACGACGTCAATCTGTTGACTCCAAAAATAGCTGCCAACAGGAACTCCACGCCTCATCTCTTCCTACGTGTATTTTTCCTAAACACTTGGACCACCACGTTATTAGATCAGCCACGTAGATATGCCTAGAACCCTAACTAATACTTTCTCAGGTGGTTATGAGCACTTGAGAATAATTAGAATAGATGACTTTGTTTTCTTGTGTGTGAGGGTTTTAATTTCAACATCATTTTCTTGTTGGAATGGGATTGCTATTTATAGGCAAATCCCAATTGATTGACCCATTTTCGATGTGTGACAAGTGGCTCAATCTTAAGGGTCATTGCGTCACATCTCATGGCTTTAATGATAGTGTCCATTTCAACCGCACGCTAGGAAGCTAGGATGTGACAAGCCGTATTGATAAATCGTCCCATCTTTCACTGGATATGCAGTGTCAGATGAGAAATTTCATGCACAAGCAACAGAGGCCATCTCCTCGGTACAAAGTAACATCCCTCCTCGAAATAAAAGAGGATAGATGTGGAAGATGAGACGCCTCCTCCTCCCAACCTCCTCGGCTAAAATGAATAGCCTCTTATTCTTTTGAACCTCCTTGGGATAGAGGGTGGCAATTTACAAGGCAAGTTTGACATTGACCAGGCCATGTGGAGGGCCATGTGGGACCGGGGGCGTAATAAATCTCATAAAATATGTATTTGAAAATAAGTTTAAGAAAAAAAAAATTATAAAAAACTATGCCAAACATGCTTTTAGTTTGTAATTGTGCCCAATACTAAATTTTTAAAAAATAAAAGTAACAATGTTATCCGCATTTGTTTTTTAATCAAAAAAAAATATTTTAATGTTATTCTACAACTAACATAGTAACATATATGTCCAAGCAATGAAAAATGTTATTTTATAATGAAAAAATAAATTATTGATTCGTAAATGAAAATGAGGTTTTTTTTTTTTTTAATAAAAAGGAGGTAAATTATAAAATATTGATTTTTAACAAAAATAAGGTATTTTTCAAAAAATTATAAAATAAGGTATTTTTTAGTTTTTTCGACTAAAGTTGGGTATTTGTCAACTTATCCCGATAAATTTTCTGGATTCATTTAAAGCCCAGTACGTGGGACTGCGGGCTGGCTCGCCTTTGAAGGTGGCAAGACAGGCTCGAGATTTTAGCCTCCAATTGGTGGAATTAATGGTTGTTGGAAGCCATTAGGCCTTCTGACCGTTCAGCCCAGCCCAACACGGGCTGGGTCTACAGGCAGAGATGAGTTAAGAAAAAAATAAAGTGATGCTAGGTTCAAAAGATACATCATTGTTTCTAATAACAACTTATTTGGCCAAGCTTAAATTATTTTAAATTGATGAAAAATATAAAAATATTTTTTATCCATACGGTTGTTAAGATCTACAACGTATAAGCACTTAAAAAATAATTTTAACAATGCTAAACAAGCACTAAAGACATATCTTCAAAACGAGATAGGCAAGGATGCCTAAATCAACAAAGGCATGATATTGTCTAAAAGTGCTTCGTTTCTCTAATACTTTTTTCTTGGGGTGTGTTTGGTGAGCTCAATTGAGATAATATCAGTGTTTTAAAGGCGCGAGGAGTGGCCTCCATGCCTCACTTAAATCATAGGAGCGAAATTTAGTGGTCGACTGTAATTTTTTAACTAAAAAGTGCACGCCTAGTCGCGCACTTTTTGTTTGGAATTTTTTTTTCATTTTTTTAATATTAAACATAAGAAAATGTTTTTTACTGCTAGCCCTTACCTTGCCTAGATTCAGAAAATTTGAGATTTCGATGTCCACGCTTTTCGTTTTTTAGAATACTGGATAATGTCTCATTTATGAAAAACAATCATTAAACTATAGAGGTACTCCGCCTCAATTTGATCAAACTATTTTTCTAATTTTACTTAATTGCTTCTTCGCTCAATTTGAAAATCTTTAACTTTTAAAATGCTATTTTCTCCGTCCCACAAAGATAAACTCGTTTCTTTTTTCACACAAATTAATAAATCTCATTTAATGTAATTGAAATTATAAAATTTTTACACAATTTTCCTATTATGACCTTATTTAATATTAGTCATTTATGAATCTAATAAATTATAATTAAAATATGTTAAGTTTATTTGGATTGATAATAATATAAATTAAATTTACAATGCATTAGATATATAAAATAATATCTAGATTATAATCATTTGAGTCAAATTATCGTATGTTCTTCGATCTCAACATCTTAATAAGTATAGAACATAATAAACTATTTCTTAAAATGCACACTTTTAGTGAACTTTCTAAAATGTTTATATTTCTTACCAAACTTTCGTTTTCTTGAGTGACAAAAATGGAATGAAATGAATGAGTATCGAGTTATTGTATAAAAAGTTAGGTTAATGAAATTGAGATTATACCCAAGTTAATCTCCGTAAATTGGAGTGACGAAATATTTATGTTCTATGTTTATGTTTCTATACATTGTAGCCATGATTTAGCAAATATTTATGTTCTACGTTTATGTTTCGGTACATTGTAGCCATGATTTAGTAAAATTGTTACCTAAACTTAGATTGTTATTCTGAGTTACAAACTTGATCAAGAGATATCCGCATTAATATAGAGCATCTAATTTCACCATCGGATAGATCGATGTAAAAAATAATATATGTGCATGAATCAATGTTTCGTGACCGTGTATTATTATTCTTATCATGAATCATTTATTTGATTGTTCACTAAGTTCATTGAAGCCATGCTAAACCATGCGACTCCTAAGGTGATCATCACAGACCAAGATGCCACAATTGCAAGAGCTATCTCCATGGTATTGTGTATCATGCACCGGACCCACAGTACGCATATCATGCTCCGCACCCATAATACTCGATCACAGGTAGTAACAATGCATCATATTCCCTAGATCTACGGAAGTATGATGCACGCTTCAACACTCGTCATTAATTTATTACTTCTAATGTAATATTACTTTATTATTTGTGTGTGTAAATTATCAATTGTAGATGTAAATTTAGTGGTAAATAAATAAGTGAGGAATTAAAAACATGAGGAATGATCTCCTCCACCTAGTGGAGGATATTATTTTGTCGACTGGCATTAACCAATTAAAAAGTATTTAACATGCTTATTTGACAAATGTTCAAGTGGGTAAAATAATCTCTTCTACAAAGTGGAGATGATCATTTTTCTTAAAGACAGTGGAAGATGGGGGTTAAAATAGGGGTGGGATTAAATAAATAGGGGTTGTTGCTGAGGGGACCCCTATTTTTGGAAATGGGGAAAATGATTTGGATTCCGATTTCGAGACGTCATTTGCTTTGATTGTGAATAGTTTAATATTACTTGATTGGTTAGTCTCATTTTTGCTTGCATTGAAAAGAGTAAAAATGGAAAGAAGTCTTCATGGATTGGATTTGATGGTCCGATTTTTCTTTTCCTATATGTCTAAGTCATATAGTTTATATATGGCGGCCAAATTAAAAATCCTATATTTCAATTCATAGAATATTATATATGGCGGCTAAATTAAAAAAGTGTAAAGGAGCTATCATAAATTTGTAATTAGTCTATATGATATTTTTAATTAGAATAATTATATATTCTCAATAATATTATTTATACTCTAACAATAGTCGGATGAATAATAATTATATTAATAATACTACGTGTTTTGAGGAAAAATATTAATATATTGTGTTTTTAATTAGAATAATTATTATAATTTTTTTTTATCATATATTGTGTTTTGAGGGAAAAAAAGAAAAGAAAAAAGTTTTATCGATTTTTTTCCTATACATGTGCAATTGGTAGGGGATACATATTTAAGCTTAATAAGATTTTGTCGTGGAGTAATTTTGAGTTGTTAATACTTGTTCGAGTAGAGACTAATACGACTTTAAAACAATACTCTACACAACTCTCCAAATGCTTGATTGATTTATTATTATCATTCTGTCATTAAATTTCATTATATTAATTATATAGTCTATTTACATCCAATAATTTTTTCCAACAAAAAACTTCCAAATGGGCAATTGATTTGGGCTACATTAAGGTAAATAGAGTATTAATTTTCACGAGTGTCAAGGTTTAGTAATAGAGTATGAATAGAGTGTTAAGATTTAGAAAAGGACCGTAAAAAAGGATTTTTCATATACACTATTAATTTTTCAAATCTTAACACTCGTGATATAAATAATAATTTTTTAATAAACGTCGTTAAGATGGTCATAAATTCATTTTCTATCAAAAAGAAAATTCATATTAAATAAAATCATTTTCACGATGACAAATAACTTATACGTCATGAAAGAAATATCTCATGATGACTATTTTAGCAATCTTAATAGAATATACCATTCTGTGGTGGTATATCACTAGACACTAGTTGTCATAGAAAGTGATACTTTCGACAAGGACTACATTTTCTAATTGCACATATACAACTTTTTTCTTTGTTTCTCTAGTTTTTTATAAACTAGAATTAGTGTTCACGGTACATCGATGTGAATAAAATAAAGTATTCAATAAGCAATAAAAGTAAAACGCACGTGAAAGAAAATTATCATGTACTCAACAAAATTATTTTATTCATTTCGTATATTGAGGATCTCGTTATTAGAAATATGTCTTTTTTTCTTGAACTTTAAATATAAAAATTAGTTTAATTTATTACGAATATATACGCAACACAAGGTAAAATCAAAATTTTAATCTTAATAAGAATGCTAATTTTAACTATTCGTGTATGTTTTGTTCCAAGTCCGGATTCTTTCTTGTGCATGGAACCATGCATTTGTTATGCACAACTCCAAATGGAACCAGTTCGGTCTGATTTTCTTGAAAGTTAAACTGAGTTAGAATGTTAAATCAAGTTCATGAATAGAGAGCGACAATTTTTCCCATTATTTAGTAGGCCTTAATGGTGGCCAAAGACAAAAAGAAAAATTGAGATGTCTATGTCACTTGATGTCCAATTTAGAATATAATTAAATTATTTTACCACTTGGTATTTGTTTGTAAACTTTCAAGGCTAAAAGTGACAATAAACATACGAACTAATAAAATGGAGGGAAATTGGCTCAAATGGTCCCTGACATTTTCTCTTAGTACAAAATGACCCATAATATTTATTTTTTGACACAGAAGTCTCTAATCTATTTATTTTGGTGCGTAATTGGTCTTTATTTAATAAAAAAGACAAAAATACCCTTATTCAATTAAAAAAATTGTAATTAAATTTCTAACTTTATAAAATATATAAATAGGTCCAATACATTTATTAATTAATATTTAAATTAGCATATTAAATATATCACTATAATTGTGTCAATTAAATTTTTCATAAGAAAAAAATGTAAAAATATTTTCGCTTTAGGTATATGTAATTACTATGTGATGTGAAAAACTTGAAAAAAAATTAAGTTAAATAAATAATAAAATGACGTATATAATTTTATGACATTGAACCAATCTTATTATGTTTTTTAACATAAAAATAGTACCAAAAATATATTTACGCATTATATGTTTTTTTTTTTTTTGAACAATAACAAAACAATAAATTAAAATATGAAGAATACAATTTGAGCTCTAATATTATAGTTAATAAACGAATAGTTCAATAAAATAAAAATATTTGAGCACAAAGTTTGTGACAAAGTTATTTTTCTTTTTATGTTGTAACGATAAAATTAAATCTTAAATTTTAAATAATTTGATTACTTAATAATAATAAAATAATTTTAATTAACATATTTGTTGATAATTATGAGCTTAAATTTTAGTTATTTTGTAATAGTTCGAAAAATATACAAAATAATTTAGTTTATTATCATGTTGTTAGTTTCTTTTAATTTTTTCTAAAAGATTAAAGTATCGGACATATTTGCACTTTTTGTAAAGGTTATGAATCCAATTAAAAAAATTTATAATTAAAAATAAGGGTATGTTTGTCTTTTTCATTAAATAAGGACTAATTGTACATCAAAATACATAGATTAAAGACTTATGTGCCAAAAAGTAAAGGTTATGGACCATTTCCGCAATGAAAGCAAAGATTAGGGACAATTTACGCCAATTTCTCTAAAATGGATAACTAATTTGACCTTTTAGACAGTATTTATAGATAGTGTTTGATTTTTATTAAAATAAGATTTTTTTTTGTAAAAATTGATAAAAGTTATTGAAATGTATGATTGAAAAGTTGTAAAAAGTTTTAGGTCCATGAATTATGTGGTTAAAATTATTTATTGAATTTAATTTAGTTTTTTAACAAAATTAAAAGTGAAAACAAACACACACATATCAAATAAGAATTACTTTCCAAATATCTCCAATGATTTAAATTAATACAACATCTCGATATATATAATAAACAAACATATGACAACTAGAAAGAAAGTAACCATCGGAAGATCTTGATTTAATAAAGGGTAAATAATACTCATAATTTACATTCTTTCAATTGTGTAATAATTTCATCTCCATTCAATTTTATTGACAGGTATCGTCCACAACCTTTCAATAAATTCACGGATATGGTCCTTTTGGACAATTTTACCATTACCTTAAATAAATTAAAATAATAAAATAATTTTTTTTTAAATAAAGTCTTTAACTTTTTTAAAAATATAAATAAATCATAAATTAAAAATAAAAAAAATAAAAAATAAAAACAAAACAAAAAAGTCATCTTCCACACCCACACCTACTGCACCCAACCCCTAACAAGTATTCATTTGCAGTAGTATGGATCCCAAGACAAATTAGCACTATACTTGTAGTCATTATCCACGGCGACGAGACCCGTTTCGAACTTGAAACCCTCAAAATATATGCATCAAATAAAAAGTCCAATTAATAATTATATAATATTTTTAAAATGACTAATTAATACTAAAATATGAAGAATTGATACATACTTCTTCTGGGGAGCAACTCTAAGAAGGGTTTCAGTGGTGGTGGCCTCAAGAGTAACTCAAGTCAGCATCTGCAGTTATTACATATGAAATTGATCATGACATTTATAGAAAATTTATAGAATATATACATTATTTGACCAATAGCAAATGGAAAGAAGAAAGGAATTGTCCCACTATCGCACTTGCAAAAACAAGAAGGTACCTTCATCATACGGGTAAAATCAACTATTGACCACCAAATTTTAACTAAGTTACTACTTAACTACCCAACTTTGAAAGATATCTCAATACCCACTCTTCTTTCCACTATGGTACCCATTCACCACCCATTAACCAACTTGTGCCAACTCGTAATGGAGAATCCGACTTGATAGTTGGTTTTCGAACGTAGCAGGCTGATGATGTGAACTCTGACTGACTCAGCAAACTAGCACATCTCAAACGTGCCTTTCTCCTTCCAAAATTGAAGTACAACACAATTTTATTCCCCCAAATAGAGTGTTTAGATGATGCGTTTTTATGACTGGGTGAGATTTATCACTGTCAACATACCACGTCAGAATTTCACTTGCCACGTGGGACGTCCTGTTAAGAATTGCAGAGTGTTAGACGTCGAGTAATGGATGAGTAACATGGTGAAAAGAAAAGAGGGCATTAAGATACTTTTCAAAATTGAGAGGTTAAGTAGTTAACCTAGTTAAAGTTCGGTGGGCAATGATTGATTTTACCCGTTGAATCATACCAACAATAGAAAAAAAAAGGGCAAAATGATCAATTAATATTCTCAATTAAAAAAAAAAGGAAAAAAAATATCTTATCAGTTGTGCATAGATTTGAGAATGGTGATGCCGGCAAAAAAATTAGTGGTGGAAGTAGTGCGAAACAATCTAGATTTTCTGGTTTTGCTAGCGCTTAGTCAAACCAAATCTCTGGTTTCACGGCGAAACCAAAGACGGTGGGGTGGGTGGTGGTGGTCTAGTGCCGATAATGGGTGGGTGGATGGAAAGTGGTGGTGGTGGTGGTGGTGGTGGTGGTATGCGGCGGTGGCGGTGGCGGTGGCATGGCGGTGGTGGGAAGAAGATGAAGGCTATTTCTTTTTTTAATTATTTTTGTTTTCCATTTTTTAATTGGCATTTTCCTTTTTTAAATTTTTTGTCTTATTAAATTTTTAAAAATAAAAAATTTAGAATTTATTTGTACTTTTAAAAAGTTTAGTGACCTAAACTGCAATTTTTCTATTTTATTTACATATTTATTTATTAAAGCCAAGGACTAAATTGTCCAAATATACCATATATGTGAATTTATTGAAAGATTGTGAACTATCCTACGAATAAAATTGAATGAAAATAAAATTGATACAAACTTAACACAATAGGGAATGTGAATGTTATTTACTCTTTCATAAATGAACATATTAAGTTGAATAGAACATATATATATTAAACAATAAAGTCATTCAACAAAATATGTTATATTTGAACTTACGAAAATTCTCAAGATTTTGAGGCAACTCCATCTCACAATTTGGTGAATAGTTTAGTGACGTCTAGGCATATTGGAGACATAAATCAAATTTTATAAAGGCTATACAAGTAGTTCTCAAAGAAAAATTATATTTAGGACACTTGATATACTATACAACATTTTTTTTTAATGACAGCTAAAGTTATTGTTTTGGGTTAATTCATCGTACACATTCATTAATTACATGTATTCTATTAGAAATTTTTTCAATTCACTTTATAATTAATTGTAATGGTCCACATCATTAAATATATTTATAATTTAACCCGATAAAATCTAATTAATTCCAACACTTTATATATAAAAAATGCAAATCTACCTTAAATTTGTATCAAGTGGATCACTATAATTTAATTTTGTATCAACAAGGTAACTATATTTTACTTTTGTCTCAATTTAAGTCACTTTCGTTCAATTTAGTCATATTGTTTGATGTCAAACATTGACGTGGTCCGTTACGCATCAGTACCACGTGGCATTCCACATGGGTTGGTCAAAATCAAAGTTGCATAGTGGAGGTGATAACATAATTGGTCAAAATCAAAAGACTGATGGGACATCCTGCCAATGTGGCTTACTACTGTCATAGTTGTCTAGCATGTGGCTGAAAGGACCTCTTAATTAAATCTATGATGCGACACATAGAATGTGATACGATGATCCTTGAGATTGTGCTACTTATCGCACATCAAGGGAACTTTTCCAATTGGCTTTGGCCTATAAGTACCAAAGTCACGTCTCCAAGAAGAAGATGATAAAATTTCAGATAGAAAACTATATTAAAAGGTCATTATCCTTAAGTGCAGGGTCGGCCGTGGTCTTAGGCGGCTAGGCAATCGCCTAGGTCCCCCCAACCATTTAAGGCTAAAAATTTTTGGCTCGATTTCTTCTTCTTAAATCAGCCTACTTATATGTGAAATGAACCTAAATAGAAAACAAATTCAAATCTAACATACGTTATCTATTTTAATCTAATTTTTAAATTGTAGACCGTGCAATTTTCTCTTTAAACCCCATTTTAGAAATCTTTATCTTGAATCAAAACGATTTTTCAAATTCCAACTATTTTTTCATTCAGTGAAGAAAAAGAAAAAGATAGTCTTTTGTTGGCTTGTAAATCTGTTTATATGTATACGCACAC
This sequence comes from Forsythia suspensa, assembly GCA_023638005.1. NCBI lineage: Eukaryota > Viridiplantae > Streptophyta > Magnoliopsida > Lamiales > Oleaceae > Forsythia > Forsythia suspensa. The sequence continues at coordinate 21,709,733 of CM042673.1, forward strand.
ACCCTTGCATATGTTGCGTGTATGTTTTTTTATTATATATTTTTTCTTTTCTTTGACAGTTTCAATTGTTTTTAATTCGAAGAAATTTCTTTATTTTTGTTAAGTGAAAATGATTTGATTATATTTTGTGCCTATGTATTATATAACAGTTTTTGAGTTATTTGACATGTGTGAAAATCTAATTTGGATCTAAACGAAGTATTATATACTTATACAAAAATCTAATTTGGATCTAAATAAAATATTATAAATAATGTTCCATGAATGCAAGAAGTTTTAATTGTCTGTAAAAAAATTATGTTTTAAAATATCTCAATTTATTAACGGCCCATTTAAATTTTTGCCTAAGGCCCCCAAATCTCAGGCCAGCCCTGCTTAAGTGTTCTTCAACTCACCTAGAAAGTTGGTGGTGTTAGAAGCCCTCAAGCTTGTTCTTCAGTCGTTACGTGTCTCTCACACTCTCAAATATCTATTCGACTTCCTTTTCTAGTCTACCATCGTGATCAACAAGCTGATGTGGCCGCCTAAGTGTGTTGGTGTTGATACATAAAATATTTCCAACATAAAGGCCTAAAACAAAGGTCCAAAACAGAAGGCTCGAGTATGAAGCTTGAGCGAATTATCAAGACGAGGCCTAGAATCGTCCAAGCTTGTAAAAGCTTGAACAATATAACGAATTGGAGCAAGGCTTGGACAAATGAAGCAATAACTGCATTGCGCAACTAATGGAGCAGTTTTACACGTAACCCATGATTCAAAGTAACCACAAGTTAATAAAAAAGACATCATGTCAGTTTTGGAAAGTTATGGAAAGTTATTTGAGAAAAAGTGCTATGAAGTAGTAGTCAATTATGGGCGAAAATTGTGCAAATAGCGATCAACATATAAATGAGGCAAAACAATTGAAGAGAAAAAAATGAACAACTCTCTCACAAAGAAATATGTGAATTTATGATTGAAATTTTTTGCTTTCTATTTACGAACCTTGTAATTTTGTGTGCTTGTGTCACTTGGGAGCAAGTTGTACAATATAGTCTTTCAATTTAAACACCCATTGTTGGGACATTGTCTCAAAAGATCTCGTTCCTTACACATCATCTGAGTAATCTTTTAATTGTTAGCATGAATAAAAAAACGTGCGAAATAGTTGGTAACATACATTTAGGTAGATAAAAGCGTATGGATCTTGTTAGCAATGCTTTTTGAGGTCAACAGATTGACGCCATATATAGAAAACCATACATTTAACCACGAGAAAAATGTGATTAAAAGCCTAAACTTTATTGAACAAAGGAGTTTCTTTGAAGAAAGGACCCACTTACCCACCAAAGAAAAAAATGAGCAAAAGCAACAGAGATAAAAATCCTAAAAGAGCTTGATGTAATTCTGGAGAAAACACAGCAAAGGCGAGGAGACCTCCTAGAGAAGATGTCTGATAAAGACGTTCTTGTCATCTAAAGAGCCTGGGGTTGGGGCGTTGCCCTACCGCATCATGAATGAAATGCGCCCCAGAATGTATTAGATCCATGACATGGTCGGCAAGCATCAGCCTCATCCATATAACACCGAGCACCTCTGCAATTGAAGCTAGCATGGCCCCTCTGAAAAGAGGTATTGAGGTCTATGTATGCGAGCTCGTCCAACTTCACTACAGGTTAACATTATTAAGAAAGAGGCATAATAATTGTCAAAATCATCTGTTAAGCTTAACACCTCTGAAACAAGGTACTAGCATTTGCTATCAATCAAAGTTGGGATTTGATCACCACAGCCATGTAATTACTCAAATCAATATCCATCTCAATCATCTAGGCAGAGGCTCCACCCATAGCTTTTGAATACCAACAGCCATATAATAGCTCTTTCAATGAAGGGCCAAGATTAACCGATGATGTTCACGTGCGCGTATGAGAGCATCACCTCAGCAAATGCATCCTCCTACTTTTAATCACAATAATTACTTGCAACCGTCTTTTCAACACATGAAACGAAATGTTTCCCACTCTCCATAACAGTCAAGTTAGTGGACCACCTCTTCCAACTTCTCCCAATATTAGGCCTCGCCAGCTATTTGAAGGGCTTCTGCAAATAAGTATCTTTCCAACAAAGGAAAAGCTTCTACTTTAATTGGAACTTAGTTTTTACGTAAGTGTTATACCCACACAAGGGCCTCGCCTCTTCAATGAAGTAAGGTACCAACTGAGACTTAGCAAATTCCAATATCACGCCTCGCCGGATATTGGACGAGCCTCTGCAAACAATCATCTTCCCAACAAAGGAAAAACTTATCCCTTAATTGGGACTTAGTTTTTGCATAAGCACCATACCCACACAAAGGTCGCATTTTCAATGAAATAAGGCACCAGTTGGGACTTAACAAATTTCAAATTTAGCAAATCCCAGTGTCACGGTTCGCTGGATATTGGATGGGCCAAACAAGTATCTTCCCAACAAATAAAAAACTTCTCCTTTAATTGAGACTTAATTTTTACAGAAGCGCTATATTCATACAATGGTCTCGCCTCTTCAATGAAGCAAGGCACCCATTGAGACTTAGCAAATTTCAAGTTTAGCAACTCCATGCTCCCAACAAAGGGACAATTTCTTCTTTAATTGAGACTTAGTTTTTTAAACCGCTACACTTGCACGAGGGCATCACATGCCTAAGTGATGCTCTAGTATGTAATGATCAAAATCCATGCCCCTATATTAATAAATAGCATAAGAATTTGAGGGACTAAGGTAAGATGACTCACACAACGCTATAACATCACTTCGGCTTTAGCCGGCCTCCACACCAAGTCCAGCACCACACATAAAATGACGTAGGTCTTGAACTTGGAGGACTATTGTTACGTCTTAGTACCGCGTGGGCTGGTCAAATTCAAAGTTGACTAATGAAAGTGATGACATCACCATCGAGGTTGTTCTCTTTATTCCGAGGAGGTTGAAGAATAAGAGGTTGAGAGGACGATGTGGTGAGATCGACCCAGTTGTGTGTTGAAGATGCCTTCCTTGACACTTTGTAGATCAGACCTGAAAATACTAGTGGGACACCGCCATTTCTGAACTTGTCACTGCCATAGTTACCTAAATGCGGCTGAAAGGGACCACTTAATTAAACCCCTAATGTGACATCTAGGATGTGATGCGAAGATATTTGAGATTGCGCCACTTGTCGCACATCAAGGGGATCTAAACAATTGGTTTTGGCCTATATATACCAAAGACATGTCTCCTAGAAGAAGATGATGAAATTCCTGATAGAAAAATCATATTAAACAAGTTATTTCTATTGATTAGCCTAAGTATTATTCAACCCACTTAAAAAGTTGGTGGTTTAGATGCCCTCAAGCATGTTCTTCATTTGTTACGTGTCTCTCCTACTCTCAAATATCTATCTTACTCCATTTTGGTATACCATCGTGATCAACAAGTTGACGTAGCCGCCCAAGTGTGTTGGTAACATACAAGTAGGTAGAAGAGGCTGAGAATCTTGTTGGCAGCATTTTTGGAACCATCTTACGTGGCCATAAAAAATGAGTTGAAAAAGTGATATAATTGAAAAACCTATATGTTGGGTTGTTTTTAGTCCAATATTTATGAGTGAAACGAGTTTTTTATATTGCATCTAAGAATGGAAATGGGACGAACGGGACCGAAGTGGTCCTTATCATCCATGTCCCGTTGCAAATATTTGAAAAGTTGGTCGGGATTAAAATATTCACATTTACCGTCTAGTTTAATTAATTAATTTATTATTATTATTTTTAAATATGATTTAAATTTTAAAATATAAAAATATTCGGTACATTTTCAAAAAAATTGTAAGAGGTGAACATATTCCTCGTTCCTATCCTAGAGAGATTATATATTGCCCGAATTCGAGCAACACATCAATTGTCGACTGCCACGTGTCGGGCAATTCAAACCCCCCATTTCGCTTCATTCCCTTTTAAATTAACCCACCACCCATACCCATACCCGTACCCCTTAATTCATTGACAGTCGGGGCCATTCAAACCCTCCATCTTCTTTCATTCCCTTTTAAATCACCCACCCCACCCCTTAGTTATTATTTTTAATTCAATAACCCCCATTTTATGAATTACGACTACCTCCACCCACTTCTTTTTAAATTCCTCACTTTTTTATTGCAGATGGCATCCCAATTGTTGTTTGAAAGTGATAATAATGTATATTAATTTATTTATCATTATTTATTCAACCCCAATTGTTGTTTGAAAGTGATAATAATGTATATTAATTTATTCCTCATTATTTATTCAACCATAAATATATGCGAATTAAATTTAAGTATAGTAGTTTGTGATATTTCAAATATATTAAACTTATACAAAACAATAATGCACATAATCTTAAACCATAAATTACAAATTAAACTTAATCTAATGGAATGTGTACTGATTGTTGAATATTTTAGGGGCAGTTTCGAAGTTGTTACTGTCCAATGCTCGCAAACCTATCGTCCGACGTATCATATGAGCACTGGCTTACGATTATGGGGCCATCCGTAATAAAAATGTGAGAGATTTAAAAAGAGATGAGTGGAGGTAGCCGGAATCCATTAAATATAAGATAATAAATTAAAAAAAAAAAAAAATTAAGGGGGAAGGGGGCAATATCAATTTAGGGGTTTTTTTGAGTTGTCCGACTAATCGACATGTGGCAATCGGATAATTTATGTGTTACCTAAATTTGAGCAACCCATAATTTCTTTCATATTCTATTTACCTGAAGGACGGGAAAAGAACGTTGTCATATCTAAATATTATTCTATGTCTTTAACGATCACGAAGGATGATTGTTAGTATGTAACAATTGTCAATATTTGGCATTAAAAAGTCACGTCAATGTCAGGAGTCATCATTTTGTCCAAAAAAAGGGCAGAAAAAAACTTAAAATAATGGAATGAAGGGACGGATACTTAATTGACCAAAAGTGTTGATTGAATTGGAAAGGTGTACAATTGACCGTGCCGTACGCACCGTGAAGAAGACAGTCATAAATGTAACAACATCAGCATTTTCGTGTTGGCGCGTTTCTTGACCTTAGACCATGCAACTAAATAACTACTTATGCTTGACTTTCATCAATGTCACCAACCCTCATTAAATTAAGGAATTTTGATATAAATTCTCTAACCTTTCCTCTTACTATGAAAATAGTACTAACGTTTATTTTTTTTAGCATAAAATTTTTTAATTTATGTAATTGAATTATTAATCTTTATAAAAAGTACAATTGAGTCCTATACTTTTTATTTTTATAATTAATTAAAGAAAACTAACGATTTTTTGAATTAACACTTTATTGACCAAATTAACAATATATTAAATTATATTTTATGAACTATTATAAAATAACATTTAAGTTCATAATTATTATTAAACATGTCAAAATAATTATTATTTTTATTATTAAGTAATTACATTATTTAAAATTTAAACTTTTATTTTATTGTTATAACAATTTTTTTTTTTTTTCAGAAACTTGATAATCAAATACTTTTATTTAATCGAACTATATGTTTATTAACTACAAATATTATAGATCCAACCTTATTCTTCATATGTTAATTTATCGTTTTATTAGTATTTTTATGTTAAAAAAATATATAATAAGATTTGTTCAATGTCATAAAATTTTATACGTCATTTTTTTATTTATTTAACTTAATTTTTATTCAAATTTTTTATATCACATAGCAATTATATATATTTAAAGTACAACAATTTTATATTTTTTTCTTATGAAAAATTTAATTCACACGACTATAATGATATATTTAGTATGCAAAACTAAAATTTAAGCTCAAAATTTACATAGATTAGGAACTTATGTGCTAAAAAATAAACATTAGAAACTATTTTCGCACTGAAAATAAAGATTATGGAGCATTTGTGCCAAATTCCCTTAAATTAATTGAAACATTCATAGCTGCATTCATATTTTTATAGTCAACATTTTTTTAAAAGCAAATTTATCATTTTGAATTGTTTTAGTATTAAACAATAGGAAAAAAAATATTTTTATCATATTCAAGAAATCTATACAAGAAAATTGAAAAAGAAAAAAAAAATTTCCACCCAACCCCACTGTTCTGATGGAAAGTAGGTTAAGAATTCAATGGTCAAAAGTCCAACATAGCGGAGACGAGTTTGCAAGTCTATTCCCCCACCCAAACAAGCTTGATATTTGTACTTATTTATTTTATTTACAAAAAGAAAAATACATCTTCCAACACGTTAGATATTTATAAACCTCGAAACTTACTTCCTTTAACCATCATCCCTATCTAAATTTTACTTTATCCTTTTAATTTAATTACGTTGAACATAAAATTAATACAAAAATAACGTACAACTAAAAGAGGCTAAAGTTCAAGCAGTTGATAGAGACTCAATAATATAAAATCTTGCTCTCAGAGTATAGTTTAGTGATTGAAAAGATGAGAGTGATGTAGTCTCAGCTTTGTTGACAATTACAGTGTGGGAGTTCGAGTCCTGTCTTTGGTAAGGATTTGGCGTCTTGTAAGCGCAGTTAAAAAGCAGTTCTCAACCCTATTTCACTGAGGCACATCATGTGATTTACATCTTCCACCAAGACTCCAAGACAGAGACGATAGGAGCCCTCAAAGTTGGAGTTCAACCTTTAATAATATAAAATCTTACTTACTACAAAAGATCAGAATCTACAAACTAAGTCGTCTAAAAATTAAAATTATGAAAAATGACTACATAACAAGAAAAACTTGAAAATATTGAGAATTTTTATAACTAGTCTCAGCAAAAATAAATTGTAGTCCAGCTAAAGATGATTTAATCTAATTGATTAATAGTTTTTTTTTTTCTTTTCAATTTTAAGCCTAATACCCATAAGTTCATAATCCATTGTCGAAATTGTATAGTCTAATTGTTTTAAATAAAAACATTTTTATAGTGTTGGTATTCATTGTCCTAGTTTCGTGTATTCATTATTTCATTTAATTAATCTTATCTTAAAGACACACTAGCACGTATACATTTGATATTTTTTTTTATAATTATTATAAGTGCAACATTTACACAATTTCAAAATACTAATTTACTAATGTTTAAAGTTGACCAAATACAAAGTTATTTATTATAAAAGCTCATAAAAAGTTTTATGAAAAGAAAAAAAAAAGTTCATTAAAATTCAAAAAATATGATTCAACGATATCAAGCTTTGAATACATATTCATTTAATTAATCTTTTCTTGAAGACATGCTCGCACGCATGTCGGATTTGGAGGATATAGTGTGATCCGGCCTCCAAAAAAATTATTTTTTATATTGTAAAAAAAAAATAGTTCGATCTTGAAGTGAATTGTTTGATTTCAAAAAATTCTTGGATCTGCTTCCTACTCGCACATGTAGACTAATTTTTTTTTTTTTATAATTATTATAAGTGCAACACGTACACAATTTTTGAAATACTAATCTACTAATGTTTAAAGTTGACCAGTACAAAGTTATTTATTATAAAAGCTCAAAATAAGTTTTGTGAGAAAAAAAAAAAAAAACGCTCATATAAAGTTCGAAAAACAGGGTTCAAAGATATCAAGCTTTGAATGCATCAAAACTCGTGCCTTTGAAAGTAGCACAAACCTTTGAATTAACCCACCATTTTCCGCATTCCCATTCGAAGAAAATAAAAAGAAATATCTGTGTTGAACGTATACAAGAATTCAAGAACCAGCATTGAGTCTCCTATCCACACGTCCTATCCGTATTTGAAGCTCTATTTAGACCCTGATATTTCAATTTCATTTACCAGAAAATAATAGTGAGCATATATATAAGGAGGGAAGGTGTTCATCATAATAGAACTAGAAGCGTACTGTAATTAAATTTTATTCAGTTAATAATCAAAGGGACATTAAACTGATATAAGGTCTTCCATTTCTGGTGAGTTATTCATATTTATCTTAGTAAAATTCCTTCCTGAATATAATGAATTTGGTTTCTCTTATTACAATAATTCTGAGCTTTTAATGTTTTATTGAGATATGTTATATGATGTTTATTATTTAGGGTGGTTTCACAATCTTTGAGTTTTGGTGACTGGTTTTGTTTGTGACTTTGTGGTGCTTGAATGAAGATTAATGGGTTTGCAGTTTTCATTTGAATTTTGCTAGTTTTAGGATCAGCCCTTTAATGGATCAAACACTGCTAATTCCCGATTATAAAATCGTCTATTTTTATAAAGCATTTCTTGGGCAATTTTATATAATTTGTTTGTCAAGCTGAATTAAAATTGAAAAGTAAACTTGCTTAAATTGTTTTCAAGCCTTTTATAGTATTTTATAATTGATAAGGAGTTTTGATTACAAATTATGCAGGCCCGGGCCTTGAAATCTTTTGCAGTTTATTGCTCGTTGTTCTTTTTGGATTGGGAAGAAATTGGGAGTCAGTATTTTGGATTTGACACTTGGTATGGGTTTTGCTTCCAGAAACCCTGAGATAACTTTAAGGACCAACAGTTTTGGTAAAGGAGATTCAGCCATCACCATGGCAAAAGGATGCAATAAGTTCAGTGGGAAAAATTCAATAAACCGGATGAATTGCGAGCCCGTAAAATTAATGCTTGAAACGACGCTTTCATTCAAGAATCTAGTTCAAGACATCAGAAAGTCAGAATATGAAGATGCAAATGCAAAAGCGAATGGTTCTACTTCTAAATCAATTAATGCAGCTTCTCTCCCGGAACCTGCTATAATGTTTTCTCCACGACCTGTTAGTGAGCTTGATGCTGCTGCCGTAAAGCTTCAAAAAGTATACAAGAGCTACCGGACTCGAAGAAACCTTGCAGATTGTGCAGTTGTCATCGAGGAGCTATGGTATGTCGACTGACCATTTAGTCATTTCATGTAGTCGTCGCCTAGTTAAGTACTTTTGTTAGTCAAATTAACTTCTCATATTTGACATATATAGGTGGAAAGCCTTGGACTTTGCGGCTCTCAAGCGATGCTCTGTGTCCTTCTTCACTGATGAGAAACCGGAAACTGCCGTTTCTCGGTGGGCTAGAGCAAGGACGAGAGCAGCCAAGGTTAATATTCAATATACATTTTAACTCATCAATTGATTTCTGAGTTTTTTCCTTTTTCCGCTCGTCTGTTGAATTTCTACTGTGAAAGAATCTTTGGATATTAAGGGATTTAGTTTGTGCAATTGCAGGTTGGAAAGGGATTGTCCAAGGACGAGAAAGCTCAACAACTTGCCCTACAGCACTGGCTTGAAGCTGTAAGTCCTCTGAACCATTGAAGTGAATCCTTTCGATAAAAAATGTTATTTGGATATCATCATTTTACTATTATTTTGGATTGGCTTTTATCCAATTTTGAGCCTCCATTTGTTCTAAAGTGTAAAGTATGTTGATAGTGGACAAACTTGTAAAATTGCTTTTGTCATTTTACCACTCTCTTAGTGATAAAAGGACCGAAAATCTGAACCATTGATTAACTTTGCTGACATGAGTAGTTAAAGAGTCAGTGCCATATATCTTATTGCTTAAATTCAAATGACTCTAAAACATATTTTGAGAAGTGATGAATCTGATTCAATATATTTGCTTCAATCGGGCCTGTGATCTTTATTATCACTCATTTTCACTCTTTTTCTGTAGATTGATCCACGCCATAGGTACGGGCACAATTTACATCTCTATTATGATATCTGGTTCAAAAGCGAAAGCGCACAGCCTTTCTTTTATGGTGAGCACCCAATTAAACATTTCAGATTATGACTTGTTTAAATATATAGTGTCTTTAACTATTAAGTGCATTCAAAACTTTCTTCTCCTTTTCCCTAGAAATAGGAGTATCCTTTTTATAATATTTTAATGAACAAAATGTTTCTTACTGACTTGCTCTTACAATATTTGTTCTGTAATGTGAAGGTTGGATGTCGGAGATGGAAAAGAACTAAATCTTGAGAAGTGCCCACGGGCCAATTTGCAACGGCAATGCATCAAGTATCTAGGACCGGTAAGTTTCAAGTCATTGAAGCGTATTAGCAATCTCACAAGTGGACATTGCACGTGAATTTATATTTTCAAATAAACACTGAACTAATTATAGCATATTAGCTAGCATTCTCATTAGCATATTTGATTATTCTTCTAACAGAAAGAGCGAGAATCATATGAAGTCGTGGTTGAAAATGGGAAGCTTGTGTACAAACAGAGTGGTACCACTGTGGACACGATTGAAGGTTCAAAATGGATATTTGTTCTTAGCACGACAAGAATTCTGTATGTAGGCAAGAAGAAGAAAGGCCTTTTTCAGCATTCGAGTTTTCTTGCTGGCGGGGCCATCACAGCAGCTGGAAGATTGGTTGCACATGATGGTGTTCTTGAGGTATATATACATAATGCTAGAGATTGTACAATAATCTTAAGTTTGTAGTACTGGTTAGCATGTATTCTACTTGTGGATTTACTAATTTTTGCAATTTACAGGCAGTTTGGCCATATAGTGGTCACTATCATCCAACAGAGGAGAACTTCAGTGAATTCATAAGCTTCCTGGAGGATCACTTTGTAGATCTTGCTAATGTAAAGGTAATTGTTTCAAATCTACGCTGTCTGTACATATGCTTCTATCCTTCTCGACAATAGATGTACAATTATTAGTCTTGGTAGGAAAACTTTCCTTTCAAGAGAAGTATTTAACCGGTGACCCTTTGCCATTTCATCTTTTGCAGAGATGTGCAATGGATGATGACTGCCCTCCTCTGAACAAGGATGCTAATGAGGAATCAATTCCAAGATCATCATTAGGTGGTTCTGAAGCCAAACAATCAGAGGTTGTAAGCGCATCAGAGTTAGATGGCCGAGCCCAGGAAACAGAAATTATAGACACTGATCAAATGGATAAACCGGTGTACAATTTGGCTAAGCACATGTCCTGCAAATGGAGTAATGGAACCGGACCACGCATTGGATGTGTCCGGGAATACCCTGCAGATTTGCAATTCCAAGCTCTTGAACAAGTTAACCTTTCTCCTAGGGTGCCTTGTGGACCTGTCAGAAACTATGGTCCAATCCCATCACCACGTCCGAGTCCTAATTTCCGACTCTCTCCTAGGCTTGTATGTATGGGACTGCCAAGTCCAAGGACCCCCATTCCAGCAGCTACCTAAGGCTTGATAGGAAGTGGAAATAACCGGGGTTTACAGAAGCTCTACCCATACTGAATCAATAATGCAATCACTGGCAGCACCTCTGGTGCTCCTAATCTGCCCTTTGGAAATGTGGAAGCTAACTCAAATCTTCATTCTTTTATTCACTTAAGTTCGTGTGGCTCGTGTCAGTGCCAAATCATTTTTTAAAGACTTTTGGCTCGTCTTAATTGGTTTGAACTATAGATTTGATTCATCCTTTAATTTTTTGTAAACAAAAGTTGAGTTAGTAGCAAGTTTATAAATTTTAATTTTAATTTATTGTGTGGAATAAATCCTCCTATTCATTGATGAATAGAATCAATTTTCGAAAAATTAGAAGAGACAGAAAGGCTTCAATAATAATGGCTGAAAAATATTAGTGTAGCGTAGTTAGAATTCTTACAAAATTTGATACTCCATACTTGTTTCTATTTTCATACAGATTAGGAAAATTTAGTTATTATAGTTAAAACAATAAATTTTATTTATATATTTTTTTAATCACGAGTTTTCTCCGCTACGAGAAAAAAAAAAAAACTTAAACGTCCGTGTGTCACTACGTCTTTAATTTCTCTCCAAATAAAATAATCTCCTCTTAAATTTGTTTACTCTTTCATTCCATCTCCCTCCTCATCTCCATCAACTCATCATCTTCAAAATCTGCTAATCACCCTTTATCGATCATCTCCAAAATCTATTCACCATCTCAATCGATCATCATAATAGAGCTTACGGTTGGATCCCACCGCAAAGAAGCGGTATACTAATATTTTCTACAATTAATATAATGATAATTTATATTTGTTTATAATAAGACACATTAAATATTCTTATATTAGAAAACTAAGAAATTAACTATACTATAACAAAGAAAGTGGCTTATAATTTGTGACAAATAAATAAAGAAGGTAATCATAATCTTTGTGGTGCGGAAGAAGTAGATGAATAAAGAAAGTAATTATATCTTTGTGGGACGGAAGTATAATTACTACGAGCATATTCAACATTTTTCAATTTCTTTTTAATGACACAAATTGTATTTAAAGTGAGGAATCTGTCCAAGTGTTAATAAATTTCTCTTTTGGAATAAAAAAATATTAGGACCAAGACTTGGAAGTCTTAAAATTTATGGTCAATGTTTGGCATGTGATCAATAATTGTGGGACCAAAGTCAGAAAATATAGAAAAATTAAATCTAGATAAAGGATGAAAAGTCATAAATTTCACTTTGGATTAAATTTATATTAAATCCAATTATCTAGGATTTAATTATCTAGGACTACAGTTCCTGATTCAATTTGGACCCACAGTGATGTTGTTGTGTAAAAATACAACTTGAATCCTCAATCTCTACCAAAATTTACACTTAAGTCTCATTTACTTACATTAGGTCTTTAATTTCGAATCTTTGAGAAATTAGACGCATAAAGTCCACTAGATAGAAGCAATTAGTTTTTCTGTAAAAAATGACTTATATCTTGCATAGGGATTCTAATTTCAATAGTGTTTTTCTTCAATTCATCTATATTAATTATTAAAAGGAAAAAAGATTAGAAAATATATTAACCTAGTCTCCAGTCTCCCTCCTCTCACCCACCCTCCTCTACTTACGAGTCCCCGATCCCATTCCTATCAAGCTCCACCACCCTCGACCCTCTTTCCTTGGAGAAGGCTACTATGAAGCATAGGGCAATTGATCGTCCTTGACATGATGAAAGGTGATAGCCTTTCCACACAACTCAAAGTCGAAAATTTATTTTCAATTAATTTAGATTAGCATATAGAATTAGAATGTCAATTTAATGATCACAAATTTTTCTTACAAGTTCTTTCGTTTAAAGATTATTCAATGCACCTTTAAATTAATGTACTATCCACTGGAGGTTATAAGTTCTAATGTGAATTTAATTCGCGTCCCTAGATAATCGAACTCAACACTTCTCTCTTGAGAGAAACTTAAGTTGAATACTAATATGCAAATTAAATCTACGTTGGGCTGACCCAACTCCTAGTAGACAAAATGTAAAATAACGGTGCAAAAATAAATTTTGAACGAAAATACTTATAAAGAAAAGTTCGTAGTCATTATAGCTAATTCAAAACTTTTATTTTTAGTCATTAATTCAAGACTTATGTATATCAAACTAGTAATTTAATTTCCATTACTTTAGCAAGTTGAGATAGCATCGAACTTCAAAGTTTCAAAAGCATCAGATTGATGCTCCCTCTAAAGAGCAAATTGCATCATAGGATCCATATTGTCAAAATGACCCATAAATTGGAGGAAAAAAAAAGGATAGATATTAAAGGAAGACTGATGTGAGTTACCTCTCTGAAAAAAATTGGATTTATGCGCTTATCTTTGTGAAGATAGGGAACTTAAAGACTTAAAAATATTTTAGGGCTCAAGTCCTATATTTTGCAAAGATTGAGGACTCCATCTGTAATTTTTCCCGCATCTTTTGACCGTTTCGATGTTCTTGTTTGTATTCTTGGAAAACTATTCGTCTCTTTCGATTTTTATAAATCTATTCGTCTCCACTCTCCATTGATGAACTCAATCGTAAGCAAACAATATTTTATATGAATTATGTTGCTTAATACCAATATTGTCCTTCCAATTTTAGATATTTTCAAAATATATTGACTCATTTGAGTTCTCTTTACCAATGTCCATGCACGCTTCATTTCTTCAAGCAAATACCAACATGATGGCTCAAAACCCAGGTAAATAGTGCTTGAAACCAATGTTCTAATTGCATCTATGTCTGTCTGTACGTACGGAAACTCATTTTTACAATCTTATTGTGAATTCGAGTGACCCATTTCCTAATTTTGCTTAAACTTCTATTACTTGAACCCAACAATTGAAATTTGAGTGTTATAAATGTTTGAAAAGCCTTGCCTTGGTTGACAAGTGCTCACTCCTGATGAGTGTGATAACTGTGTTGTTAGTAAATGATGATCTCCTAGAGTGGAATTTGATCATACTCGGGATAAATCATTAAAGAGCTGTTTGGTGTGGATTATAAACCAAAATAGTTTATTTCACCAAAAACAGTTTATTTGACAAAATTTTTGCTTTTGTAGCATGATATTTTTTACTATTCTTTGTCAAATAAACCATTTTAGTCAAATAAACTAGTTTATAATCCACACCAAATGAGCACTAATTGATTATATTTCTTGATTTTGGTAGCATCGAGAAATTTTAATGAGTTGGAATCATAAGTTTTTAGATGATCCTACATGGAAGAAATAGGGGTTCACCGTTCATGTTGGTCTCCAACTCCAAGTAAATTAGTGGAGCATGTTCTTCTAAGCTTAAAAAGTTTTAAAATAAATAATATCCTTTTTTGGTAAAGGTTTGAATAAGTTACTTATTTTGAATAAATAATATCCTTTTTTGGTAAAGCTTTGAATAAGTTACTTATTTTGAACGTAAGAGTTAATATCAAAATAAATAATTTTAAAAGTAAAAAAAATAACGTATCTAAACATGTTTCAAGTTTAGCCAAACATGCTAACATGGTAGCAAGTTTTTATCTATTGAATGAATTTCTCATTTGAACGAACAGAGAGAAGTGTTTCTTAGCGAATTCCACCTTCACGATGCGCCTGAATGTATGCTTGAGATTCAAACTGGTGAATGAAGTCTTACACTCTAGTACTTGTGAGTAAATGATCATAAATAATTTAAAAGTAAAAAAAGTAACATATCTAAACATGTTTCAAGTTTAGCCAAACGTGCTAACAATGTAGCAAGTTTTTATCTGTTGAATGAATTTCTCATTTGAACGAACACACAGAAGTGTTTCTTTGTGAATTCCACCTTCATGATGTGCCTGAATGTATGCTTGAGATTCAAACTGGTGAATGAAGTCTTACACTCTCGTACTTGCCAATAAATGATCAATCCATTTTGTGGACGAGAAAATGTCTTACCTTATTGCATATGAAGTGTCTTACCTTATTGCATATGAAGTATAACAGAATCTGACAATTCATTATTTGTTTAAACAACTTCTTATAAATGCCTTGCTGTCATGGATATTGAATTGCATCCCGAGGTTAGCACATTGGATGCTTTCTTATCCTTAAAAGCATCCCTGGTTGATGATCAGGAGATTCTCTTTGCTGAAAATTTTAAAAGTAGAAATATAGTTTTAAGTTCTGGTTTGTGGATCTGTCTCCTCTAAGCCCTCCTTCCTGTTGATCATAAAGAGAGTTAAATTTGTCTAAATTGTGACATGGATTATTGTACCAGAACTTGGCTAGAGTGCTGTACCATTTTGTGGTTTTAACGTATGCATCGTCATGTTTGAGCAGCTATGCAACAGAAAATCATAATACAAAACAAGCATGGAGAACAACTTGTGGGGTTGTTGCATGAAACTGGATCTCCTGAAATTGTAATCGTGTGCCACGGTTTTCTATGCACAAAGGTTAGTGAGCTGTTTCTATTTAGTTAAGACGCAAATGCTCTACTAGATTCCCAGTTTCCATAAGTGCAACTGTTTGGAATTGCATTATCTAACACTTCGAATTTTCTTTGACATTTTTGAATAAAGAAGGGTGGGTGAGATTCTCCATCAGAGAATGGCATGCCCCATCTTGTTTTGTGTTGCAATTGTACCAAATTATAAACAATTCAAGTGGATCCCACTGAAATCTTGAATAAACAAAATTGAGGTCGAATTTAGAGAGGACAAACCCCTTAGGCACATGTTCAGCCATAGTGGAAATGACATCGTTAGCACATCTGTGAATTGCTCTAATTGCTATGTGTGTTTATTGATTCGACAACCACACATAAAAAGTCTTTCACGTCACAACACTTGTAACTTTTGAATTCTTGAAATTGGATGTGAAAACGACTTTATTCCCTCAGTTTGGTTTATATTGTGCAAAATTAAAATTTCAAGATTCCAGTTGAAATGGATGGAAAATTAAAAAGGAGAAGAGAAAGCTTACTAATTATCTTCTCCCTTTTCTAGTCACTAATAGGGGAGAAAGGAAAAAGAAAAGCTAAATATTTACTCTTTGGGCCCACTAATTCTATTGTCTTTATGTTAATTTAGTAAAACCATGATAACACTCACAAAATAACTAACATGTTCCATCTGCTCTTGCCCTGGACTTCAGTAACCGAACATAAGATAATTTACAAGTTTTTTAATTCTCAATTCTTAAAATGTAATGTAGAAGTAGAAGAGAATTTCAAAATATTTTCCCTCCAAGATTCCCCAACTTTCTTTTGGAATAAAAAAAAAAAAGAACCGAGTTTGAATCTTCTTTGTTTTTCTTGGTTTCCAGCCAAACTCAACACAGCATAACATAATCCTGATAGCTTCTACCTTAACATTTAGTTGATAAATCAGCCAAATTTTAATTATTTGGTGCATAATGTTCTCAGTTTCTTTTTACCATTGCAAAAGTACAGTATGTTCTGCAATCTACTTGTTGATTGTAAACTTTCTTTGGTTTAGTAATTCATTTCAGACATGCCTATGAAACATTATACCAAAACCATTCAAAAACGATTTTTGGTTGGTTTTTAATGGGCTAAAACCCAATCTCTAGTGGCAAATAATTAGAATGAAATGTAAGAAAGTTACAAAAGATCCACTGAGAAATAAATATGGCTGCATAACAGCTCTTGCTTCCTAAACTAATCTACTTAATGATCCCACTGCTCTACTTTGATGAATGATGCATAACATGTTTCTTTATAGTAGCTTTGGAAATTATTGTTCCATATAGCACTTGTGCGAAGAATAAAGCTAATCGGTAAGAAGTTATAATCCAAAAATTCATTGAAGAAAAGAAACTTGTGTTTCCTTTAGCAAGAAAACTGGACTATCTAAAGCAGGAAACATTAATGTACATAATCAACGGAAAAGGAAAATAATAATAATAATAATAAAAAATTTAAGTAGTCGACTAATTTTAGAGACTGGAGATGATTTCATTGTATTTTCTTTGGAGATCTCAAGATTTTCAGCCATCCTTTTGTATTTCCTCAAGCAGTAAAGCATTGCTACAAATAGCTTGGGTAGATTAGGGAACTAGTTGTAATATTGTACCTAATAGTGGATTTTATCTCTCACAAATTCAGGAGAACAGGATTATGGCAAACCTAGCTGTGGCTTTAGAAAATGAAGGAATTAGTGCATTTCGCTTTGATTTTGCTGGAAATGGGTGAGCTTCAGAACTACTGTGTATTATTTATAACTATATACTTCTTTACAGAAAAGAGAAAAGGATGCTTAGGAGAATATGTATACACTGACATGCATATTATAGATTTCTCTCCAGATTGTATCTTGTCATGTGGGTCCCTATCACTTAGCTACTACTCGAGCTCATTGGTGGCTTATATTTTTTCCTTAATGTGATAACTTAGCCATAAGAATAAACTGTTACATTTCCACTTAGCAATGTCATGCTTGTCTTTGTATTTCTAAATGTAGTTGATGATTTAGCTTGAACTTGCTGCTCTGTTATTTCTGTATGAGTAGAATCCATTCTGCTTCATTTTTCCGCTGCAGTTACTTTAACACGTCTTCAACTACGTGCTTGATGGTCATTACAAAGGACAAATTCTTTAGGTTGTAGATAGTACCATCAATGACAGCGAAACTGTACCTTTGTGAACAACTCCTCGTAGTCGGTTGAATTTTGTCATTTTTTGCTGAATTTCTAGGAATGTTGTATGGATTGAAGGGGTTCTAATGAAATTCTTCCTTTTTCTCTAATAGGGCCTCCAGTGGTATTAAAAGCCTAAACAAATGTTCTATCAAACGAGGCTAAACCATGAAAACAACAAGCTTTAGTTAATGTCTTAGGGTCCGTTTGGCACAGCTGTTGTGAGCTTTTAACAATAGAGCTTTTGTTAAAAAATTGTTAAATATTTGGCTTTCAATCCAATAAGTAATGTGAATATTAAATTGAGTGTTTGGCTGCATAACTATAAAAGTACTTTTGTATAAACTTTGTATTTATTTAACTAAATAGTAATTAATTATTATATCTCATATTATTTTCTTTTATAAATAATATTTTTTCATATCCTATAATAACTATTAAAATTAATATCTTAATTAAATTATAATAACACAATTATTTAAGTATATATCATATTACTTAAAATTAATTTATTTAAATCAAACATATTATGTATAATTTGTATTATATTATTTAACACACCAATATATATTTTTCACTTAATATACATATATGAAGTGACAATTTAATATAAGTAAATAATTTGGCAAATAAATTATTATTATTTTTTAATTGTGTTAATGGTAATTTTGTTAATTTTGAAGTTTCATTAAATGTTATTTGCAACTTCCGGTAAAAGCTTAATTAGAGTTTTTCAAAGAAGCTCAAAATTTGGGCTTCTTCAAAACATCTTTTTTAAGCTATTTTTCAAGTCAAAAAGTGCTTATTGATTTTAGCCAAATAACCATAAATATAACTGAAAGCATGTTTGTTCTTTAAGAAATGTTTGAAGCCCTTCCAAACACACACTTAGATTCGGGCTATTCTCGAAAAGCGTTAACATTTCTATGATCAATAGAAATTCTTTGAGGAGGTATAATGCAATTCCCGCTGCATAAAAAAAAATTCTTATGGTTGGCATACCTCAGATCTGATGGTATAATTGACCACCTAAGACAATCTAAATGCTACTCCGTCGACCATGTATCATCACAATAAGCAATAAGCAATGAGAGTTTTCCCAATAAATGAATGCAACATTTGGTCTCGTGAAAGTACTAGGAATATTAGACATCTCGAAAAGCACAGCTAACCACTTATATAAACCATCTTGAATCTTAAGGGTTGTTTTCCATTCATGTCCTGGTCTAATCCTAATTTAACTGTATCTACTTCTTAAGTCTATCTTTGAAAACTACATAATAGTAATTAACTCATAACTTAGCTTGTAAACACGAGTAGAGAACCTACAAAAACTATAATGATTTTGATAACTCTACTATCTTCACACAATCTCCAAGATGCACCTTTCTTAAGAGCGAGTAAAACAGGCACAACACAAGGACTAAGGCTACAATATCACGTTTCAAACAATGATCAACGTTAACTCCTATACCATTTTTGCTGTTTCCGCTGTATATCAAAGTTTATTTCCCATATTTCCCAATTCCTTTTCCTTCCCTCCTACCCATTTCACCTTTTTATTAGGCATGTTGAGTCTGTTCCTACATATCACTTGCGGTAATTTTGATAATTTTTCTACAAGTTCCTAACAAAATCCTATTTCCATGGACTAGCTTCATTACCCATCTCTATCCATTGGGGCATGGAAACTCTTGCTTCATAACAGATTTAAATGTCAATGCAACACATCGCTCATGAGATGCACTCTAGCCAACACTTACTTCTCCACACTCAAGGTCCAGTGCATCTCATCACTAGTAGGGAATGCGCTCTTAAAAAATCCAAGCTACACATATCTATTTTTTTACATAGATTGTCAACCTATCACAACTTTCCTCATTGGTGCTTAAGACCTGTTATATGGAAACATAGACAGAGTTAAGGGAGAGTAACAAATATGAAAATATATAATTTATTCATTTATGGTTGCAGTTCAGTGGAACATGATTATTATTCTTTCTTGCTAGTATCTAAATCTCTTCTTTGTTTGATAAGTTACTCCTCTTGTTAATTTCTGAATTTTTTGTTGGTCTTCTATGACTCATTGTTTTATGTTCATAATAATTTCCAGGGAAAGTGAAGGTTCATTTGGGTATAGTAACTACTATAGAGAGGTGGAAGACTTGCGAGCTGTGGTTGAGTACTTTAATGGAGCAAACCGCACGATAAAAGCAATACTGGGGCATAGTAAAGGTGAGCCAATTTACACCCACTAATTACTACATCATTATGTTTCTTTTATCCACTAAAACACCAATGTTTATTTCACATACCGTAGCTTTGGAAAATAAAAAATGTTAAACAACATTTTCTTTAAACTTAGTTCATGAATTGGTCATGTTCTGCCCACATCTCAAATTGGTATAACTACTAGATTCTCATTTGAGACAATTGGATCTTCTTATTTTTTGCAGTTTTAAAATGTATCAATAGTGGGAAATTTTCATTTTGTTTCAGTCTAGGGATACTCTACCCATGCCAAAATGTCATATTCGAAGTGTCTTGGATATGGACATACCCTGACACACATCAGACAAATGGCCGCATGCTTGCAAGGAGATTATATTATTTAAATAATGTTTATAGTCTTGGATACTTTGAGAACCCTTAGGAACATATTGGATACATGTCAAGGATGCATTTGGAACATTTTCAAGAACACATATGGGATGAAAAAATGGGTCATTATAGTACTGGGCATATTTAGAAGAAATTTTTGGTAGAAAAAAAATAACAATAAGAAAAAGTGATAATACAGGGATTGTACCTTGATTACCTCTGTCATTGTATCACCTATAATTTGGTTGTTGAGTTCCATTGACTCTTTTTTTTCTCTTATGCAATAATCCTATTCAAAGACCAACATACCCATAGCTTTTTGATTTTTTTATGTCACTGTAACCATGTTTAACTCTTGGTTGAAATCTTCAAGTTGGTGATGCTATATTCTAAAATATTTACTTTTTGTTCAAGGATTTGCCAACTTGTCACGTCCTACTTTATTGGAAAGGTTGTACTAACTCGTGTCTCCCATATCCATTTCCTTGTTTCTTATTTCCACCCTCTCAGTGTATGGTGCCTAGAAAATGTACGACGTAGATATGAATTCTAACCATATCATCCTTATTGGCATGTAAACACAAAACAAAGTGAAAAATACAAGAGAAAGAAACTTAAATTTTGAAGTTTAAAACAGTTCTATCCAGGTATCAAATCTCCCCTTTACTGCAAGTTAAGTGCTAGAGAGAGTATAATGTAATAAGTTCTGCCACCTTCATTCTCTGTCTATATATATTTTTTTTATATTTTTGAATTTTTGTATAATCAATATTGGTATGTTTAAACCTACTACACAATGGGTAGTTGCTTTTATGTCATTAGCTTTGCCATTATGAATTGTTTCCCAAATTTAGGGTTGTGGCGTTATTAGACATTCAATAAAAATGCATTTTTTTATGTGTTTTTTCTTTTTCACTTTTTACTTTCTTTTGGGGAGAGGGGTGGTGGAAGGGGCAAAGTAGCTTCATTGACCAGCTGATTTCATTATATTCTTCTCTCTCTTTAAGAAGACCTATTGCTGAGTAATGACATTGCAGGAGGAAATATTGTACTCCTCTATGCATCTAAATATCACGACATAGGTGCGGTAATTAATGTTTCTGGCCGTTATGATCTGACGAAAGGCATTGAAGAGCGTCTGGGTACAGGCTTTCGGGAAATAATCAGGAAGAATGGATTTATGGATGTTAAAAATAACACAGGTGATGCATAATTTTTTTGTTGGTTAGAATCTGAAAGTTTTATTTCAAATTTTATGAGGTTCTTAATGTAAATTGATGATTGCAACTTCAATCAAGTAATTACCATGTTGCTTCCAGGTGTGTAACTGATGTTTTTGTTATTGTCTTCTCAACCAAGTTCTAGTTTTGTAAATTTGTCATTATATAAATATTAATACTGTGTTATTGATGTCACCATAACCACGTGTTACAAATAGTTGCCAATACAATAATATGGGTCTGCTGAAGAAGTTCAATATCTATCACGCAACAGATTTTTTTTTTCAACACTGCTCTCTTGACCTTTTGTTAAATGTACTTTAAGCACTTTATGAATTGTGGATCTGCCCTCAACTCTTAGTATCACAAGTTTAACAGATTTTTTTCTGTTCTAACTTCACTATGGAAAAGATCACTTTGTTGATGAGAATTCAACATCTTATATTTCTTACATTTCTTGCCTTTAATAAAAGCAATATGTACCCTTAAAATTTCTTGAATGTTTAATGACTATTTCATGAGATCAAAGGCACCACAAGTATCATGGTCAGTTTAGGTCTTTCTTTGTGGATTGACATTGCACCTGATAGCTGATACATAGTCTCCTATTGTGGTGATAGTTAACCCTGTGTCTTCTTTTTGTAGGAGAAATTTATCGAGTCACCAAGGAGAGTCTGATGGATCGACTTAATATGAACATGCATGAAGCTTGCCTTACCATTGATGAAAACTGCAGGTTTTTTTATGGTTACTTCACGTATAAGTAGATAAATTTCCACTTGCCTTTCTGTTGATAAATTTTAATTTAGTATCGCATATTCTTGTTGTTTATAAAATATAGTGAGAATAGATTCATTGAGTAACTGAAATTCATTATACCTTGGCATCCTCTTATAACTAGATGCCCTTTTTATGAGACAAGTGCGTAACTATTCATCATCTGCCTTATTGTAGAAGGGAAAAGTTTCGACCTGATAATTTGAAAAGGTTGACACGTGAGTAAAATTTTGCTCAAAAATCCTAGTCTTCACATTTGGGCTGATGCTGTCGTTTCATTGTGCCCTGAGCTGTCTCGTACTAGTTGGTCTCTCTTCCAGTGTCCTTGATTTAGAATTTCTCCTTAAAGGAATAAGATAGGTATACTGTTCAACCATATACCAAAAATGTATTATCTTAGTTCTGTATTATATTGACTCTTGGGCTATTGAAGTCAAATGTTATGTCTAACGCAATCATATACTTCTACATATTTTTTGACCGAGTTTTCTTGACCTCTGTTTTTCCTTGTGAAAATTTCTTAATGCCTTTATTAGAAGTTCCTGGCTCCTTTAAATAGAATGGAACAATTCGATATCAATCAAGTCTAGATTTTGAATTTTATATTATACAGTAATCAAAGAAACCCACAATCAGTTGGGAAAAAAACACTGCTCTTAAGTACAGGTTTTAGGCACCAAATTCATTTCTCTACATGCTGAAAGATGAATATCCACAAAATATTCTCTCTCTTTCTTTTCCACTACCTCCCCCCACCCACAATCACACACAAAAGATAAAAAGCAAAGAAAACAGACATAAAAGAAGAGAGAACCTACCTATCAGTCTAAAATATTGACACCAGAGATAGTAACAGGAAATAGATAAACAATATTAATTGCCCCTAAAATAGAGAATGAATATGAATAACAATAAATGCCTAGAAAACTGATACTCCAATTACTGTTGAAGTTAAAATTCTTTAGGTAGAAGTGGTAAAAAACCTTGATAATGGCAAGGAAAAGATGTGGTAAATTCTGATAATGCTTTTTGCATGAAATTTTTTCTTCTGAGGTTACAGAGACAATCTTTAAAACTGAATAATGACTCTTAGACTTTCGAAATGATACTTCAACTAACTAGACATTCACTAGAATCAATACAATATAATAGTTTTAACTAGGAACACAAACAATATTTTCTGATTATGACTCACAATTCTCGAACATAATTACTAAAACTAAATAAACTACTCTGGCTTCTTTGACTCTTTTATTGAGACTCAACAGTTCCATTCTTCATCACTCCCACCTCCATGAAAGAAAATCTCCTCGAATTATATTGTCCATAGCATTGAACAAATGATGTATGCCAAGTGTTGCGGCAAGTCAATTTAGCAACTGTTATCTCCTATTTTTTTAAGGATTCTCTGGGGCTCAGGAACTCAATTTCGTAACTGGTATCTCTTATTTTCTTAAGGATTCTCTAGGCCGCAGGTTTCTTTTTACTTAGCTGTAATAAGTCTGCTCGAATGTGCTCCTCATGTTGACAAATTTATTTTGCTGTTGCATGGTATAAAATTCTTCTCCTGTCATATAATACCTTCACGTGTTGTAGCTTCATCTGTCCTCGTCTAGCCATCATTCTGCATTTATCAGTCTTTGGCAGGCTCTGATACCACTTTGATTTAGATAAAATAGATACTTCAATCCATATTTCTTTAAGGAAATGATATCCTAGCAAAGAGTCACATAAATCACATCAGTTTCTCATAGCAGTCGACTTTATCTTGACACCGGAACTCTAGAAAATCTCGTGTAAAATGAATTGTAGACCACTTGCCTCTTATTTAAGTGAGGGAAAAAAAAACCTCAATTCGTTGTGTTTCATTCCAATAAACTAGAAGGTGAAAACAGAAGCAAAAACAAAAAAAAGGTAGCTAAACTTGCTGCTTTGAAGTCATTTCACTATCTGTGATATTGACACTGGAACTATAGAGCTCATGTTAAATAAGTTGTGGAACAATGCCCTTTAATTAACTGGGAAGGCGTAGAACCTCAATCCCAAATGTTTCATTCATACTAACTAACAGGAGAAGACAAGAAAAAACCAGGCAGCTGAACTTGTTGCTAGAATGATGGTCGGATTAAGTCATTTCTTTGTCTATGACTTCCGTGAGGTCATCAAATTGGATAACCATCTTTTATATTAGGACTAAACAAAATAAGGGTCTGCATTTAGCTTAGAAAAGGTATCATTCTTTGCCTGGAATGCTTCAAAAAACGCTTCCATTGGGTGACACATTACAAATTAAGGGTCTACATTTTTCTTCTCATTTTTCTTGTTGCAACAGTGCTGCCAGCTTATGTGTTTGACAACTCAAAGTGCGCATTCACATACTTCCCTAGTAATTTTGTTTATGAGCTCTTGTCCCATATAGATGGTTACATGAAACCAATTTTCATTTCATCCAGTTAAAGCCATCTTTTCTCAACAATGTCTTTGTGATTTGATCCAATAGCGTTCCGTTAGATAGGAACACATTTGATAAATATTTTATGTTCAGCACACTATAACTTGTCTGTGTATAACACTTGTATATCCCCACTACATAAAGGGTGTTGACTGGTGAAAAATTACTTCCAGGGTGTTGACGGTCCATGGATCCAGAGATAAATTTGTCAGTATCGAGGATGCACAGGAGTTTGACAAAGTCATAGCGAACCACAGATTACAGATTATAAGAGGAGCTGGTCATGGATACACTTCTCACCAAGGTAAATTAGCTTCAGCAATGCTGAATTTCATCAAGGACGACCAGCCATGAAACCTTCAAATAGCTCTAACTTTGTTCATCTCAACATTTTCATCCGTGTCTTGTACGTATATTAAGTGATATTGAGCCTAGCATTACTTGTATGCAATGCTGTCTGACATATTCTGTGTATCTATTTTATGATTTTTGACAGACTGAATTCGGTATATGTTGCAGGTTGATTTGTAAATCGAACTGAATTATGTATATATGATGCTGTATAAAATATATGTACATTGATAATATCTTGATGCTTGAGACTTGAGACTCAGCAGTTTTGGCTAAATGATCCTGTCACCTCACAATGTTGGCTTAACTGGAGGGATTCAATTGGAAGTAACAATGACTATACCTGTTCAATAATATGACCTACCAGATATGTCCATTCAGAGCTCCATCACCAGCTCCTAGAAACTTCAATGGCCAAAACCCCGGCACAGGCACCTTCATTGAAATCACCGGCTTATTTCCATTCTACCTATATCTTCACCCAACAAACTTTTTTAAGAGTGTGTTAGTACTGTTATCACCCAGAGTTGGCGAGGACGCCACATCGACGTGTGGGCACCAACAAGGACCACCCTGACGTTTGCTCAAGTTACACGTGGCAATTGCAGTCTCACATGGCACTAGATGTCATTGCTCACCCTCAACTATGTTCTACCAAGCAAACCTCTGGGGTGGTCTTTGCGACTACAACGAATCCCATCCAGTGCAGTCCTTTGTCGATGGTCGTCGCACGGCCATGAAGTCCTCTAGTCAGTCCAACATCGTAGGCAAAATCCCAGCCCCAATTTGAGAAATAATTTAGGAAAAGATTACCCTTGATTGAGGAGACAATTTCCACTAGAAAACTCCATGTCAATCCCTAAAAATTAGCAAGAGATCGACAAGGATAGGGGGACAAAATCTCAGGGATCCCAGTGCACATGTTTGAAAAGATTACCCTTGATTTGTTAAGTTATTCCCGTTATTATCTATCAATCTTTTCAAATAAATCTTGTTATGAAATTGGAGGAAGAAGACAGAGAGAATATAAGAGATACGAAAGAAATTGTGTCTTTCATTATAACTATGGACCTATATTTATAGGATTCCAAAGTAGGTTACAAAGAGATTTGGATACAATCAAACAAGGCTTATCTAAATATACTGATAAGACTAAGTATCCTGATAAGTCTAAATAGTCATCAATAATTATCTCATAATTTTACAACACTCCCCTTTGATGACTATTTCTACAAAACCATCTCGCTAAAAACTTTGTTTGATAAAAACCCAATGGGACAAAATATCAAACGAAAAGAAAAAAGAGTACGATGAATTGTTAAAGTTTTGGAGTATTAAGAAAATCTTTGCCTCATTAAAACCTTGTCGGAAAAAATCCGATTGGGACAAAACTGGACTAAGGAAAAGAGTACAATACTCCCCAATATTAATCATTGAAGATCTTTGAGTCGACGCATCCCAATCTCGTGCACCAATTTCTTGAATGTGGATGTCGGCAATGCTTTTGTGAATAAGTCACCAAATTGTCACTTGAGCGAATTTGTTGAACATCGATGTCACCATTCTTCGAAGCTCGTGTGTATAGAAGAATTTTGGAGAAATATGCTTTGTCTGTCCCCTTGATGTAGCCTCCTTTGAGTTGTGCAATACAAGCTGCATTGTCTTCATACAATATTGTTGGACTATCCTTTGTTGAAGGTAATCCGCATGATGCTTGGATATGATGTGTCATGTTTCTCAACCATGCACATTCTCGACTTGCTTCGTGCGTTTGCAATAATTTCGAATGATTTGAAGATGTTCTTTGTCAATGTTTGCTTCCACGATCTCCATGATATAGTTTGTTCCTCCACGTGTAAACACATATCCTGCTTGTGATTTAGCTTTATGTGGATCGAGAGATAACCCGCATCTGCATATCCCACTAAAGATGATCCTAATTTTCGTGAATAAAATAATCCCACGTCAACAGTACCTTTTAGGTAACGAAGAATGTGTTTAACACCATTCCAATGTCTTTGAGTGGGTGCAGAGCTATATCTTGCAAGGAGATTTACAGAAAAAGCTATGTCCGGTCGAGTACAATTTGCAAGATACATTAATGCACCAATTGCACTTAAATATGGTACTTCAGTCCAAGAGTTATTTCCCCATCTTCAAGTGGGCGAAATGGATCTTTTTTCACTTCAAGTGATCGAACGACCATAGGCGATGTCAATGGATGTGCTTTATCCATATAAAACCGTTTTAAGACTTTTCCTGTATAAGAAGATTGATGAACAAATAATCCTTCTGGGAAATGTTCAATTTGTAATCCAAGATGTAATTTGGTTTTTCCAAATCTTTCATCTCAAATTCATTTTTAAATAATCTGCAGCTTTTGTTGAGCTCTTGAGAGTTCCTATAAGGTTTAAATCATCAACATAAACCGCCACAATTGCAAATCCAATATTTGTTTTCTTTATGAAAATACAAGGACATACATCGTCGTTTTTATAACCTTCTTTCAACAAATATTCGCTAAGACGATTATACCACATTTGTCCAGATTGTTTTAATCCATACAATGATCTTTGCAATTTAATTGAGAACATTGTTCTGGGGAATGAATAATTTGCATCTGGCACTTTAAATCCTTCAGGAATTTTCATGTGTATGTCACTATCAAGTGAACCATATAAATATGCAGTTACTACATCCATGAGGCGCATATCGAGCCTTTGTGACACAGTCAAACTTATTAAAAATCTAAATGTGATGGTGTCCATTACGGAGAATATGTTTCCTCATAATCAATCCCCAGTCTTTGTGAGAAGCCCTTGGGCTACGAGTCGGGCTTTGTATCTTGTAATTTCATTGTTTTCATTCATTTTTCTTACAAAGACCCATTTGTATCCTCTGAGGATTATATTTTTAGGGTTCGAACTACGAGTCCAAACACTCTTCGCTTTTTCTAAGGAATTCAACTCACTTTGTATGGCTTCTTTCCATTTTGGCCAATTATTTCTATTTTGACAATCTTTAATAGATTGTGGTTCGTGATCCTCATTTTGTATGATATCTAGTGCCACATTAAAGGCGAAGATATTGTCCACGACAATATTATTTCGTTCCCATAATTTATGAGATAATAAATAATTTATTGAAATCTCATTGTTTTCGGACACTCGTGGTTCTTCAAAAATCACATTATCAGTGTTTGATTGATCAATCGTTTCTACCATTTTTTCATTAAAAGTTTTTAGTTGGGTTTTCTCTTGTACCTTTTTCTTTCGAGGTCTGTAGTCTTTAGCACCAATGAGTCGACCACGCTTCTAAGCGTATTTGAGATTCATTTGCTATGGCGATTGTCCTCTGAGGACATCAATTTTGTAGGAGTATTTTCTGCTTGGAATATATGACTTTGTCACTTTCCTTGTATCAACGAATACATCAGGTAATTGGTTTGCAACTATTTGCAAGTGAATGATTTTCTTAACTTCTTGCTCACATTGATTACTCCGGGGAT
Organism: Forsythia suspensa; assembly: GCA_023638005.1. Classification (NCBI taxonomy): domain Eukaryota; kingdom Viridiplantae; phylum Streptophyta; class Magnoliopsida; order Lamiales; family Oleaceae; genus Forsythia; species Forsythia suspensa. The sequence continues at coordinate 21,738,497 of CM042673.1, forward strand.
CAAAATTAGATAGAGTGTTTTCATTCCAAGAAATTTTATCTTGTTTTTCGTGATGCGCTTTTCCCCTCCCAAAGTTGGAAAATTCATTTCATCAAAATGATAATCTGCAAAACGTGCGATAAATAAATCACCCGTTAAAGGTTCAAGATACCTAATAATGGATGGTGAGTCAAACCCAACATAAATTCCAAGTCTTCGTTGGGGACCCATCTTTATACGTTGTGGGGTGAAATTGGGACTTGGACAAAGACAACCAAAAACTTGTAGATGAGAAATATTGGGTTCGTGACCAAATGCAAGTTGTAAAGGTGAGTATTCATGATAAGCGTTGGTCTTATACTGAACTAATAATGCAAAGCATGTAATATAGCATGACCCCAAACATATGTTGGGAGTTTTGTTTTCATAAGTAAAGGCCTAGCAATCAATTGAAGACGCGTTTGATAAACGACTACGCTAAACCATTTTGTGTATGGACATGAACAACTGAATGTTCAACGACAATCCCAATTGACATACAATAATCATTGAATGTTTGTGATCTAAATTCACCGGCATTATCAAGACGGATTGTCTTGATTGAGTAATCGAGGAATTGAGCTCGTAGTTTTATAATTTGAGCAAGTAGTCTAGCAAACGCTACATTTCTAGTAGAAAGTAAGCAGACATGTGACCATCTAGTAGAAGAATCAATTAATACCATAAAATAACGAAATGGTCCACATGGTGGATGTATCGGCTCACATATATCTCCATGAATTCTTTCTAAGAAAGTTGGAGATTCAACACGAACCTTCGTAATAGAAGGTCTAATGACTAACTTGCCTTATAAACAAGCAAAGACATGGATAATCATTAGGTAAAAGAATCTTCGGTTCTTTAGAGGATGTCCATGTGAGTTATTAATTATTCGGCGCATCATTATTGCTCCCAGGTGTCCAAGTCGATCATGCCAAAGCATAAAACTTTTGGTTCAACGAACTTGAGTTCGTAACATTGTTTGATTCAAATGTTTTATGAATGTATAATACATGCCGGATGGGAGTGCCATGAGTTTTTCTTTATCTCGCTTCGGCGGATACAAAAAGAAATTATGCAAATATATTCACAATTATTTTCTTGCATCGTCTCAATGTGGTATCCATTGTCTGCAGATATCTTTAAAACTAAGCAAATTTCTTCCGGACTTGCTAGAATAAAGTGCATCATTTATATGCAATTTCATTATTTGGTAAGATAATACTAGCTCTTCCGGAGCCTTCAACGATATTTGATGTACTAGATATCGATTAACATTATTTTCTCGCTAATGTTAAGTCCAAAAATATTTTTATCTTGAAGAATTGTATGAGTAGTTGCATTATCACCTAAACAGATATCTTGGCAATTCATCATGAATCTATAAACATGATCAAATAGATAATTTTAAGAATGAGTTTAAAACTAAAAAAAATTAAACATAAAGAAACATTCAATCAACTAAGAACTAGTTTAACAACGCAAAGTTTCAAACTTTAAAGGAACCTATTTCAAACTAAAATTTTGAATCAAAGTAAATACTATTATATCGAAAGTAAACTAGTCAATTTATTCTATCACACCTCCCCCGATCAAATGATTGATATTTTCACTTTGATCAGCAAAAAAATCAGAGACATCTAGATGAGTCACATCAATTGGATCATCATAGTCAGCAAAATTTGTCTCCACTTTTTCTTTTCCCTTGATTGATCTTTGGTAGAGATTCACAAGATGTTTTGTCGTACGACAGGTACGTGACCAATGTCCTTTCATTCCACATCTAAAGCAATTTTCTTCGTGCTTCTTTTTGGACAAGTTATTTTCATTTATTTTTTGCTTTTTAAAGCTGTCACATTGTGGTTGATAATGTCCATTTTTTCGTCCAAATCCGCGTCCTCGTCCTCGCCCACGTCCATTTTCGTGTCCGCGTTTGCGTCCACGTCCGCGTCCGCGTCCGCGTCCATGGCTTGATATTGCATTTGCTTCAGGCAATGCAGTACCATTTGCTTCAGGCAATGCTGTGGAACCAGTTGGACGTAGCCCATGATTTTTCATCAACAGTTCATTATTTTGTTCGGAACTAGCGGTGGGATATGAGTTCTCGAGTATTTTTAAAACCACGCTCACAATATTGTTTGTTGAAGGATCACATTGGACGCATGGAAAGTGGAGAAAGTCTTTTCAACATATCTTCATCGAGATTTTTTCTCCACAGAGTTAGTTTTGAAGTTATTCGAATAGTTCGAATTGTACTCACTAACTGCTTTTAAAGTCGTGCAGCGTAGGTGCATCCATTCATCTCAAGGGCTTTGGGAGGACTATAGTCCTCGATGGTCAAACCTTTCGATCAAGTTTTTTCAAAGTATTTTTGGATCTTTTACGGTAAGGTACTCAATTTTCAATCCATCGTGGAGATGGTGACGAAAGAAAATAAGTGCTTTTGCGCGATCCTGCAGGGATGCTACGTTTCCTTCTTTTATTGTCTCTCCAAGACCCTTTGATATAAGATGAATCTCAGCATCGAGGATCCATGACAAATAGTTTTTGCCAAATAGATCAAGTGCAACAAACTCAAGTTTTGTGATATTCGCCATTTGAGTAACTACACAATGAACAAGAAAATATAATTAATTTTCTATTAGACATTGTATAATCATATAATTCACACTAATCAATGTCAACATAACATGATTTATATACTTTTCTTCAGGAATAAGTATTAGTTGATTAATTACTCATTTATATCACAATTTAATTATGTGATATGATATATTCTTCAAGACATATGCTTCTTCTAGAACACAATAAAATATTATTTCGAATACTGCCTAATATTCTTCTGGAATATAAAAATTATAATGTTATGCTCTTCAGGAGCAGCTAATATTTTGTCAAAATATTATACGTTGTACTTTTTCAGGGGCAACAACAAATTATTATTCTGAAGTAAAGATTTGTTCTTCAGGAGCAATATTATAATATTCTAATAGAATATTATATTTTATAAAATTAGGCTATTCGAGAGCAATTAATATTCTACTTGAAATATTAATGTAATATAAATATTTGCTTATTATGAAGCAACAAAAATATTCTTCTAGAATATTTATATGTTAGGTTTGACATATGACTCATTCAAAATATTAACGTTGTGTTTCTTCAGGAACACCAACATGCTATTTGTGAATATATACTCTTCAGAAGCGATAGTATGATATATATCAATTTAAAATTTATAAATGAATATCGAAAAAAAAATTATTCAATTTAAAGATAAATAGTAACCACAACAATAATAAATTAATGCAATTATGATATTATTAGATTTATTCACAACTATCGATATATAGATAAAAATAAAATAACTATCAATATATAGACATGAATTAATATGTAAAAATGTAACTTCTCGTATACAAAAGTGATAAGTCTCTTTGCGCTGTTATTGTGAAACCAAAGGGGATATTGGTATCAATTTTGTTAGTTCAATTCACTTTCCAGCTTTTCGTAATTCCAGGAGTGAAAAAAATCGTAATTCCAGAAGTGATTTTTTAGTATTTGAAAATTTTGAAGCAACAATTTTGTTTGTATGTGTATTGGATCATATTATCGTGAGGTCATCCATGTATAACATTAATTAATTTGTTCACAAATAGATTAAGTTAGACATGGATTCTTATTTTTATTTTTTCACTATAGCCAAGATCCAATAACATGATTTAGATTTAAAACATTAAAAGATTTCAACTCCTCCTCATGCATATAAACATAAAGAAAGAATGGTATATTACCTGTCACCGAAAATACCCGATTAAAGATTCCAATTTGTGCAATATTGGAAGAGATGTTGACGTGAATGATTTACAACTGCCGAGAATATTGCATAAAGAATAAACCGTGCTTAATAAAGTGAAATATTTTTCTTTGGGATATAGAAAAACAACTACTATTTCGTTAAGAAATAATAAGTTGCATTAGATAATAACTTATTTGATTTGTACTATGATTTAAAAAATTAGAGTCTCGTGCTGATATCGTGTTATGAAATTGGAAGAAGAAGACAGAGAGAATATAAGAGATACGAAAGAAATTGTGTCTTTCATTATAACTATGGACCTATATTTATAGGATTCCAAAGTATGTTACAAAGAGATTTGGATACAATCAAACAAGAACTTATCTAAATATCTTGATAAGACTAAGTATCCCGATAAGTCTAAATAGTCATCAATAATTATCTCATAATTTTACAACTAGTTTTAGTTATTTTGGTACTTTATAAGTTAATCAATTATCTTGGAAATGATCTCAGATTTATCACTTTATTACATATTCGATTCAGTACACTTGTGATTTTGAGTCAACAAAGATGCTCGTCTACATGTAGTCTATAATAATATATGAAATATCACGTGAGTTGAGAATCATTTTATGGACGGTTTTATTCTAAGTATATTTATGCTCGGTTTGGTATTATTGTAATTTTAAGAGAGTCATCAACTATGGAAAAATTTAGATAAATGTTTGGTAAACTCTTGATTCAAAATTGTTGTATGTTTCAAAATCAGCATTTGGTAAACAAAATGATTTAGTGTTGTAACTGTATAAAAAATATTAAAATAGACATTGATTATAGTAATATTCTTTTGTATCATTATTATCATGATTTGTATAAATTCATTTTTATTTTTATAACCATATGTAATATTATTAAATATTTTTTCAAGATAATACATTCACCATATTTATTTTAAAATAAAAATAATAAACATCTATTAAATCTCAAAATTTATAGAAATTACAAAATAAAAGTATAGTCATACGGTACAAAAATCGGGTTAATTTCACCAACGATCATTGAAGCTACCTTAAAATTACAAAATGGTCACTGAAGTTCAAAAGTTTCAGTGGTGGTCACTGAAGTTAGAAATCTTTTCACTAATGGTCACTCAATTAAATTTCTAATTTAAAATGGTGATGTGGCATTTATTTATTGCATAGTTGTTCATGTACTTTATATAATATTCACTTCAGTCTCTATATTTTGATTAAGTCTTTCAAAAAATTTATCTTAGGTCCTTAATCTTTTACATATTTACACTTTGGTCCTCAAAATTTTAATTATCTTTCAGTTAAGTCCTCCAAAAATTGCATCTTAGGTCCTTCAACTTTTTATATCTTTACACTTTGGTCTCCAAATTTTTAATTATCTTTCAATTAAGTTCTCTAAAAATTACATCTTAGGTCCTTCAACTTTATACATCTTCAAACTTTGATCTCCAAAATCCTTGATTTTAGTGGCCAAAATAATTACAATTTTAGTAGTCAAAATAAATATACTTTCAATTAAATCATTGACTTTACACTTGAATTTTCATCTAAACGAACAAAATAATATAATTAAATAATAAACTATTTAGTTGTCAAAATAAGTGTAAAATTCGCACTTATCACTTAGAGTTGACCATTAAAAGTAGACATTTTAGTGGTCAGCCCCTATAATATTATTTTGTTCGTTTAGTGAAAATTCAAGTGTAAAGTCAATGATTTAATTGAAAGTGCACTTTATTTTGACTACTAAAATTACACTTATTTTGACCACTAAAATCAAAGATTTTGAGGACCAAAGTTTGAAAATGTATTAAGTTGAAGGATCTAAGATGCAATTTTTTAGAAGACTTAACTGAAAGATAATTAAAAATTTGGAGACCAAAGTGTAAAGATGTAAAAAGTTGAATGACCTAAGATGTAATTTTTAGAGGACTTAACTGAAAGATAATTAAAAAATTTGGGACCAAAGTGTAAATATGTAAAAAGTTGAAGGACCTAAGATTCAATTTTTAGAGGACTTAACTGAAAGATACTTGAACTACTATGAAAAAAATAAATACCACATCATCATGCCACATCACCATTTTAAATTAAAATTTTAATGGAGTGATCATTAGTAAAAGAATTTCTAACTTCAGTGACCATCACTGAAATTTTTGAACTTCAGTGACTATTTTGTAATTTGAAGGTAACTTCAGTGACCGTTGGTGAAATTAACCCTACAAAAATCAATTAAATTTAAATTTAAATTATTTGTGGAGATGTATTATAATTAAAATATTAATAAACATAAGACATAAAAGAAATTAACTTAATTAATTGGAGTTAAAATTGATATTTTAATAATAAATCAATAGAAAAGCTGAACGTAGAATTTGAGAAGATACCTTTTTTGTTGCTTCTAAAAATCTGCTGCCAAAAAATACAAATTTTATTATAATCACTTTTTAAAAATTTACCAAACGCTTAAAATATCTTTTGATTGTTTTATAATTAGAAGTTGGACTCAAAAATCAATTCCTAATGAACTTTTAAACTATTTTAATAATACCATTTCATAAATACAAATAGGCCATTTAACTCTTTGTTGAAAGCCAAACAGACTCCCATTAATATTTATTGAAGCGTAAATCAAATTTAATTATGTGTTTATATATTTGAGAATTTTAGTGATCGCTTATGTATTTTAATTAATAATTAGACATTAGAAGGATTCATGTACTAGTTACGTACATGAATTATTTAGGGAGATGAATGCTATAATTATTAGATACATGTATTATGATAAATACATCTTTGGTTATCATATAAAAAGTCATGTAATATTACACATTTTGCAAGAATTCAACCCAATAAATAAAATAAAAGTTTTTTTTTTTTGTAATTGTTATTGTCATCTCAAAATAAATCTCTAATTTCCTACGAAGTAGTATAAGTTCATTAACGCTTTTAATAATATCTTATGTTAATTAAAAAATTAAAAGTTGAATAGATAAAGAGCTGCAAAATATAAATAAAATGTCTATACGGTTATACCCACACTATCCAACAAAAATTTCTTCACCGATTATATATATACATATCTCTCTCTCATATAACAATTCAAAGAAACTTTTTAACTGTTTGATGAAAGCCAACTAGACTTTCATTAATATCCGTTGAAACATAAATTCAATTATAATTATGTGTTCATGTTAGGGGTGCGCATTTTAACCGGAAGTGAACTTCTTGAATTGGAACTGAAATTGAAATTGAACTGAACCGAGATTCTAGTCCAGTTCTAAAAAAATAAAATTAGGAATCGGAACCAAGAACCGATATTGTCAGGGTCGGTTCTTGGTTTTTGAACTGAAACCTTGGGTACTCGACTCTGGAATCGAATTTGTTATTTTTTATAAATTTTTATTTTTTACAATTTATTCATCCTAAATCAATATCCCCCAACCAACACTACAGTACCAAAGATAATAGTCCAACTATCCTCTGTTCAAGACTCAAACCAAAAGTACAAAACTCATAATCCCTAAACCCAAACTCAATTGACTTAATTTCAAATACCCAAATCTCAAATTCTCAATCGCTATTTTCTATGATACACAATACAAATATTGTCTTATGTCTTGCACTCTCGATCACCTCTCTCTCGCTCAACACACAGTAAGACGACGAAGGCACATTTATAACCAAAATGAATCATCAATTTTGAGAGGTAATTTTCTTTTTCTAATTTTATGGGTTTGCAATTTTTGTTCAGAAATAATTTTAATATCTAACGTATTTTAATGTTGTCAACTCACGATTTTAAAAGAAAATGTTATGGATAGAATTGAACTCGAACTGAAATCGATGATTCCGGTTCGGATTTGGTTTCAATAATTACGTGGACTCGAATGATTCTATTTACGAAATAGTCGAAATATAACATATTGTTCTAAGTATTAAAATACTCAAACTGACACACCAGACATTCAGACCTAGTTTATATATTTAAGAACTTTAGTGGCCACTCATGAAATTTAATAAGTATACACATGAAATTAGTCAAAAATTTCCTTCATCGATTGTCTCTCACCTCTCTCTTTAAGATACACACAGCTTACGATATATTTTAAATATAACAAGTAATAACTCATAATTAAAAAAATATATTCTTACAATAATATAAGAGTCTTAAATTTGTCACTGTACAATTTTCGTCTAATACGCATTGTTTCTTTGCACTGTTTCAATTTTATTACCTAGTTCACTCACCTACTTTCTACTTTTTGACAGCCAAATTTATCTACATTTTCCATACTTCTTTCCATATTTTCATAGTTGTTCCATTGGAGCTTAGAATTTAGAAGGACTGTTCGAACTCGTCGTCAAGCAAGTTTTTGTAATTGTATATTATTTGTACATTATTGTAGTGATAATGCAAAATTTTTCAAGCAGAACATCATTCTATTCCTTGTTCTTATTTATAGAACAAATCTATTAATTTTTACATATTTTTAGGATATTTCAAATGTTTATGTGTAAGTTTGTCTGAAACTTAAATTTCTCCCGCTAATGAGTTCTCAATAATACATTCGCTGACTCGACAACTATGTTAGTTGATATTTGTCTCATTAGTTGATATTTGTCTGAAACTTAATTCTTGAGCAATGTTGAGGGCTAATTTAAATTTCATTAGGGTCAAGATTTACTGATTGAAATTTCATTACGATAACCGACCACGAAGTCACCAAGCTCTGTCGAGTTAGATACGGTTGTCGAGTAACTCGACAACCTTTTCAGTTACTCTCTCCACTACTTTTGTTTTGTTTTAGTTATATTAAATTTAGATGTTTTAAATATTTATGTGTGAGTGAACCTGGTTTTCTTCAACAATGTTGATCAACTGACTTAGTCTTAAATTTTGTTGTTTAATTGTATTGAAGTAATTGTATTACCTACTTCACCTACTTTTCTTTCCATAGTTATTAGATTAGATTGGAGCTTCGAATTAGGATGGATGGTTAGGACTGTAAAGCAAGTTCAATGTAATTTTTTTTATATAGAACTAGATCATTCTATTCCTTCTTTAGAAGTGTAAGTTCTTATTTATAGAATTTCTCCAGCAAATGATTTTTCAATAATACATTGCTCTGACTTAGTTGTTATTTCTCCAGCAAACTTAATTCTTGAGCAATGAGGACTAATTGAAATTTTATTAGGATGAAGAATTACAGCGATTGAAATTTGATTACTAGAATCGACCACCAAGCTCGACAACCAGACAACCATATTGGTTGTCGTGTCGATTTAGCTAACTCGACAAGGTTGTCGAGTTAGCTACGGTTGTCGAGTTGAGTTACTCGACAATCATGTTGGTCCAATATCTTGTCCAGCTCCACCACTTGTTTTTTAGTTATGGCCCCGCTCTGTTAAATTTTAGAATATTTTAAATAATTATGTGTGAGTGAAGCTTAAATTTCTTGAGCAATGTTGTGGATGATCAACTGACTCCACAAATTGAAATTTAATTAGCATTTAAGTTTATATTTGTTTGTTATCAGTTACTTATCAAATAGACAAATTAAAATGTAATCAGGATGAATGAGTTCTGTTTTTAGGCTGTAAGTATGTGGTTGGTTTTAATAATAAATTGTAGATCTACCGCATCTCGGCAACCAACCATGGTTGTCGAGGTAGCCCGATAACCATGAAGTTGCCGAGGTAGCCCAACAACCATGAAGTTGTCGGGCTACTTGACAACCCATTGTTGTCGAGTATGGGTTGTCGAGTTGCTCGACAACCATAAAGCAACCATACGACAATGTTATGTGCTACTCGACAACCTAAGTTTTGATTTGTTTTTGTGGAGTTAACTTTAACTATTAATTATACATATTTTAGTTGATGTGGATAACTTTCTATTTTGTTCTTTTTCTATTTTATTGTTTATTTTTAGTTTTTGCTTTATTAACATATTTTATTCATTTAGTTTTCTTTTTTCTTTTATGTAGGTGTTGAAGATAGTTGGACGCACAAGCACAAAAAGAGTTGCACAATAAACGCAGAAGAGAATTGTATGCAGAACATAAAAAATTTGAACCAAGAAAGAGAGTAAATACATTGCATGGTAGTTCAAGTATAACAAGCAAGTATTAATTAAATTTATATATTATATCAACAATTTTTTTCTATATAAATTATAATAGATTGGATTTTCATTTTTGTAGTTGATGATCAGAGAATAGTTGATGAAAGTGATATAGTTGGTGACGATATATTAAATAAGAATTTTAATATCAATTAATATGGTAAAGATTTTTACATAAAAAATATTCCCACAAAAAATCATATATTACGAATACCAACAATTTGTAAGCATTGTCAAGCTACAAAATTTGAGAAATAAAGTAAAGGTTTTTGTTATTGTGATAGTAAAATAAAATTAAAAATAAATTATGTACTTGATGAATTGTATGAGCTATATACTACCAATTCCAATGAAACATTACATTTTAAAACTAATGCACACAATTATAGTAACCACTTTGCATTTATATTATTAGGGGTAAAATATGATCGAAATATGGGGAAATCATATAAAGGTATATATACATTTAGAGTTCAAGGACATGTTTATCATTATATAAATCCAATTATACATGTTGTTGATGATCCTTCATTTTACAATTATACTTTTATGATATCTCGAAAATTATACAACATAGATTACAAAAATAAGATAAATTTTGTAAATATATGTTGCATAGATTAATAAATATATTAAAGATTAATCCATATTCAAATTTTTTTCGCTCATTAAGTAGTATGAATTCTTTAGAATTATGTAAAATACAAATTAGATGTGATCCGAGACTTGATCAAAGAGTGTACAATACACCTTCAACATCACAAGTTGCTGCTATATGGTTGATGAAGATCCATCTGCTACAACTAGATCACGAGATATATCAGTACATTGTCATTCTAATACTTTACATAAAATATATTATTATTTTGGTTGTTATGATCCACTTCAATATCAATTGTTATTTTCTTACGGTGAATCTGGATGGCACAAAGGTATCCAAAAGTGCAAACCAAACATTGTTGATACTTATAATGTTGTGGAAAATTTGTTAGTTATAAATGTTATAAATTCTGCAAATGAATTAATTGAAAACGAGAATACATGTTATTATTCTAAACATAATCCATTATATTTTATTATTGTTCTTTATTGAAAATTTATTAACTTTCTTTCTATCTTTGTAGTTATAAAAAAAACCAAAAAGAGATTGCAAGTGTCTTATCGGAAATATTATTGTTACAAGTTACACGTAAGAGCTACTAATAAATGCATTTTACTTCATTCTGGAAGACTTTTTCAACAATACGTGGTTGATATGTATGTTAAAATTGAAACGAGTAGATTAGATTATTTTAGAAAAAGTCAAAATGAAATATGTGCTGAACTTTATCAAGAAATTGTCGATAGTGTAGAAAATGGTGAAAATAGAAGTTATAAAGTTGGTCGAAAAATTATTTTACTTTCTTCTTTTGTTGATGGTCTTAGAGATATGAAAAAAAGATATATGGATGCAACGGCTTTGGTTCAAAGATTTGGCAAACCAGATATATTTTTAACAATAACTTGTAACCTTAATTGGTATGAAATAAAAAATGAGTTAAAATATAATGATATTAGTCAAAATAGACATGATTTAATTGCTCGTATATTTATAGCTAAATTGAAAGAATTAAAAATTAATTTATTAGAAAGACAAATTTTTGGAGAAGTTGCTGTTTATATTTATGTAATAGAATTCCAAAAAAGAGGCATTCCACATGCACGTTTTTTATTAATTTTGAAACTAAGTTTTAAAATTAATAATGTTCATTTAATTGATCAAATTGTTTTCTGTGAAATATCTAATAAAAATAAAAACTCTATATTCTACATTCTGTTGTAGTTAAACATATGATGCATGGTCCTTGTGGTATATTAAATCCAATTAATATTTGTATGAATAAAAATAAAAAGTATAAAAATAAATATCTAAAGGAATTTTTTATAAAAACTTTTCTTGGAGAAAATTCTTACCCAAACTATAGATGTTGCAATACTTATGAAACAATTACTATTAGAGGTAGTTTATTAGATAATATATGGGTTCTTCCTTATAATCAATATTTATCTGTCAAATATGATTGTCATATCAATGTTGAAATATGTTCAACCGTAAAAGCAGTAAAATATTTATATAAATATGTATACAAAGGACATGATAGGGTAAGTTTTTGTGTAAACAATGATACAAATGATATTACTGATAAAATTGAAATATATCAATCTGCTAGGTAGGTTTCTTTACCCGAAGCAATGTGGAGAATATATGGATTTATTTTATCAAAAATTTCTCCATCAGTTATATCATTACAATTACATCTTGAAAATAATCATTTAGTGACCCATAAACATTCGAAAAATTTGTCAAATATTGTTGATACAGATTATAAAAGAATAACAATGCTAATTGAATTTTTCAAAATGAATACATGCAATGAGTTAGCAAAAACATTGTTGTATAAAGATTTTTTCATTATTTTGTGTGGGATGGACAAAGTAAGATATGGACAAAAAGAAAACGTGGAAATGTAATTGGAAGATTAGTTGCAGCTAATATAGTTGAAGGTGAAAGATATTATTTACGAATTTTGCTCAATCATATAAGGGGACCAACATCCTATGAAAATTTAAAAATAGTAAATGATGTTTCTATGCTATCTTTTCGTAGCAGCTATTGCACATGGCTTACTGAATGGTGACAATTATTGTGAGATGTGTTTAGAAGAAGTTGTTGCTTATCAGATGCCTTCTTGTTTACGACGTTTATTTGCTACAATATTAACTTTGTGTGGACCTGATGATCCAAAACATTGTGGATTAAATTTCATAACTTCATGTACGAAGATTATGTGAATGAAGGTTAATCTATTATATATGTTGAAATTAAAGCTCTACATGATATTAATCATATATTAGAAAAGAGTGGTAAAAATATAAATGAATATTCCCTTGTACCCTTTCAAATAACTATGGAAGAAGAAGAAAGATTAGCTAATATAATTACTAAAGAAATGGCAAACGTTGTAACTGGATCTTGTGATATGTTGTATACATATGTTAAATAAAGAACAACAATTAACTTATGATGAAATTTTAGAATATGTATTGAACAAGAAGCCTGTAATGTTTTTTATAGATGGACCAGGTGGAACAGGTAAAGCTTTTTTATATAAAGCCTTACTCACAACAGTTAGATCCAAAAATCTTATAGCATTAGCTATTGCTTCTTCGAGAGTCGCAGCTTCTTTATTACATGGAGTACGAACTACACATTCAAGATTTATAATTCTTTTAGAAATGAATAGTGATATTAGTTGTTCCGTTAGTAAACAATCTGCATTAGCAGATATATTTCGAATGACAAATTTAATTATTTAGGATGAGGCACCAATGGTGCATCGCTATGCTATTGAAGCTGTGGATAAAATGGTAAAAGATATTAATGAATGTGATTTACTATTTGGTGGGAAGGTTGTTGTACTAGGTGGAGATTTTAGACAAGTTTTACTAGTTATTCAAAAAGAAAACAAAGAAAAAATAATGTTAGCAAGTTTGGTTTATTCTAACTTATGGCCACATTTTAGAAAATTTCAATTAGTCCAAAATATGATAGCACAATTAGATCCATTATTTTCCCAAATGCTACTTGATATTGGTGATGAAATTGAGATAGAACATACATGTGGCATGATTAAGCTTCTTAATAAAATAACTATACCATTTGAAGAAGAATACAAGTCTTTAAAAAAATTGATCAACATCGTGTTTCCAAATTTAGATACAATGATTAATAGAGTAATTTTAACTCCTAAAAATGAATGTGTTGATTTAATAAACGATATTTTACTTAAAGAAATACCAAAGGAAACATGTACATATTATAGTTATGATGAAACATTGAAAAAAATAGATCAAACTATCCATGAAGATTTTTTAAATACTTTAACTCCAAATGGCATTCCACTACATTAACTTGTGTTAAAAATAAACTGTCATGTTATAATACTTAGAAATATTAACCCTTTAGAAGGATTATGCAATGGCACGAGATTAATCTGTCGATCATTTGAACGTAATGTTATTCATGCTTAAATTTGTATTGGAGAATATAAAGAAAATATTTTTTTTTTACCAAGAATACTATTTATACCTCTTCAAAGTGATAAAAATTCATTTTCTTTTAAAAGAACACAATTTCCTATCCATCCATGCTTTGCGATGACAATAAATAAAGCTCAATGATAAACTCTAAATTTTGTTGATTTATATCTTCCAAAATCTGTATTTTCACATGGATAGTTATATGTAGCATTATTTAGAGCTAAAACAGTTAGTTGTATTAAAGTGTTGATAAAACCATTTCAAATTTCAAATTTACATTTAAGATGTACAAAAAATGTTGTCTATAAATTTGTTTTAGCTTTGGTGCATTTGTAGTATACTTTTAGAATTTATTTGGTTTACAAGATATTTTTGAAATCACAATTATATATTGTCATTCTTGCTATTCTTGCCACTCCCGGAGCTCTGGTGAAGATAATTTTGTAAGTATTTTATATTCTAATTTGTTTCTCAAAATTACAAATATGAAGCATTCCATTTAAATCATGTTTGTATACAATTCGATTTCACACTTTAATTTTTCTCTTCTTCTGTTGATTGGATCACATTATTTCTTTAGATCAATGCTCTAGTAATAGGTTGATTGTGTTTGAACTTAAGCTGTTGGTATGTAGTTTTCATTTTCATGAGACATTTTGTTATTATTAGAAGAAATGAAGGGATTCATGCATTTTTGTTACATATAAATTAGTAAATAACAAAACACCTGTGAACTTAATTTCATTAAAAATGAAGATATACTCCATCTTTCCCCAGTTAAGCTTGGTTCCATTTCATGATCGGTTGATTTGTATTGTCTAAATATATTTTATATTGATTTATTTAATGTATTAATTAAAATTTGTCTACCAATAGCAGTAAATTAATAGCAATTTTCAGATATAACTTGTTTTCTCAAAAATAAATAAGCTAATAGAACATTATCTTTCAAAATCATCGTTTGATCACAAACCCAAAACTCCAGTTCTAGTGGAAGGAGTATTGAGTAAATTTTAACCATTACAATAATTTTAATTAAAAAATAGCAATCCTCAAATACAACCATAATCATCAGATAATACAACCATAATAAACATATAAACCACTAACTACATGTTTCAAATTCTCCAATTTCAAATGAAAAACGAACTAACTATTACTCATAAAACATATTTCATAAATTTTCAGCCTAAATGTATGAAAATAAAAATAAGTAATAACAGATCCTAAAATAAATCATAGAAAACGTTAAACATCAAATCCTAAAATACAAACATTAAAAATAAATATACTTGGTTATTTTGATTTTTTCTTATATCTATATGCAAAAAGGTTGAAATTGAAAGGTGGGAATGATAATGAAAATTCAAAGTAATAATGGAGATTGAGATAGAGATGCAAAGTGATAATGGAGATTGAGATGATTCAAAGTGAATTCAAATTATACTGCAAAGAGGGGTGGTGGGTGGTCACGGGATTCAGGTTGAATTTCTGCCTACAAAAAATAAAAAATTGCTCGGGGTGGGGTGGGGGTGGGGTGGGGGGGGGGGGGGGGGAGGGGGTCATGTGTTTGTGGCGGGGGGTGACAGGGTTTGGGTTTTTAGTGGAGGGATAGATACAAAACTCGACAACCAATCTTGTCGAGTAGTTCTTGTTTCTTTTTTTTTTTTTTTTCCTTTTTCGTTTTTCTTAAATTTAATTTATTAATAGGGAAAAAAAATTTGTTAGAGGATATAATAATTAACTAGGTTCAAAGAGAAAATAAAAAAACAAACCAAAAATATTTAAATATTTGTGGAGTAAACTATTAATAATAATAATAAAAATATTTGTTTTCTTTTTGTTAAATTTTATTTATTATAACTAAATAACTGTAGAAAAAAAATATTATTTGTGTGATTGAAGAGGTTTAAAATCAAAATTTCAAAAATAAGAGAAAAAAAGATGTGTACATGTTTGTACAGTAATAAATAAGTAAATAAAAAATTTAACAAAAAGTTTAAAAACCAATGTTGTTGAATTTTAAAAACCTCTGTGTATACATTTGCTTTTCAAAAATAAATTATTTTTTATTTATTTTCTTTTTATTAAATTTTATTTATCACTATAATCTAAAAAAAATGTGGGAACAAAAAATAAATATATTATTTATGTGATGATTTAAAAAATTTAATTGAACATTAAAAGATAAAAAATTAAAACAATGTTTATGGTGTAATAAATAACAACTCGAAAACATTATATTGTCAAGGTCACTGGACAACAATGTTGTCCAGATAACTCGGCAACCAATGGTTGACGAGTTACTCGATAACCCTATATTTTTTTAAAAAAAATTTCATTTGCTCAATTTCATTTATGTCAAAGAAAAAAAATTCAAAAATATAAATATAAATTTTGTTAGTCATTGTTTTTTTTTTTTAACTAATTTCAAATAATAATATACTATTAATTTATTAAACAAATCAATACAAATATTTAACTCTAATTTTGTTCACTTCGAATTGGGAAAAAAAATTCACTATGAAAAAAATCTTGCACAAGTTTACACCTATAAATATTTATTTTATCCTCTACAACAGCATCTAAAAGTAATCCAGCTAGAAGACATTTCACATATTTAATCACGAATAGTCCGTTGTCACTGCAAATGTGAGTAAATAAAATATCAGTACAAATTGCATAAATATACGTAAAATATGTATTTATACTAATTTCAGTTTATTACTTATAACGTTGAAGCTGCGGTATTTGACGACATGATTTTCTCCTATATTCAAATGATTTATTCTTCTTAGCAAGATCTAGCACATACCTCTGAATCATTTTTGGAATGACCTTAACCCCTGGAAGAGCATAAGTATACCTCTGATTTTCAGTATAAAATATCTGATAATTGTTAATTAGTATCAACTTCCAAGCATTTAAATCAACATGGAAGAGGACCCAATATTTATCATAGATCAAATGTGACCACAACAAATGCTCATATTCTTCCCATTTTTTGCCATAATATCTAGGCAGAACACCATATGTATATGATTGCATTAACCTATGGTAATCAATCTCAACATGTTGTACTGTATGTCCTTGACGATCCAACACTTTGGTCCAATAAAAACCAATAAGTACTACAAAAAAACAGTCCAATACTCCATACCTTGTTGAAAATATGTTTAGATATTTAAGAGTTCTTGCTCTTATCAAAGTCATTGCATTGTCTAAATCCTATACACAAATATAACAATATAATATAAACACAATTCATTTATATATAATACAATTCATAAAATAAAAAATATAAATATTCTTTACACATTGCTCCAATGCAAATTCGGCTTACTAATATCTTGTAACCTTTCTTTTCGTCAATTTAGAGATCACTTCCCATCGTATTTCTACAACATCTATGTAACATTAGAAA
The DNA here is from genome assembly GCA_023638005.1 of Forsythia suspensa. Classification (NCBI taxonomy): domain Eukaryota; kingdom Viridiplantae; phylum Streptophyta; class Magnoliopsida; order Lamiales; family Oleaceae; genus Forsythia; species Forsythia suspensa. Next base: position 21,755,980 of record CM042673.1, read on the forward strand.
TTATTATACATTAATTAAATAACATAGACAAATAAATAAAAATATCAAACATTATAACTTACCCAGCATTAGCACGATACGCCTAACTAACAAAATCACTTTCTCTAACTTTATTGATATCACATAATATAGAAATATCTCGAATCTCAGCAAAGGTAGAAGAAGAAGCTACAGTATGCTTCCCATGTTGTGGTATAATAGGGTTAATTAAAGCAACTTCACGTTCCATTTCACGCTCCACGTAATCACCACCATCATTTTTCTCCACCATATCTCCTTAAACATTCATACACATTTTGCATCTGTTTATGCAAATCATCACGCAAACTATCAAACTAAGCACTTCGTTCAACTTTTAATGAGTTAAATTTTGTATCAATATGCCGCTGCATTTCATTGTATTTATTACCCACACCTTTGCTATATTCTAAATTATCAAACTGTTCCAATAACTCCTCTCTTGTCTTAGCAAGTAAATAATCATTCCTACCAAATTGATCATCAAGATAACATTGTTGCTCGACAAAAAGTGAATTCAAATGCTCATTAGTAACATACTCATAAGGGCCTTTAGAAATGCTTTTTTCTTCAGAATAATCTAAATTAGGAACACCTTGTGCATGCCAGTTATTTGTAAGTAATTCATTATATATATATATGGGGACCAACTTTGATAATCACCAACATTTTCAACTTTTCTTCTGTCAGATTGTATAGGTTGTTGGATGATATCTTCTTGGTTTGCTTGCTCCATTTCATCCCCAATTTCCTAAATATCTGATTTCAACATCCATATCTGCATAAAAAAATCCAACTATCTATTATATATGCCAAAAAAAAGAAACACAAAAAAACAATAACAGATTAATTCTGTATGGATACAAATATTTACAAAAAATTCACATTTAAATTCATCCACAATAATTAGCTTAATGAAAAAACAAATCTACTTAGAAATATTTAGAGTAATGGATTGTATTATTGTAATAAAATTTTTGATGAGTTTAAGATTTAAGATAATAATCTCTAAACTTTTCTCTTTTTTCTCTTCTGACTCTCTCTCTATCTCTAAAGTCTCTTGTAAATATATAAAATGAACAATAAACTCTAAATGTAAATATGAAATGAATAAAAATTAAAGTAAGTGGTAACCCCAATTAAAGTTGATGAGGTTGGTGAGTTGAAGTAGGTGGTGGGTGGCTGTAATTAAAATTGAGGTAGATGGGTGGGATGGGGTGGGGTGGGGTGGGGTGGAAACAAAGGAATTTTTCACATTTTCCTAAAATCATTTCACTATGGTCCCACAATTTCTGAATGATACAATATAAAACAAAACATATAGTTGAATCATTACTATCCACTTCAATAAAACTACAACACGATTTTACAAACTCTACTTATTTAATTTCTAACAAAATTTGGAATCCACTAGTTAAATTTTTTTTTTCAGATTTAATTTCCTACCACTTTTCAAATGTAAAAAAAAAAAAAAAGAATTTTTTCAAAAATAAATTATTACGTAGACGAAATTCTATGAAAAATATTAAAATTTCAAATTCTATGAAAAATACTAAGATCTCAAGCTATATCCAAAATAATTTTTACCATTTCATTTCATGCCTCTCACACACCAAACACACAGTGTACAAAAAATTATTCATGTAAAAATAAAAAATTAAATTAATTCAATTCAAAATTAAGATAAATAATTCGTATATATACAATATTTTGAAGATCATGAGTCCAACATAAATTACATTAGGGTAATTAGCACAAAACGTTCCTACCTATTTAAGTTATTGTGCAAAACGTCCCTATCTTCTAAATTTTGACATTTTCACCCTCACATCTTTGGATTTTCTGCACAAAAGGTCCTTCCGTCCAAAAAAAAACCATTAACTCACGTAAACAGCACGATTCGTATTGCATATTAAGGCAAATTAGTCCAGCTACTTTTATTCTCTTCTCTTCCCGCCTTACTGTTCAAAGTCAATAACAGTTGTGGACATTCATATATAAGATAGGAGAAAGAGACCATTTTTCAGTCAAACATAATGGCAAATCGATGGTGCAGATGTGGAATCCAGATTGAGATTAAGACTTCGTGGACGCAAGCAAATCCTGAAAGACGCTTCTTTACATGTCAACGTCGTCGGGTAAGTTTTCTTCAGCTCGAGAATTTGCAATTATATGTTGCAGTTGTTTTTTTTGTTCTGAAATGGGTGTTTCTTACAATAAAATAGAGGTTGTGACTATTTCGCCTGGTGCGACCCACCCATGTGTCCAAGATCTGTAGATATAATACATGAACTGCTTCCATCCAGAAATGAATGTGAACAACAATTGCACCATTTGCAGAAAGAAAAGAGGATGTGATATATTTGGAGCGGATTTTCGGTTTTCTTTCTGGGATTGTAGTGATGTGGATACTCATGTAGGAATGCTGTTGTAATATTGTAGTGATGTGGGTACTCATCAGTGTAGAACCAGTTGTGGGATTGATGTACTGTTGTGAATTGTGCATTTTGATCTGTAATTGACGTTGTGGAAAACGTCCCTACCTTTGTATTCAATTGTGCGTAACGTCCCTAGCTTTTGGATAAACTTGTAAAAATTGTCCCTATTTTTAATTTATTATTGTAAAAACGTCCCTACCTATTTAATTAATTGTGGCGAACATCCTCGCCTAATTGTGTAACGATTGTCAACGTCCTTGCTTCAAACATTATACTAGGAAACCAACAGCAATCCTAACTATTACGAACATCAATCCATGATCATCAAATCTCGTTTCTTTAGCGAGCATAAAATATGATTCATTGTCAAAATAATATGATTGTCAACATACATCATTGTCGACACAAACAACAAAAATATGCCCCAGAAATATTCAAAAGCAACAACAGTGCAAAAGGCTAACAAGAAAATAAATTCTAGAGTTGTCCTATACTAATTTGGCACTGGTGGTTGTGCCTCTTTGCATCTCCTCTTGTTGTGGCCCCATTCACCACACTTTGTGCATGTCATCACCAGCCCAGTTCGTTTGCCTGGAACTTTTTTCCCGCTTGTATTGCTCTCTGCAGATGTTGTATGTCTTCCACTCTTTGCTTGGCTTGATGATTCCTCTTCATTGGCCTCTTTTCTTCTTGACTTTTTAGGCCAGCCAGCCTATTTTGTATACACAGGTGGAGTGAGAGAGTTGAGACCGGGATTAGACCACGACTTGGGTCCCGTTATGGGGAAATGGATGGCGTGTACGTCCTCATATATGCCTCCTTCTTGTAGATGTCATCCACGTAATCTATGATGACAGCCCCTCGAAACAACAGATGCAATGACATGGCAACAAGGGATCCCAATTAACTGCCAAGAACGACATGTACAAGTCTTTGGTATCAAGTCAACGGCATGGATGCCATCTCCTGACATTATGTCTGACTTGGAATTTTTGATTACCTGAATAATCTGCCCACTCCATTCTCGCCAGTCTATTGTTCTTCTCAAGAATCTTTTGGATTCGAGGACCCACTTCTGCTTTCCACTTCTCACATGCCTCCTTCCTTACAATAATTCTTTTCATCAAATACACCATGATATCTTCTAGCATTGTCAGTATAGGTTTCTCTCTTGCATTGACAATGGTGTCATAAATGACTCACATAGGTTGTGCATGAGCATATCGCAGTTGGTCCACTCTCTGAAATGAGATTTTGTCCAATGAGAAGCAGGTTTAGATTCTAGCCATCCATACGCCGCCGGCTCTATGTCCAACATCCTTTGCATATGTTCAAGCCACTGTGTCACCGTCGTTGCTCTTGCGACATCCCAAAGACAGTTCTTCAAAGCCATTCTCTTATGTGTTGCACTGAAATTGTTGTAAAGATGTCTCACAGAAGTTCTATACTATGAATGCTCGAATAATGACTCAATAACACTGAATAATCCTTTTTGTTTGTCAGAAATGAAGGTCCAACCGTGGCTGTTATTCATGTTCAAATCATCCTTCAACATTCCCAAAAACCACCTCCAATTCTCTCCATTTTCAACCTCAACAATTGCATATGCAAGTGGGTACATCCCATTCTTCCCATCTACCCCAACAGCAGTTAACAGTTGCCCACCATACTCTGTTTTAAGAAAACATCCATCTAGACCAATAACCCTTCGACAACCTCGAAGGAAACCATCTTTCAATGGCCCCAAGAAAATGTAAATCCTCTTGAACTCCCCAGCATGTCCCTCAACTAGAGCAGTAGTCCCAACATTTGTTTTCTTTAACTCTTCACAGTAATCCCACAATATTTTGTAATGATCCACAACACTCTCTCTAATCTTTTCTAGGGCCTTCTTTTTTGCTCTATACACTTGCCAACTGGAGATGTCATCCAAGCTATCCCTTTTTATCCTTTCCATGAAAGTGCTGACCGCCATGTTTGGTTTAGATCTCCAATCGGATAAATACTTATTAGCCAAATATGTAGAGATGACTCTGAAGTTCTTGTACACCATAGCACAAGTATGATCTTTGGTGTAAGTTTTGATGACAAAACTTGTCTTCTTATGTTCTTTAGTAGCATACAAAACCCATGGACAGTCTCCCTTGCATATTGCTCTAACTCTGTCAGCGTCATCCTTCTTATACTTAATCTTCCTATTGTTTTTCACCGAGTGTGCAGTTATAGCAGATTTAAGCACAACTTTGGACTCAAATGTCATACCTATACAATTTAAATAGGACACGGTCAATTTAGTAAAGGGACGTGCACAGAAATGTAATAATTAAGATAGGGATTCTTGGCGCAAAACTATGTCAATGATCAGGTTGTCTTGCGTAGACTTATGGAAAAGGTAGGGATGACTTGTGCAGACATATGGAAAAGGTAGGGATGCTTTACGCAACTTACCTATTCTGAAGCCTGGGTCTTCCAAATCTGTCCGTGGGTTGAAAGCATCCACTCTAGATCTCTTCCTTGAACTTGTGTCTGCACCATCATCACTTTCAACACTTTTTAACTCATCCGAGTCCCCATATTCGGTATCCGAATCCCGAGGTTGCTGCCCATCTGTTGTACCAAACTTGAAATCAAAATTTATTGGTTGATTAGTGCCTTCATTCTCTTCTTCTATTTCATAGTCTGACTCAACCAACATACCTCCCTCTTCAACTGCTATTTCTTCTTCATTACCAGCCTCTACCCCTATCCCTCTTCATCACCAGCCTCCACCCGTACTTCAGCATCAACCTGGACATCATTTGTTGCAGATTGTAATCATATAAACTCTCCATACCGGGACCACAAATCTTCAATAGTCTCATTCAAAAATTGGTTAACCCAACCCGATTCAGGGTCACCATCATTGTATTATTCTATAACGGCTGCATAACATCCTTCAAATGCTTCATATGCGCATGTTGCTTGTTCATCAACTGCGGCATGAACACCTTTATTTGGACCTAGTGATAGTGCATGAGATTGTACTGCACGTACAATATAAACCTTAACCACCCTACTCCCACCCCTGTCTCTAAGCATCTTCCTAACATCATCTTCACTCTCCAATCTCTTCAACCCTTGCCCCAAACTCATTTTCGGCCTTCTATAATAAAAATCCAACAACACATCCCTACCCAGTGACCGTAAGAACAACGTTAAGTTGTCTCTTGTAAACCATGCAGGATGGATGAAATAAAAAAATAGCACTACTCCTCATTCATATACCACATTGTTTGGCTTATCATAAAATCTGCCTCCATGATGCACTTCAAGTGTGAAATATTCTGTATTGTCGCATGCATACACACAGATTTGGCCAATGAAAAACTCAATCAGTTATCTCAAAAAACACATTTTCAACTCCATTTACACACTCATAAATACAAATCATTGTACACAACAACAAATCAGTTCACACAAATCACGATATTAAAAAAAAAAACTTACGATAAATGGGTGGATCATCTTCGGGTTGTCTGCAAATTAGAGGTAGCATTTCTTTTGGTGGTAGATTATTTGATATGGTCTCTATAATGTCACTCCATAAATGAAAAAAATTTCCATTATCACAACCATAATGTAAACCCGCGAAACCCCAAACACCACCACACACAAAAAGCCTCGAAATTGAAAATGTAATGAACCAAATATAGGATATTCGATCTCACCAAAATAATGTTCACGACGGTTCACAGAATGCACAGCCAGAAATAGAACAATTCGTCGGCGAAAAAAGATGAACAGTGGTGAAAGTTCCAGACTTCGTGCGCCTTTTCAGATACTCTGGTTTAAAACGGGAAGAGGAGAGAATAAAAGTGGCTGGACTAATTTGCCCTTACTATGCAATACGAATCGTGCTGTTTACGTGAGTTAACTGTTGTTTTTTGGACGGAATGACCTTTTGCGTAGAAAATCCAGTAGGTGAGGGTGAAAATGCCAAAATTTATAAGGTATGGACGTTTTGCACAATAACTTCAATAGGTAGGGACGTTTTGTGCTAATTACCCATTACATTATGTCCACCTCTCCTCCTCATATATAGTCTTGGCATCGACCAAAATAATTTCAAATAGATAAAAATTTACTAATCTATATATTTCTATAAAGGCTTGATACTAAATACAAAATAAATATTATTTTATTTCAAATTAATTATTATATAGTAAATAACGTATTTTTAACTTAACTTTGCTCACTTCTTCTAAATGGATCATTGTTATCAAATTTTATTTGTACAATATTTATATAAATTGTGAAAGACAGATTTGTGCATCAAAATCACAAATACCTCAAATTTTTCATTTCAATTAAATATTCAACGTAAAATTGATCCCAATATTTTTCACGGACGTGCAACGCACGTAGCAAAAACTACCACTATATATTATTTTAATAATTCACAATAAAACCAAAAATAAAATAAAATTCAACACACATATAGCGTACGGTAATCAAGTTAAGTAAAAAACATAGTACGGATAGATGTTCTCATTTAATTCATTTTGATAAACAAATATCTATCAATTATTATTGACCAATATTTAATTACACTAATGGTCCCCATTTTTTCAAGTTTGTAATGATTTCATCCTCATTCTTTTTTTTAGCATACATCATCTCCATTCTTCAATTTATTCTTACAGATGGTCCCCAAAAGTTTGTAACGATTTCATCCCTATTCTTTTTTTTAGCAGACATAATCTCCATTCTTCAATTTATTCTTACAGATGGTTCCCAAATCACTGTTTTTCACTATTCTGACAATTCTATGACAATTTTACCAATTGATTTAAATAAATTAAAATGATAGGAAAAAATAATACAATAAAAGCATTGCAATTTGGCCCTTAACTTTTATAAAAGTACAAATAAATCCTAAATAATTTTATTTTATTAAAATAAGTGTTCTTCACCAACTCAAAAGAAATCACATTTTCCACACGCCACACCCACATTCTCCCTCTCCTCATCTGTCTCATCTCATTTTCCTGTGCATATGACTCCGCCGCCATGTCTAAGCTCCTCTCCTCCCTCTATCCCACACTCTCCAACTGTTTCTCACAAAATCTCAAATTCTTGAAATTCAAACTAATCAAAACTATTTCAAATATCCCACCAAAGCCCCAACCCACCCCTGAAACTGCTTATCAACAAAATTTAACAAAATCAAAATCTCTTTTAGTTTTCATTCAAGTTTTTCACACACCCACCAGCTCACTCAATTTTTTTCAAATCACTCTCCAAATGGTGGTATCTATTGTATATACATACACCGTTAAACATTCATCCTCAAACACCTATCTCACTCTTGCTCTCTCTATTTTTTTGGGTTTCTTGGAGTCTGCATTTCTTGTAGTATTATACAATGGCCGGCCAAGAGAATTGCATGAAGGTGACACGCCTGGCGGCGAAGAAGAGAGTGGCATCAAAGGCAAAATCAAGAAGAAGAGAGTCGTGTTGGGTTAAATTCAAAATTTGTACCACCATCAGATGTGACCAATATAAATTGCAAGCAAAATCTTGAGAAGCAAAATCAGAAAAAGAAGCCCAATAGGAAAGTGAAGAAACCTTAGGAGAAAGAGGATGCCAGAGTGGAGGAGGAAAGGGAAAAGAATAGTGTAAACGGTAAAGATGATGATGCTGGAATTGATGTCGACGTCAAATCTCATGATCCACAAATGTGTGGAGTCTATGTTTCTGGAATGATGGGGCATCAGATTCAGGGTCAAGTGTACGGGTACAATCAAATGGGTGGGGGCAGGGAAAGAACACTTATTTGAATAAAATAAAATTTTTATGATTTATTTGTACTTTTATAAAGGTTAAGGGCCCAATTGTAATGCTTTTATTGTATTTTTTTTCCTATCATTTTAATTAATTTAATCAATGGATAAAATTGTCATAGAATTGTCAGAATAGTGAAAAATAGTAATTTGAGAACCATCTGTGAGAATAAATGAAAGAATGTGGATGATATCTGCTAAAAAAAAGAATTGAGATGAAATCGTTACAAACCTAAAAGAATGATGACCATTAGTGTAATTAAATCTATTTAAAAGTAACATTTATACAGTAACTTGAAAAATCTCAAAACAACTAGTCAACGACCGCAATGAGTATTTCATCCCTATTCATACAAAAAAGCATATACATCCATGTTTGTCATTGCTTAAATTATAATTTCAACTGGTTAAATTAGTCAAACGTATTTTTTATCTACACATTTCATGGGACTCACAACTTACGACTCACTTTTTATCTACACATTCACCCATAACTTATAATATAAGCACTTAAAAAATAATTTTATCACTACCAAACATAAAAGTTAACAACACATCTTCTCAAATCTACTCTTTTCAACTTTGTCTTCTTCTTCTATCTTTTGTAAAATTTATCTGTTGAATTTGAATTGTAACCTTACTGTCGAAGCGGGTAAGCTGTATATACTGATATAAAATAAAGAAATAAAAATTTATCAGTGACCGTAGGAAGTTTTTTTACTCATACTCAGAATAAAAAGAATCATACATCTGTCTTCAACATTTTGGATAACAATCTCTTATCTCATCAACTGTCTTATTCTCAACTCGATTTTTCTTCGTCATTCACGTTGTTGTTTAAATCTCTCATTCTCAACTCTTTTCCTCCTTCTCATTCACCACCGATCACTCATCAATTTATTTCAATCTTAATTTTTCATCTTCAGTGAGCAAGATATTTTCTTAACTACCCAATTTTTATTTTTCTACAATCGATCTCACAAAGAAGATAAGCAGAGTACTAGTGTAATACAATCTTTTGGGCCTCTTGGTTACGATTTGAGATCTCATCCGATTTCCTAACAGACCATCACTCTCCCGCTTCTCTCTGTCTCTCCGAACGCATGGGAATAGTACTAAATGGTTGGGTGACCCAATTTTTTTTTTTCTAAATGATTAACCTATTTTTCAAGCAAATTACCAAATATAACTTGTCTTCTCTTCCCCGTTTATTATATTTCAAATGATTTCAAATTCATCTACAGTTGTCTGTTTAAAAAGAGAAGATTTTCAAGTTAGAATCTAACCCATCAAGATTAGAATCCAACCTATCTCAGTGTAAAAAATCTTATTTCAAAGTTAGAATTTAACTCATTTAAATTCTTTCAAAATGTATGTGTTTTTTTTTTTTTTAATTTATGATAGAAATTGTTTATTTTATGGTATAAATTATAAAAATATGTATAATTGAGTATGAATTTTGATTTTTACTTTAAATTTTTGTAAATTTGAATCATTTCATATTAGTTAATTGAAAATTCAGTTTAACATAAATACCTATGACCCATTGTTGATTTGAAGTCGCAGTGGATAATTTGCAGATGGATAAAACACCTCAACAGAAATCTGTTAATAGAGCTCTGGTTTGTTAATAGTCTAGTCATAACAGAACTGTGGTTTGTCTGGTGTGTTAACAGGCTTCTTGTCTGTTAATCATTTGTTAACAAAATTTATAATAAAGAGGGTATTTCAACTTGTACAAATTAGGTGATTTTGTGATTCAGCTTGTTTGACACGGTCTTTTTTGCCAAAGCGGCTCTCCGAACACCCACATAGTGATACGCAGAGTCTGGCTTATGGCACCTCCCAGAATCATCCTTTGCGGTGATGTTTTTGGCCGCCTCAACCAACTCTTCAAGCGCGTATCATCAGTAAATATTTTCACAGACAATCAAACACACTTATTTACATGAATTCGCATCCTAGGGTTTATATTGTTTTCAACTAAATCACGATATTATGCAACTATAAATTTTTAGGTGAACAAGTCGGCGGGTCCGTTCAATGCGCTGCTTTGCGTGGGGCAGTTTTTCCCGGATTCTCCGGACCAGCTCGAGGAGTTCAATGAGTACATCGAGGGCCGGTCCAGGATTCCTATTCCGACTTACTTTATTGGCGACTATGGGATTGGGGCACCGAAGATATTGTCGGGTGCAGCGAAGGATCCCATGAACCAGGGGTTCAAGATGGATGGCCTAAAAGTATGTGAAAATTTGTACTGGTTGAGAGGAAGTGGAAAGTTCTTGCTTAATGGTAAATAACTACTTGGAGACCCTGGAATTTATTTATGAATTATTTTGATTTACTTAGGTGTGTTTGATTGGCACATTTTCCATGGAAAATGTTGTCACATCCATGGAAAACATTTTCCACCTTTTGTTGTTTGATTGAACATGGAAAATGAAAATGATTTTCAATGTACAATCATCTAAAGCACACATTTGGCCACTTTCTTGGAAAATATTTTCTCACCTATTCGGTGGATTTTGTTTTCCACCTTACATGGAAAATGTTTTCATTTTCCACCATTTTCCATGGAAACCAATCAAACACACCCTTATAAACTTTGTTGGGCTGTTAAAAAGAAGCTAACTTTATTTAGTCTGTAATTGCTTTTTAGATTATTTCATTGTTGTTAGGACAATGTGTTTATAGATTTTGTTTATGCTTTAAAATATTTGTTTGGTGTACTCAACTTATTGGATGGATGTGCAAATAGGCACAGAAAGTGGGCATCGGATTCGATGTTATTATGATTCAACTTTATAATTTCCTTGGTGAATTGACGGTAGAACATGTCGAAATTATGGGTTTCTGAGTGACCAGTTTCATTTAGTTGATTGGTGGAGTTTTAGTTAAGGAGTTAGCGATTGCTTAAGAGTAGATGGACAAGTGGTTGTTAGTTTGGGCACAAGATTCAAGCATAGTGTTTGATTTAGTGCACATCTCCTTTTTACAAACAAATTATGGAACTTAGTGTGACTATTTGCATTTTCTTTGATGATTTAAATGGTTTTCTGTTGGCGCTCTTTTACTGATAGAATGATGGATATGCAAATTGCCGAGAATTGTTGGCTATGCAGATAGAGAAATAATCATATAAGTCGATCATATCATAGTTCCCCTTTTAGGAATGGTGGTTGCTTATTAAACTCATAATAGTTGTATCTAAATAAGTGAAGAAGTGAACATTTGTGCTCTAGTTTCAAAATTTAAGGAAATGTGCTTCAGTTTCAAATGTTCAATAGCGCGTCATTTCAGAGAATATATACCTGGGACAAGACAATATAAAATGATCACTTGCATGCTGTTTTTCTGCAGTTTTTGCACTTTAGATTAGTGCTTCTCTACCTTTTTAGCGTCAGGGAGGTGCCCCATAAGCTATAACACTCTCTACGTGTCTGCATACATCTATTGTTCTGAAGTTCTGAATTTATTGCTCGATGTCAAATGCTCCAAAGGTTTAAAGATTAATACATTGCAGTGTTGCAAAAGTTGCCCAAGCAATCAGATGCGGAGCCAAGGGAGGCTAAAATTGCAAATTGGGGTGGACTAAAACTTTTTTGCCTACATGCATGCAAAAGCCATTTCAACTTATATTTTTCTTTCAATTCAAAGTCTTCTTCATTCCCTATATTACTAACACCAAATTTAAGTTTTCACTAGTCTTCTAATAAATTTTTGTTTGATGATCTAGAATTCATATATTCTAAATTTACAAAGATGAAACTACAAAACAATATGAGTATTTCCACCTACAAAAGCACACTCATATTCATAAGAATGACAAAATAACAATCCTACATAAACATCCAACTAAGATTTATTTCCAATAAATTTGGAGTTACTACATGAATAATTTTTCGTTACTACGTTGGTCTAACGGTATATCTAGTGAAATGCTAGAAGCTTCAAAAAAATTAGAAAGAAATCTTAAAAATTGAGTGCTCCAATCCCTTGGAGGCACTCCCATGCAGTCCTTCCAAATTACCCACACGATGTACCGTGGAGCCAAAATTCCATTGTTTTCTGCAAAATAAACTCCCTTAAACACTTGAAGCTTCGTACACAAATAAACTCGAAAATATCATATACCAGATGCCACAACTTCATGGACCATGGTCACCTTGAAGTGCAGTAACTTCTGTCAACAATTATTATTAACTCTCAACTTTTACCTGTTCTCTTTTACATTGTCTTTCTGCACATTTTGTAGTTTGGTATTTTACCATTATTTTATAGTGGGTAGTGATTTCAAATTTGCACTGATATTACATTTGATATCTTCACCTTGTAGAGAAATGAAACCAACATGTTGAATTACTTGTTTTTGTTACTCTTTATTTTCCTCCTTTCAAACTTTAACATGATTTTGAGAACATAAATTCGTCCCTGATTAATGACAAGCATATCAATATATTTACCCCGTTTTTCTACGTTGTTGTGTTACTAATCATATAGGGTTTCCTATATTCGTCTATGCTTATCATATTAAATGGCTTTTATGGAGTTAAAAAGCTTCGTAAAGAGTTTTTATACACTGCAAGAAACCATGTAATTTTTCAATATGGGGCATTTGACTTCACTAAACCAACAGGGTTGTCGTATAAAAGGTATTTTGAGTGTTGTGCTCATAGTTGTTTTTACATTTATATGTATGCATATGGCTCTGTCTATGTTGGAGTGTGCACAATTGCCCAAACGTATTCATTGGACATCTCAGTATTTTTTATTTGTTTTTGACGGCCAGTTAGCTATTTCTGATTAGTAATTTTATTCCAAGGGCATTAAAAGATGATATCCTGCATATCCACCAAAATGTCAATGAAAGCTGATTTACGTTACTCATTTCTAGGTTTGTATGTGGCATACTTATCTGGTAGGCAATCTGCAAGTGCTCAACAATTTGGAACATATAGTCAAGATGATGTTGATTCATTGAGGGCATTAGCAGAGGAGCCAGAAATGGTGGACATCTTTTTGACATATCCTTTCTATATTCATATAATTTGCACGAATCTCTCTCTACCCCCGCTCTCAGCCTCCAATTCTCTCCTCTATATGTTATGCATTACAGTGTGTTCATTTCCTTAACTGAATTTCACTAATGAATGGCCCACTGGGATCACAATTAGAGCTGCTGTATCCGACATTCCTTCAGGAATATCAGATTCACCTGGTGGTGATTCCACGGTATCAGAATTAGTAGCAGAGATCAAGCCACGGTAAGTGAGAATTTCAATATCACATTTGGTGCCAGTTTTGTTTAATTAATTTTTGGTATAGTAGTAGGTTCACAGCTTTGACTTCAGGAAGTGGTTTTACGCCTCTTTTAAAAATTATTGGGAACCTCAGTCATAAGAATAAGAGTTGTACCAGCTTGCACAAACTACTCACCATTGTATCTCCTGACTTTACTTTAACATGCTTCTCATGGGAGAAATCCAATGTAAATTTGCTCTTTTATGTCAATTTTTATCAACTGGGATTCATATCAAAGTCAAAATCATATTTTAGCAAATAGCGAATCAGATTATAAGATATAACACAACTTTCACAGAAACATCAGAAACAATATTTTTACAGGTAAAAGATTGAAATTAATCAAAAAGTAGTTCATATTGAGTGAAGGGGCAGTATATTAACATGAAGGGGTAACCCAAAGTAAGGACTCGTCTTTATGGTAAGAGTTCAATGTTCAGTTAACATCATAACAAGAACCGAGATTATAAGTCTAACAATCTCTGTAAGAGTCAATAAGGAGGAACAAAGACAAAAAATGTATTAGATACAAATGAAAGTGAACTTGGAAATACTGAAGTCATCAAGATACAAAAAGGTGAAAATACTAATTAACATATAAGTAACCATACACGTATTAAAGTAAGAATAAATTTACTAGCTGACAATAATCAACTTCAAATTAATTAACTTCCGAAAAAGTCCAAAAATCATGCTTCTGAATTCCAAGAATCTGAAGCCAATCCAAATTACATATTCAACGGCAAACCAAATTGTTAGAATCCTCTGTGATTCTTTGAACTAGTTCAAATTGTTTGTGCTGAAATTGAATTGTATGATTGCCCCATAAGCTGTAGTACCTTTCTAGTATTTCTTTCCAGTTGAGTTGTGATAGAGCCCTGAAAGATCTTGCTTCAATTTGGAAATGTCATGATTCCCTTTATTGTAACTAGCATGGAGATTTTTTAATTTGCACACGACCCATTTAAAGAAACTATGGTATAAAGTTTAGTTTCATTGACTTGAGTTCTTCCTCTTAAATAAACTAAGTGCCTGTTTGATGGAGTTCAAAAATAGCTTTTTAGTAGATTTTGAAAAAAGTTGGTGAAATTTGTGGTTGAAAAGTTTTATAAGAGTTGTGGGTCCATTAAATACGTGGTCGAAAATGAGTTTGGAAAAAAAAAAAAGTTTAAAAAAACTATGCCAAACATGCTCTAAAAGTCAAAAACAGGTTTCCAGCTAGATAATGTAAAAATCTATTGGTAAATAAATGATTTGTAAGTTTAACTCTTAAAATTCCAAATGAGCTTTTATTCAAAGGCAAGCACACTAATATTCAACATAGGAGCACTATATCTTCCAAGCCTTATGCCAGAGTGGGTGGGGATATTTTTGCAGCCTGCCATAGATATTTGGAGATTAAGCTAGATCATTCGATGATAAATTTCTTGCATTATAAATAGTTTGATGACAAATTTTCAAATGAAAGAATTCATGTTTTTGCATCCTAATTTAAGGTTGCTTCTACGGTAGCTACCATGTTGCAGGAACTATGGCCGTCTTTTATGCTCGTGAACCATATATTAATGTTGATGCTGTACACGTGACTCGTTTTTTTGGCCTTGCTCCAGTGGGAAATAAAAATAAACAGGTTTCATTCTTTCACCTATGTTCCTTTTCTGCACTTTTCTAAGCTGTGACATTGTGCTGTTTACGCACTGTAAATTTTCTTATATATTGCTTGCCATGCTTTCTAAATCTTCTGTACCTCAAGAAAAGTGTTTAATATGTTTAGAGTTGCTTCATATGCTTCTTTAACACTGTATTGAATCATTTCATAGCTCTTGGTTTCTTTCTTTCTTCCAGAAGTTCATGCATGCAATTTCTCCGACTCCTGCTTCCACAATGTCGACTTCTGAGCTTTGCACGAGGCCGCCAAATACTACCTTGTCTCCATATACAGTTGTGGACAAAGCCAGCCCCACCGATGGAGCAACAAAGAGACCTGATGATTCTGATGCACAGTATTGGCGGTATGATGTCTCACGGAAAAGACAAAAACATGGAGATAGTGATGGGGATAAATTGTGCTTTAAATATGTATCATCTGGGTCTTGTCCGAGAGGTGAGAAGTGCCATTTTCGACACGATGCAGATGCTAGGGAACAGTCTGTGAGGGGTGTCTGTTTTGACTTTTTAAACAAAGGAAAATGTGAAAGAGGCCAAGATTGCAACTTTAAGCACAGTTTACAAGAAGAAAGTGAAGGATTTTCTAGTAGGAGATCTGGATCTGGGACAGGAAATTCTAACAGGTAAAATTTTACTGAGTTTCTTAGTCTAATCTTTTAATTTTGAGATGTTACTGTTCATAAATTAATCCATTGATATTAAAATTCATTAATTGGACAAAATAATTTCGCTAAGGATTTGAGACCGTAGTGTTAAAATAACAGACAAATAGCTTAATTATAATGAGGATTGCAAATTCGACAATTTTTTTTTTGAGGATTCCAATCCATGATAGAGACTTACATAATGTTTTATGGATTTGGATAAGGATTTGTAGTCCATAATAACTCAAAACCATCAAAGAAATGTGATGGATTTGCTATTATGGTTTGGGAATCCATAGGTCCTACCTTTTCAATTAACAATGGAATGTAGAAGTTTGCCTGTGTAACTTTAGTATTGGCTTGCTCCATTACTGTCATGGTGGTTTTTCTCACTTGAGTGATAGAAATTAACGACTATGAAAATGGTTACTTCGTTGCAGGTCCAAAGAATGCTGGTTTTGTTTGTCAAGCCCCAGCGTCGAGTCCCATTTAATCACTACCATAGGAGAACACTATTATTGTGCACTTGCTAAAGGACCATTAGTACAAGACCATCTGCTGATAATACCTGTTGAACATTCGCCAAACACACTTTCTCTTCCATCAGAATGTGAAAAGGAATTATCTAGATTTCAAAGCAGTCTTAAAGCTTACTTCAAGAATCAAGGGAAGGAAGTAGTTTTCTTTGAGTGGGTTTCTAAAAAAGGAACTCATGCCAATCTTCAGGTACAGAAAATTTTTCTCTTTTCTTTTATGGGTAATCTTAATGATGGCATCAAACTGCTTGTTGTCTTTGGTTTTGTCATCCTCTATGGAAAACTGGATCACACACTTTTTACTGGCTTGGTGCAGCTTTACTCTTATCTTTTCTTCCCTTCATGACATTGTTGCATAATAGTACTTATGTAAAATGACTGAGAATCATTGTTTCTGCTGCATAGTAACATGGGCAGATTCAGCGTGGGGGCAGCTGTCCCCACACTGATTTTAAAAATTCATTTCCTGCAGCAATGGTTCGCAAGAGAAATAGATGGCGGAGGTGGAGAGGAAAGGGGGTGGGGCAGTGATTGCGTGCTGACTGCCGTCATTTTATCCCCTTTCATTTTACGTCTTATTTGCGATAAAATAACAGTCTCTGATAACAAAAGAAAATGGTATCCAGCCAAGCAAATTTGATCAGCTTCTCTTTCTCTCTATTCTTCTTCCTAGTCTTGTGGTTTTTTTCTGTCTTGTCATTTATTGATGGTGAAACCCTGGTCTTGCTAATTGTTATGCTTGGCTAATTATAAAAAAAATCTATTTTTAAGTAAATTTTAAAATAAGTAAGTTTTTGCATTAGTGAAAGTTAGAAAGAAGTAAGTTACTTATTTTGACTGTGTCCAAGTTTTACTTTTAAAAAATAACGTTTTTATGTGAAAGTGAGAAAAAATGAGTTATCTAAATATGTTTAGAAAAATTACTTAAACATAAGTCATTGACATATTAAAGATTAATAAATAAAATTACATGTTATATTTTAATTAACATATAAAACTAGAGGTGTTACCCCATTGTACCATTAATCAATAATCACCATGACAAGTAAAGTAGTTTACGCAGAAAACACGTTGCATTGTGAATTCGACATGTTAGCATATCAACAAACGTAAGAAGTCTTCACGGCACACTATCTTGAAAAATTATTATATTTTTAATACTCATTTGAATTACCTTATTTCAAAAAATCTCTTCTTAATTAAATTATACCCCCACTGTACTAAATTTTTGGCTCTGCCCCTACATAGTAAGAAATCTTTATAGGTCCGAACGTTGCTATCTGCAGCTTTTTACTCTTACCATTAGTTACATTTGTTGTCTTGTTATGATTTTCTTTTTTCATTTTTTTTACATGATTCTGTGAAATCTTTATTACTTGCCAAGGCTTTTTCAAACTCACCTCTTGTGCACATTTCCATTATCTATTTTTTCTTGCAGGCTGTTCCTATTCCATCATCCAGAGCATCTTCTGCTGAAGATATTTTTAATTTAGCTGCTAACAAGTTGGGTTTCAAATTTTCCACAATCAAAAGTAAGGTTTTCTTGACCTGCTGCATGTATGTACAAACTTCTGAACAGTTCTGTGACTAGAAATACTCACAAGGTGTTTTTGTTGGCTCTCAATCTCCATTCAATAACATAGTCTCTGGCTGTCCCGTGGTCTTTATTATGACTGGTTGCAATCACTTCAATAGATGGTATACTTGCCAGTTGCCTCCATAAATGGGTAGGCAAGGTTCGACTTCCCTTTAGCAGCAACAAGGGATGCCAAATTTTGCTGATCCAATTTATCCGAGTTGATAATTTTGCTGATCCAATTTATCCGAGTTGATAATGCACTCCAATGCATACTCAAGTTCCATCTGTGCATTCAGAAAAGTGTAGTAAATGACAAGCCTTATGAACCTATTGTACATCTAGTAGGTTTTTTTCTGGCATATTGTTGTTTTTTACTTAGTAACATGCGTGCAACTTTGAGTGTGGATAAAAATAGCTTGCCAGCATTGTAGATGCTCAATCTTAAATATGTCCTGAACCTCAATTGGACGGCACATAACTACCTTGTTGGATGCTACCTATATTTCTATCATACTCTCTGTTCCTCCCTGGCTGGAAAATTGCAATCCCTAACTCAATTGGCTTTAAAAGAATGTGACTTTTCGTACTGTGGTTCCTCATAGACGACAACATTGTATCTTTGCTCTGACAGTTATGTTCATTGCAGATTCGGAAGGAAGGAAAATGTTGCGGACGCATTTTGACAGAAATTTCAGTTTATTTTATGTGGAAGTTCCTGGGGGTACAATCTTGTCTCATGTTGTTGAGGAGAATGAAAAGTTTCCTGTCCAGTTTGGTCGGGAGGTATGTTTTCCCTTCCAGAAATCTATTATGATGGTGGAGACCTTCTATTTTCCAGAAAGGTAATCAAATGGATGGTCTAGGGTTAAAGGAAGTCAAAAGGTTGGTTGAATGATAAATTTAATGCACTTTAGAGGTTATTAGTTGAGTGCTTAGTGATTGTATTTCCAAAAAAGTTCGTGAGATGCAAACCGCCTCATGGGTGACGCCCAAGGCGTGATTCTTAGAGTTTCTTTCTTTGTTTCCATCAAATATTCCATCCTTTACTCAGTTTCTATTTATTCACAACCTACACCACCCTAATTCTTTTTGTTTACATCACATATTCCATCCTTATACTCAGTTTTTATTTATTCACAACCTACACCACCCTAAGTCTTACCATTAGCCTGTGTTTTAGAAGCTTTCAATTCTGTTCTACATTAGTCCTACAGGACTAGACCTGAACACAACACCCAATCTGTGTCTGGCTTGGACCCTTCAGAAGTGAACACATCTATTTAACACGAAATAAGTGCTAAAAACTAAGAGTATGTTTGGTGGAGTTTAAAAGTAGTTTTTTAGGAGATTTTGAAAAAAGTTGGTGAAATGTGTGGTTGAAAAGTTGATAAAAGTTGTAGGTCCCATGAAATATGTGGTTGAAAATGAGTTTAGAAAAAAAAAATGGTTTATTTTAAACCCAACCAAACATGCACTAAGCTTTCACTACAATTTACTAGTGGAACTGCCAAATTTGTTCTCGATTATCATGTGTCTGTGGAAATACATTCTTTTTGAAAATAAACTTCCATTGTTTATCTTTTTCTTTTTATTTTGAATTAGAAAAGTAATATACAAACTACTCAAATATTTGCAGAATATCTCCTGAGGATTCTAATATTAGCTTACCATTTTCATAAACCACTACTTCATTAACTCCTATTCACTCAAGAACACTTCTTTTCGAAACTCCTTGTTCGCTTGTCATAAACTTTGACAATTCACGTGTTCAATGGCTAGTCCCTGACCTACCTGTTTGTGTCTGAGCTTCATGATAGTGGGTGTTTGTTTTGACACCTTCTAGCACAGCAGCCAACTATGTAACTGATGTACAAAACTATTTGGCAGGTTGATATAATAGTTAGGTTATCTTAAAGTAGCTTGCTTATTTTTTATGAACTTTGATTGATGAAATAAAATACATTCTGGATTTGGATTTTGGTGAATCCTGAATCTCACGAGGAATCTACAGGGGAAAAATAAGAAAATCACTTGATTAGCTGTAGGCTGTAGACCCTGCTAATATTTCTTTTTCTCCCCAATGACAGGGAGTGGAGTTCACTTTTCAATTCGCAGCTTTCTCTTTGCTCTGCAAATAAATTTATTCGCATTTCAAATAACATATTGGAGAGGCATACTATATTTGCTAATCTTTATCTGTCCATGCATGTGTTAGTAAATAGTTTTTTTTCAATCTCCTCTCCAGGCTCATATGGATACATGAAGTATTTTACCTGTCAAAATATATGTGCATCTGTTTATGTTTAAACAAGTGAAAGGGTGTATTTGTTAGTCAAACTTGAAACCTGTATATACTCGTTTTAATCCAATGAAAAAAACTAAAAGTACACCTCTAATTGTAGGTTATGGCTGGGTTGTTGAATATCGCCGATAAGGCTGACTGGAGGAATTGTCAACTCAGCAAAGACGAAGAATCAAAAATAGCAGAAGGTTTTAAGAGTCGATTTGAGGAGTACGACCCAAGTAGGTGATTCTTACAACAGAAGGTATGTAGGATACCATTTTAGTTTGTTGTTGCCCTAGCAAGCTACATTTAACTTTTCAATTTTACGACTTTTACCTTTTGATTGTTGCTAGTAGTTATGGATGTCAACTTATTTATTGCTTTTACGTTTTTCATTAAATGATGGAAGGACAACATGTCATTTTGAACTTCTACATAGCTTGCGATTTTTTTCGAACAGGGTTGGGACCATTCTGGAAGCAGGATCATGCCTATTTACTAGCGCAGAGAGTGATCCTCCTTATAGTGTCTGACCAAATGACTGGACCAGCTCAAATCACGAGGACTTGCGCTGCAAGTTGATTCATAGCACTATGATTTTTCCTCATCCGATTGCCACGATGGACATTCTTGATTTGATGTGAGAATCAATATGTGAGTAATGGCAGTGCTTAACTGTTGACGTTGCAGGTGTTGGCTCTTGCGTACTTAAGTTCTGTGTATTGTCTGATTTCTGTTGAGAATTCATGTAACACTGTATAAGTTTGGATGGAATTTTGAAAATATATTGAAATAATTATTTATTTTTCTTCCTAAAGTTTGGATCTACACCGTTGTTTGAATGCGCTTAGCTCTCAAATAAACGGGAAAAAAAATAAATCAATAATGAGCTTGCACCGCCAAGGTACAGGTGAATAGGTGCAAAATGTGTATAAAAGCCAGGAGGTTGAGAAAGGATAAAGGGCTAAGGATATCCTGCGATCAGGACAGGTAAACCCTCATTCGATTCTCCTGTTTCTTTCCTACTACTCATTTATCATAATGTGATAAACATTATGATAAACCACCAATGAGAGAAACTGAGACCCCCTATGGGATTATGACGATACGATCAAGAAAGCAAATGGAGCAGCTATTCAATTTAAATTTTAACAAAACTTCTCTCTACAATATTCTGAACCCCAGGAAGTATCAAACCCAACTGAAAAGATAAGACTTCTCTCTACAATTTAAATTTTAGACCTTGCAACGAAAGGATACAGAAGGCAGTCAAATTTAATGCAGATTGTCGGCATCAAAAGTCAGCTAAACCAAGCACCAATGAGTCTCCTGCGGATTCTCAGCTCATTTAAATGAAGAAAAATAGTCAATAGGTCATACGTTAGACAAGTCCAACATGGTTTATTTTGCATGTATTCGAGCTACCAATTATGTCAAGTCTTTGAACATTCAAGCACATGGTCTTTAAATTTTTGCAGCTCCTCTAAAACCTCCTCCTCAGGTCTATACAACAAATCCGTCATACGCCATATCTGGGAAAACCACAAAAATTTATGTGGGATTAGAACAAAGTAAGCCAGCAGAAAATTGTACCCGATGGGAGGACAACAACATTCTAATACCTGTAAAGTACCACCTCCACCAGAGGATTCTCCATCATCAGATACACTAGCAACTGTCCATGGATCAGAGACATTCCAGTGGAAGTCGACAACCTTATCTCTACAACCAAAATAATATAGCATTTAGTTCAAAATAATTTTCATCGGTAAAGTTCAAATTAATTCGTAGTTCTCTCCTCAAGCAGTTCCAATGGTGGGATTACATGTCAGATAGGATGCATATGATACATGGTTGTTGTATTAATTAAGTTTTTACTTGATTACCTGTTGTTCTCTAATATTAGTTGCACTTTTTAGTTCAAGAGTCCGTGCCATCTAAATTTTAACAATTTAATGCACCGTTTTCTTCCATAGAAAATCCCCAATAGTTTCAATACATGTATGTATCTAAACAAATTAAGTCAGTAACACTAGCATATGAATCATTGCTCTCCAATTGTGTTCAACAATACTTTCTTTATTTGGGTAGATTGAGAGTAAGATCAGGGCACGCGACAGACAGGATCCTACACTAAAACACTCAAGCTAAGGAATAAAATTCAAAATGGAAAGAGTCTACGGATCTCATTTACCAAGAGAAAGGTAGGAACTTTCTAACCTGTGGCCAGCATGTTGGAAAAACAACCCCGGAGGAGCACTTGGAGATTTGGACCCACTTTCTTTCTTTTTATCAACCTGCAATATGGTACCAAGAATTCAAAAATCCATCAAAGTATAATAAAATCACCATAAATCTTATATTAGGTGAGAAGGAAGTTTTTCCAGTATTGGATTGTGTTGGCCTTGAACAATTTACATCGTTAACATAATACACGCACACGAAATTATTTTTTTTGTACGACAAGTTTGACACATCAACCTTCTGATAGCAGTTAATACCACGATGGGAAGAGTGGAAAAAGAGTTAGTGAAAATCGGGGAGCTTCGCACCTTCTCATAATCCCAGATGTTCAATAGACCATCTTCCGCTGAGGACCCAAAGACAGAGCGTTTGCCTGGTGACCACTGGAATTTGTATAATTGGTTTAAGTTAAGCGAACAAATAGATGAGTAATGTGTAGTAGAAAACAATAGAATCAGCAAAGGAAAATGCAATACCTGGACACAAAGAACAGCAGACGTATGACCAGCAAATTTATAGACAGGCAATCCAACTCCATCAGAGCTTAAATTGCGGCGATCAAACATGTGAATTGCACGATCAGCAGACCTGAATGAATGAAATTGCAGAAGAACCTAAATCTTTGATGAACTTAAGTTACACAAAAGAACGAAAGACGCATTATCAAATGTCACATTAATCGTCATATGGGATATATGTATGTGTAACAAACAAAGACCCACCCTGTTAGAATATAATTCTCGTCTTGAGAATTCCAATCTACACAATGAAGATCGGCATTGTGCGCTTTTTCAACCTATTCATGATACAAAGATTAGAAACCCAGGTAAGAAATAATTAACTAAACTTAATTTAGAATTTAGTCTATAAATCAACAAAAATCGAAGAATACAAGACATGCAAAATAGAATAATAACATTGAAAAAATAAAAAAGAAAACCAATACTAATCATAAAATTTCTAGAAATTATTCTTCAACCAACACAGAATCTTCAAATCTGTTAACAAATTACCAAATGGAACAACAGTTCAGCTTTCTAGAAAGCTTAAGGGGAGAATAACTTGATCTAATCTGATTCCGAAGTACTGCACTGAACTTGAAAAGGATAAAATTTAGCATTTTCCAACCAAAATTCCATATGCTGATTCTACTGACTAATAATGTCAATCGTCAATGTAGGCAGAAAGACTGGGGTAGGAACACCGCACAACACTTAAACTAGTTCTGAAGAGAGTCAAACCAATGCCTTACTCAATGATAAAGAAGTTGAAGTATGTATGTGGAAGATCCTCTGAGAAAAAGTTTCACCATATACCATAAAAAATAAAAGAATTTAGAAAATATTATTTCTCTTTTTTTATTCTAAAAATACTGTTTTTATTTTTTGTAACACTTGTTACATTTGTTATATTTTTACAAAAAAATGTGTGTTACATTTGTTGCATTTATTATATTTGAAATTTAAAATGTTGAAAAGTAATTGTGGAATTTTAATATAAAATCAAGTCACATCTTCTGATGAGGTAAACATCAATTTGCCAATTTTAGTGGAATCAACTATATGTTGCAAATATAAAATATAAATAAGACCACCACAACCAAAAGATGCTTCAAAATTCAGGCACTAACATCCCGTCACAAATTTAGAGGAAGACGTTACACTCAAAATATAAATATCAGGTCATCAAGAAAATTCCTTTTTCCAATGAGACTAATGTTTTGAAAGTTTCTACAGAGTCAATCACAGAAGTTTTAAGACTCAAAACGAAGAGTTACATTTTTCGGAAATGCCCATTTTATTATACTGTTGCTGGAGAATCAAAATAATGTTCAGCAGTGCACAGTAGATGAATTAAAGCTCTTTGCTGAAAATGCGGTAATAACCTAATTCTAGAGCCCCAGAGCAGTCTAACTGTCAATGAATCCATGGTCGAATAATGTAGCGGCCTATCCTCCTAAAGAATGAAAAAATTGCAGAATATCAAGTGCTAAAGAAAAGGGTCGTCTAACCTTCACAACGGGACCACATCCTATCCTTGCATCCCATAGTATCAAACAAGAATCATCTCCAACACTACAAAACTAATGGAAAAATTGCAGAATATCAAGCGCTAAAGAAAAGGGCTCATCTAACCTTCACAACGGGATCACATCCTATCCTTGCATCCCATAGTATCAAACAAGAATCATCTCCAACGCTACAAAACTGCTGTGAACTTCATCAGCATGACAAATGTCAGATTCAAATTGCCATACCAAAAACTTGTAACAGAATTACATATTTAGGAAGAAAAGAAAGTAAAGTAGAACAAATAATCTAGAAAACTGCAACAATTTCCTAGGGACTTTTAGAAGAACACATCATAAATCAATGTGTCAAGAACATAAAATGGAAAGGGGGAAAAAAAAAGAGCAAAAGGCCCCATGATTAATCACCAAAGCAGCCTTGACGCAAATGATAAGAGGCAGACAATAGTGTGGGTCAAAAAGTTTGGTTTATATAATTTAACTACATATGTAATCCAACAAGTTAATGATGACTGCAAGTTACCTTGACGGGCAAAATTGCACATCCTCGACAGTATCTTCATGCCCTTGAAAAACCCCTCGTGGACCAATAGAAGAATTATCAGCAGCTTTTACAACTGAACCAGCAGATCCTGTTAATTGGCCTGCATCTGTGGCCAACGTTGAAACATGATCCTGAATACTCCACAATACCACAGATTTATCTTTTCCTGTCAGAAATTTCATCATGGCAAAACATTCAATGGAAAAATCACAACAAAGCTTAGAGAATGCCAGAGGAATGAAACTATTCCCAATTATTAAATAAGAGAATAAAATATTCAAACCTCCTGAAAGCACAAAGGGTTCAGCTGGGCACATTGCAAGTGCAAATTCTGCATTATCTTGGTGTCCAGATAATACCTAGAAAAAGGTAACAGATTATGTTTCATGGTCTTTACCTCAGAAAACACACACATCCAATGAACCAATAGACAATGAATCTAATACTATCTAATGAGGTATCCACTAGAGTTGCCACAGGAAGAGGGCAGAATACCAACATAGATCTTAATGAGAACAACTAAAAGTTAGAGAAGGAGAAACTGGAATGGAACACGACATCAGAAACTAAGAAAACAAGTCGTAGAAAGGAACCATTCGAGTGGTAGCTAGTGAACGATGACATTTTAACATCATATACATATTCTAATTGCAATCCTCCTTTCAAGTATGGACTAGTGAACATTTCTTGTCGAATACATTATTCTTACCAGTGGTACAGTTTGTTGCAAATCCTTAGCCCAGTGCAGAATATTATCTCTTTGCATTAGACTTGAGTGCAAGCCATTTTGCGAAAACACCATGTCCAGAAGCGCCAGAACTTTATTTTATTTCATTTTGTCTCGAAAGAAAGTTCCATTAGGATTCAAGTCTAGCATTCAAAATGACCACAACTAAAATAGACTTCCTTACAGCTTTGAAAATCTTAGGAAGCCAGACTACTCTAGATCTGAAAGTAAATGGACTGAAACTAGTGTAGCTTTCGACATATCAAAACATCATTCCTAACCAACTTCCACGAGTAATGCAATAACGTATACCTACAAATATTTTAGTGTAAACCTCATTACCAAAATCCCCGAGGTTGAATAAAAAAATAGTATACGTATACTCAACATAAAGCCGCAGCATTTTGCAAAATAACTTGAACTTTTGAAAGTTGCAATACCGTCAAAGAACCAATGATATAAGTTCAATCATAAGACACATGAAAATCCTCTTGCAGAAACTTGTAATGTTCATGAAATTTCCAACTGAATAATTTTTTATATTGTTCATCCTGGAAATTCTTTATCATTCTTGCCCGAGAATGTAAGCTTTATATCAGTTGTGATTCTATCATGAGCTCGTATTTTGATTTGACTTGGTCCCACAGGCAGACCCCAATGAAAGCTTTAGTAGAAAATCTGCTATAAATACATTTATCATACCAAATAAATTGATTTATGTGATCCATTACCTTTAAAAGGTAACACAGTTCTATTACTTATATGAGTTTAGGGTTCTGCAAAGAGCTTCCACAATAAGGAGACAGTTTGCAAGAAAGCGCACAGACACTACCACCTTCCCAATAAAGCTTGGATGAAGTTATTTAGAAGGTAACACAGTTCTATTACTTATATGAGTTTAGGGTTCTGCAAAGAGCTTCCACAATAAGGAGACAGTTTGCAAGAAAGAGCACACACACTACCACCTTCCCAATAAAGCTTGGATTGAAGTTAAGGAATGATGAAAGAAAGGAAAAATCAATTTGAAAAACAAGATACTCCGTTAATAAAAAAAGGATGGCAAAGAGAGAACACTATAATCAACTGTAATGAAACACCGGAGATCAAAAAATGCACCAAATCCGGGCGTGATTCAGCAGCTCCAAGGACAGCATTCCGATTGGGTTGGGCTTCAATGTCCCAGATAAGAACCTACATTCATGATAAAACCAAAATTAATCTGCATATTTCAAAATAACCGTGCCATAAATCTACACAGATTATCAAAAGGAACGTGAACCTTGAATCAACACTTACTTCAGGGCAGTCAGTGTGCGTTGCCACTATATTTTTATTCTTTGGAAGTTCCCTGATTCTGTTGACCTACAGTGTGATTGACAATTTAATAATTACATCAATAGCGATGGCGGTGATGGTGATGGTGATGGTGATGGTGATGGTGATGGAAGAAGTAGTTATTGTTGTCACTGTTATTATTGACCACAACTGAATTAAGTTGAGAAATTAGTAAGCCCTTGCAACAGAAATATCAAGCGCAAAAACAAATAGCAAGAAATTGTACTAAACCAATAAAATACATTAAAATTCTGCACAAAGACGCTTGTAAATGTCATACAGGTAAGTGCATTGAGAGATTAAAGGACAAATAGACTGTCAGTATTGAGTCTACGAATTGGTTTACTTGGATCTTCCCATGAACCTTGGTGGAGTATTAGGAATCATTTGTTGGGTGGGGAGGTGCATATTATCCTCCAGGAGGGAGAATTGCACTAATTCCTCCTCCTATTTCCAGTATTTCATTCATATATGTTCTTGGTTTGAAATGCCTGTGGATGTGGTGTCAAGTGAAGACAGATAGACTTCTCAAGGTAAGGGGCAGAGAATAGTTGAAGGGACAGTTTGTTAATTTGAGCTATGCAAATGGGAAGCTCTAGAATGATTGCGAAATTCCAGCTGCAAACTCACAGAATGCATATTTTATGTGAAAAGAATGCATAAATTCCGTGGAGCCCATTATCTCTTCGTATTCATGCAGTTCATACCTCTCCAGGATGAATGATAGTTTTGAACTTCTTAACGAAAGGTGAGCGTGCATCTTCATTGAACTAGCAATCGAGAAATGAATGAAAATCAGATCAACATGTTTTTAATTTATTTAAGCTAAAAATTATGTGCTATTAAAAACTTACATTTGCTATATGGTTTTCTGCAGCAACTCGGGGCTTCACAATTTCGCAATTTGCTATAATCAAAGTGTTAGGCACCGTCTGGTCAGTCTAGTCAGTGAAGAGGGAGAAAAACAATCAGCTTACTAGTTAAATAATAGGCATATAATTGAAAGTACAAGATTTGTGAATCTATATAGCAATTCCCCAACAATATCACAAGCTTTAATAGATAACAGAGAAAGACATTGTCTATTTTTCGAGAATAAAAATGTCACCACCTGTAGGAGACAAATATTACAGAAATGCTGAAGATTTGCACATAAAAGAGCTTTTGCATGGTGGATGAGAAAATTAGAGGGAGAGAATTATAGGAAAGTCATGCAAAAGACAAGCAGAAAAGAAAATCCATTGCTTTTGTTGCCTACAAAGTATCGAAGAACTCTTTACATATTGAGGAAAAGAGGGGGGGATACTATTTAGGGAGAGTATTCAATTAAGATTTTACAAGACTTTATGAAGTTTAAAAAGTCTGAATTGAAAACATCCAAACTTTTTAAGCTCCTTGAAAGTCTTGGGGTATTCAATATAAATTTTTAAAGACTTTCAAAAAGTCTTATAAAGTGCTACGATATTCAGTTTCGACTTTTTAAAATTCTACGAAATCCAGGATTATTCAAAATGTCGATGACTTTTAATAACTTTATAGAAAATTTTTTATGTACTAACTTTAAAACACAAGGCATAAATAAAAAATATCACATTTTCAGGAGTATTCAAAATATCAATGACTTTATAGAAAAAAATTTATGTACTAACTTTAATGTACAAGGTATAAATAAAAAATATCATAATTTCTCTTCCATTCACCCATAAGACTTTGAAAGACTTTGGGGGGGGAAAAATCTTCCATTCCCTGATTTTTTTCTTTATGCAACATTTCTCTTTTCTTTTTCCGTTGAAATTGTAAAATCACGATTAATATTCTTCTCTTTCTTCAATGTGATTTTTTTTCCTCTTTAATATATTCTCCTACTACTTTTTCTTTCTACGAACCATATAACCATAATTAATTACAAATATTTTAATGAAAAATAATATTAATATTTTTATCTCTGTCAATTTGAATTTTTTTTTCTTTTCTATATTCTTCTAACCATTTTCCCATTTTCTTCTTTTTCCTTCTATGAACCATTAGAGACGGTGTGATTTTTTTTTTTCAATATTTCCATAACCATTTTTTTCACTTTCTTTTTTTCATCGTTTTTCTATTTTTTATTAAAAACAAGATAAATTTATAATTAAATTCTTATATAATTGTTGGTTGTAGTTTATTAATGAATTTCATCAGGTTAAAATTTAATTTTTTAATATTGTAGATTTTATTTTTATTTTAATTCTTATTTTTTCTATTTATCTTGATGAGCATGGTTGCATTTTTTTTTTCTTCGTAAATTAGTACTTTGACTATTTATTTATGCAATTGTGGTGACTAATAATGATATGTTACGTATAAATTATTAAATATAAAAAAGGAGATTATGAATTGGATAAATTTTTTTTGTTGGACAATATTTTTAAAAAGAATCGCATGCCATAATTTTTTGAATTTAACCACAAGCCATTTAAAAGTTTATAGTTTTACTCAAAAGAAAAAATAGAGTAAGTTAATAATTTAAGTCATTAACTTTTGACGTAATTTACTTGCAACAATTAAATAGAACATTTTTTTAAGAATTTAATAATATTAGTATAATTAAATAAATATTTACTAGACTTTTCTAGTGCGACAAATTTTTTTTAACTATGGGATATCAAATTTTTATATTCAAAATTTTTAATTGAAAAAATAAAGTATGTAAAAGTCCATAAAAGTCTGTGATAGTTTAGGAAAATCTTTCAAAATAAAATCTATAAAAATCTATAAAAATCAATAAAAGTTAATAAAATCTTTCAAAGTCAGTCACTTAAAAAATGTCAATCAAAGTCTTTAAAAGTCCAGATTAAATACCCCTCCCCCATCCCCCTCCCCTAGGTTTCATGTTATAGAAGATGGAAGGAGACGAATTAAAATATATAGAATTTTCAATTATCATATGTTAACACGAAACAGAATTAGATTCCCAGAATGTTATCTGATAGGCATAACTAGAAGAATTGCGCAAGCTATAACAGGTGTAATGATTGTTTCCTGCATTGCTGACCATAAACAGAAGGTAGAAAAACAAATTTGAGCTTGTATTAATTATGTGTATGCCAGTGTGTGCACACTAGACGTTTTTTCACGTCCTCGTGTAATTGAAAAGCATTACAATTTACAAACAATGGTGTAAAGCATTAACCAAAAAAAGAAAAAAAGAAAAAAAACGAAGAAGAAAGAACTTTAGTCGTTAAAAATAAACACACCACCTCCATGTCTCTTCAAATGATTCCTTATAAATCAAAAGGGGGCAAAAAATGTGTGCAATGTATATTAAGAGTGTGTTTGATAGAGTTTAAAATAAACTATTTTTTTTCCAAGCTCATTTTCAACCACGTATTTCATAGGACCCATAACTTTTCTCAACTTTTCAACCATACATTTCATCAACTTTTATCAAAATCTCCAAAAAAAAAAAAAAAACTATTTTTAAACTACACCAAACAAGCTCTAAACACCACTCCACATTTTATGAATGGTAAGTTGTGACACCAAGACAAGCTTACTAAGCATTAACTAATAATACAAAGGCAATGTTTAAATAAATACATCAAATCATGGTTCAAATGAGTATTTTTACCTGTTCAGAAAGGTAGAGGCGCTGTTTGTCCTTGTAAGTTCCATTATCGACAATTGGGCCCCAACTATAACCATGAAAACACCAACATATAAAATGAAGAACCATATTAATTGTTTTGACTGTTCATATCAATCAAAAAAATTACAATCCACATTTTCACAACATATGTCCCATAGATCATAATTCCAGTTGAATCGCACTCACACGCCATGCACACAAACATCATACCTCTAACAAAAATTCAATTCAGTGATTGCATTTTTGCATTCATCTACACAAATTTCTAGGAGACTCATTTTATATTGATTTATTGAGTTTTACAAAAAATATTACGAGGTCATATAATTCCCAAAAAATAACCCCATATGAGGAGCTCTTGTACGTATAGAAACTTAGGAGGCCCGTTTTTCATTAATTATTATTTTTTTCTTTCTCAAAGTAACCCAAATTTTTTGTAGTTTACAAAAATAAAAAATTAAAATTTTTATAGTATAGTTTTTCAGCTTACCCTTTTTCATAAAAGAATGGCTTTAGGGTCTGCTTTAGGGTACCAGCTATGGGGGTTTTTTAAAGTATCAGTTTTGGGTAGTTTTTAAAACAGTTGAACCCATGCTTGGGAGTTTATTATCCAGCGATATTATCCAAAAATTTTGAAAGTTTTTTAAATGAATAAAATTACATATATACCCATATATTAAAAAATAAGGCATATGTAAACAAAATAGAGTTACAATTCATTATAACTTTACATAGTTTACCCAATCATTTCTTTTGTGTATGGAGTTACATTTGGACTAAGTTTCTTAATTTTTTTCCTATTTTGCTCATAAATTACTTACATTAAAATTTATTAAAAAGCTTAAATGAGTCATCAATATCTACAAATGAAAATATATATTTGACGGAAAAAATTTCACAAATAATTCAATAACACATAAAAAAATTATTTTTTGGAGAGAAGATGAAGAATGAAATATGTATTTTAGGTTTAGGGTAGATATGAAAATAATTATTTTAGAGGGTAAAATTGGAATAAAATGTGAAAAACGGCCAAAAACCACCGATTTGGAGATTGAGAAATACACTCCAAATTACACACTACGCTGATAGTGCCAAAAAAAGTAACAAACACCAATTTTTCCAAACCTCTCATCAACAATGCCATCCAAAACCGACAGAAAAAAACTTCAAAGCAAACCCTCAGTATTTCCTAGGAAGTACCCCAAAATCTTTGGTGCACAAAAGGCCAAAAATAAACCCAAACCCTTTTTATTCTTGTAAAATTTCTGCTGCATACCACATTGTACAAACTCAATTCCCAACAAAAGAACAGGTATATATCTTGCCTATAGTATCTATTTTCTATGCATGAAGGCCATATTCTGAAACTCTATTTGTAGTTTTCCTTGAATATCTTGGATAGTTCTACAAAGGGTAATTAGCACATTTCATCCCTATTGTTTGTTCTTATTGTGCAAAACGTCCATATCGTTTGAATTTTGACATATGAACCCTTAAATAAATATTTCTTTGCGAAAAAGTCAATGCAGTCCATATCCATTAACATTTGCAGTTAAAATTAACAAAAAGATCTATAACATTTCACATAAACAAATAAAACCACATACACTGTAGTATTATACTTAAACATAGTGAATGAAACTATACACATTACAAAAACTCGACGCATCTGAACAAAATTATGCCGCCAAATACATTTTAAACACTTCAAGATTGACTTTTATAACCCATATTACAATCAACCCACACACAAAATCTAAACATTACGTTCTAAATTTGAAAAGCTTCTCATTCTACAAATTAAAATTGTTATTCATACGCATTCCTAGATCTAAGCAAACTAAGTATTATCTCCACAAATCTAAGACACATTTTGTCCCTATTGTTTGCAAAATATATTGTACAAGAAAAGGTTGTGTATGATTTTACCCTCCTATGTGCCTTAGATTTGTGGAGATAATAATACCTTGTTTGCTTAAATCCAGAAATTCATATGAAAAACAATGGTTGAATTTGCAAAATGAGAATAAGTTGTTCAATTTTAGAAAGTGGTGTTTAAGTTGTGTGTAGGTTGGTTGTAATGTCATCTTGAAGTGTTTAGAATGTATTTGATGACATATATTTTTATTTAGATATGTCAAGTTCTTATAATGTGTATGAGTTTTATTTACTATATTTAAGTATAATATTGTAATTTATCTGATTTTATCTGTTTGTGTGAAATTCTATAGTTGCTAGAAGAAGACTCCCATTTATTTTTTTTATGCAAATCATCCCTCTCGTTTAGATTTATTTGCATTAATTAATTCTTTTGTTAATTTTAAAGACAAATCTTAACGGATATGGACGACATTGACCTTTTTCGCAAAGAAACTTTAATTTAGGGGTCCAGATATCAAAATTCAAACGATAAAGACGTTTTACATAATGAGAATAAACGATAGGAGAGAAATGTGCTAATTACCCTTTTACAAATATTATCCGTATAATCATACATGAGAAGAAAATTTTGTATCATATCAATCATCTGACACCAACAACTACTGTAGAGTTTTGTTTACATTGAACTATGATGAGATATATGGGAAAAAGATATTGAGATATTTAAGGTTGTAAAATCAACTAGGAATAGATGTTTTCACACTAAGAAAAATTTCGATTAACTAGTAATGAGCTTTGAAAATAAACTGACTTTTGATATTAGCTTGTTTTCAAGGTTTCATCAATCATATGATTGAGTTTTGATCATCCTTTTTTACTAACATTTGTTTAATTATACATATTGAACATCGCAACATACATATTCCTTCTGGTAATAGATCTTCCATTGTTGGAAGCATGTTGATACATGGCCGGTTTTGAGTTGATGCGAGTGGGCAACTGCCTCAGGCCCAAAATCGAAAGGAGCCCATTTTCATTAAAAAAAAAAAAATTATTTGTGATTACTGAAGTTGTCCAAAAAAAATATATTTGTGCAAAAATTTGAATTCCAACAAAGCAAAGCAAGCCGCATTCCATGAGGACCATGACTATTATTAAGTAGTGGCTTAAAATCGAAGGGACCCATTTTATTAAAAAAAATATATTGAAGCCCCGCCCACAAGCAGATATGCCTATGACTTATTGCCTAGAGGGCCTAATTTTTGGACTTCGCCTTGGGCCCCTAAAATATCAAAACCAAAATGATGCAGCATATGCAAAATATCATACCCAAAAGAATTGAATTTAGAAAAGAGAAGTCTTTCAAAATAGATAAGTTTTAATGGCCACCCTTTAAGTTTTTCGTTTAATATAGGTCAAATGTCCAATGTAATCTTATTGAAATGGTAATCATCTTTTTCTGCTATTCTTATTGTAAAAGCAAGTTCACTCGACATTAGGCAAGCTGCACCCCACCGAGTGGTCGATTTGGGAAGTTGTACTCGGTCATTGGGTCAAGCTGGTCGAGCTCAATACCTGATCAACTTGACTTAATGGTCGAGTTTATATGAGAATAAATAGCAGACACGGTTTCCAAATACAACAACAATCCAACACCTCAGAGAGCAAACAACTTCTTTCAACAATACACAAGTGGGAGAATCTTAATCAATGCAAGAAAAGGCAATGGAGTTCCAACTTTTAGAGCATGATTGGCTAACTTAAAAAAAAGTAAGAGTTACTTTTAATTAAATTTTTGTTTTCAAATATGTTTGGATATATTACTATTTTCTCACTTCTAATTAAAAAAGGTACTTATTTTAAAGTAACTTTTGTCTTATTTCAAAATAAATAACTTCCTTATTTCTAACTTTAACCAATAAAAATGGTTATTATTATAAAACTTACGTACTACTTAAGCTTAGCCAAACTTGCTCTTAACCATTTTTGAATGAAAAGTTCATGAAAGAAGGAAAGAAGGACAGGGCTTTATGAAGAAGAACAGATTAAAAATTAGAAACATATAAACAGGATGTTTGTAAAAAATGGTACTTAGT
The DNA here is from genome assembly GCA_023638005.1 of Forsythia suspensa. Lineage (NCBI taxonomy): Eukaryota > Viridiplantae > Streptophyta > Magnoliopsida > Lamiales > Oleaceae > Forsythia > Forsythia suspensa. Next base: position 21,790,757 of record CM042673.1, read on the forward strand.
GGCCATTTTTTATTTTCTCTCCTCCATACCTAGCCTCTCCAGAAAATTTCCTCATTTTTACAAATTCATGTTACAAGAAGTGTTTTAATTTTGTTCTTTTCTTTTCAGACAGTCTCATATAGCAAAAAAATTGAAACAGAAATTAAACAATATACACATACAAAATGTTTGTACATGCAGCAATACAGCAGCAGAAACCCATTTTGTTTAGTAAAATCACATCATCTAGGTTTAAACGAAAAAACCCTAACAGGACACCAGACAAGAAAATGTTAGAGCGGTACCGGCAAGAGAGAGAGGGCCAGACAAGGTTGTGATGAGAAAACCAGTCGTAGAGCACTGGCACCAGCTGCTTCCAATGAATATACCTTTCGTCCAAGGCGGCGTTTCTCTTCTCGCCGCCGGTGCCTCTCCTTTTAGCACTAGCCTCTTTCTCCTTGTCTCCTTTCGATTTCGTCGAGCCCTTTGGTCTTCCTCGCTTCCTCGGCTCCGACACTGGCGTAGTAGCATCCATGGCCAACTTTTTCAGCTTTTAAGGCGAGTACAGAGTACAGTCAGTGAGAAGCAGAGCTTAATGAGCAACTACGCTCCAAGTTTCAACTATAAAGAGGGAATTGCTTAAGAAGAACCAAAATGGAGGGAGAAAATCACAAATGGCCTTAGTTTATGATTTCATTGGAAATAGCCTCATTTATCTTTAAAGTTTTCAAAAATACCATGCGGAGGCGGAGGCGGAGGCGGAGGCGGAGGCGGAAGCAGAACGAGCAAAGCCTGAGCGCGGCCAGTGATCTATTGGGGAGCTCGGTTCTGCCCATTGCTCGTGTTTTTTACGAATCGAGCTTGCTCGGCTTGTAAATAAAACTTAGGGCTTGGCCCAGCCCTTGACTTGTCTAAACGAGCCAAAGATGGAAATGCGAAGTTCTTAGTTACTTCAACTAGACGAATCTTATCGATGGAATAATTAAGTTATAATTCATTGGTTCATCGTATGATTAACCATTTCTTTTATTTCGTCTCGTCCCTTAGTCCCGTCAGTAAACATTTTTTTCTTCTGGCTCGACCTTAGTTTAGTCTCGTCAGTCAGTGGGAGTCTCTGTTTGTGGTGACATAAATCCCTCCCTACAACTCATGAATTAGGAATTCTGACAAACAACAACAACAGGGTGTACTCATCACGAATTATGTGTTAATAAAACTAATTTCCCGCTACCTCTTCGCCAATCAATGGTCCGGATTCATTGCAAGCTTGCCGAGAGGATGGACCACCTAGTAAAGATTGTACTAGACATGAGTTCTCTGCTATCTTCACCCCGGCCCTTACTAATAGTAATGCAGAAGAAGCTGTTATGGGCCCACGGGCTACTCGGCCCGCTTACCACCCTTAAAATATAGTAGAAATTACACCCACTACTTCACTATTTCAAGAATATTTCTAATGTTACAAACTTATCTTTTTTATTTTAAAAATATTACTCATATACTATTATTATGTTAATAAATAAAATCAAAACAAAATATAACATTATACACAACCATTTTTACAAACCGCCATTCGAATTCGCATAGAAAAAAAAACTACCCCTAAATTAGGCGAAAATTTGTTATTTCCAAACACACCAAAATCATCTATTTTTTATATTTAAATGTTATTGATTGAATTGTTATCTGAAAATACATATTATGTTACACAATTTGTATTCTGTAATACTGACTGTCAAAGATGTTACAATTTGATATTGGTTAATTGCATGTAACACGTCTTTATTACAATCTGCTTTGTTTTAATCGATGTTAATATAATATTTTGATTGAGCACACTATTTTTTATATTTAAATATTCTTGATTGAATTGTTACTCGTGAATACAGATTATGTTACACAATTTCTTATTATGTAACATGTTACGCCTCATAAAAATACATCGACGTGGCATAAGACAAGTAAGCCCCCACACAATGATTCAGTTATAAAATAGGTACATTTGGCGACACGTGGAAAACGCCTTGAGAAATGTCCGGACTGCTTTTGAGAGATATTCGGACTGCTTCTAATGAAGGCAGCCCGGACACAATGGTCGAACCACTCCGAATGATTGACAAGACAGCTATAAGGCGGCATGGTTAACCTGACATAAAGTAAGAGTGTAAGAAAAGACAAATCAGCCATCTACAAATTCAGAGTCAGACGCAAAAGAAAACGGTGATATTAATAGTTTGATGGGACATGTGTCAATCACTCACTCTGAAATCTAACTCCACTCACTTGGACTTTAGAGATATATAAGAAAAAAGAAAAGAAGAGTAGAGGTAAGTATCTTTAGAATTTGGCATTTTGATATTGGTTTTTATTCCAAAATCATATCGGTCCGGCTAAAGCATAAATCCTAATTTGAGCGTCGGAGTGCATACAGCAACCACCCCGGTCGCCTATGCTAACCGACAATCTTGGTGTTTAAGTGTGCAAGAATTTCTTAGCTGGAAGAAAAGAAGACATCTCAGTGCTAATTGTAAATCCGACTAGGATTTGTGGTCAACATTTTGGCACCGTCTGTAGGAACATGAAACAAAACCACGAGGAAACACATGAAAAAGCATGGCAACACAAGAATGATGGATAAGGGATACTAAATTTGAAGAGACAAAACACTCGAGGGTTGAAGATTGGAAGTGATATAATTTCCTTTGAATAAAATGAGAAATTCCAGTCGAAACTTTGAAGTTATGAAAATATTTTCCTTTGGACAAAAGGAGAGATTTCAGTTGAAGATTTGAAGTGGTATATTTTCCTTTGAACAAAATGAGAAATTTCAGTTGAAACTTTGAAGTTGTGAAAATATTTCTCTTTGAACAAAAGGAGAAATTTCAGTTGAAGATTTGAAACCGCAAAATTTTCCTTTGGATAAAAGGAGATATTTTATGTGAAGATTTGCAATTATAATATTTTCCTTAAAAAAGACAAAATCTTACTCATATTTGGACAAACACAAAGCATTCCATTTCAAAAATGAAGATAAGGCTTGCCCTGCATTCGGGAGGCTATAAATTTCTGATTTCCCTTTGTATAATATAAAGGAAGAACAATTCACAAATCAACAATTATTTTGAACAAAAATAACGCAGTGAATGACGAGGACGAAAATACCCGTACTAGGCAAATCGGTGGACAACCGGAAGGAGAGAACGAAAGAGCCCCTGAGGTTACACAACTACACAGGCGTTGAAGGCGTTCTAGAGCACGCATGGCATGTAATATGGAAATCATGGCAAAACAAATGCTGGAAATACAAAAACAACCAGTGGCACAAACTGCAGTCCTAAATGCATATTTACAACAGGGACTTATGCCCCTTATACCACCTGCATACCCACTTTACCAGCCCCAAGAGTACTAGCACCATTATGGAGAAGCAGAAGGCCTACACTCATACGACTCATTGGAAAGACCAGGAGTCTCATATCGAGGAAATGACGAAAGGAGTCCACCGCAATACCCATATCATGGATACAATGCAGAAGGTAACTATGGAAACCCAAGTTTTCTCGCTGAATACTCTCAAGAACCATAAACCTCACAAGGGTCTAGTGTCTTTGACCGTTTGGGAAGCAAGCCTCCTAGAAATAAGAGGGAGAGGCGAGCGGCGGCTGCTGCAGTCGCAGCCCAAGCACCACACATACCCAGGCCATATCAATATCAACCCGCGCAGGATTCTGGCATAAGGCCGGTTCACATACCCAATGAAGGATTAGGACGAACCCAACAGGTCCGCTCCCCTGAAACAGTTTCTCTGCCCCAACTTCGATCCTATGAAATGGATGATGATGAGAAAACAGATCCTTTATCAGAAGGGATACAACGATGTAAAATCTCCCATGATTTCGAGATGCCTGAAATTGGCAAATACGTTGGCCGAGACGATCAAGATGATCATCTTTTAAATTACAATGCCAGCATGGGAATTGCCGGAGCCACTCCAGCACTAAAATGCAAAGCATTCCCTCTGACATTGGAGGGAAGTGCGCTTATATGGTACAATTTGTAATACATATTGTTATAAATATTGAAATTGAATGAATCGTGAGTTCTGTTGTGATTGTTACAGCTATTTCTGACAATGATGATATATATTTGACAATTATATTACACTTTAATTATGATATGTAATCGATGATCAATTTTTATTTTTATTTTTGTCCACTTTTCATTGCATGCCAACTAATAACAATAAAAGATTTTGTAATATATATATATATATATATTCCAATCAATTCCAGTGTTCAATGATTCAGTTACCATATGTAATATATAGTATAATAAATTTAAATAATAATTTTTTAAAAATAATATTTTTAGAATATATGTAACAAGAATATATTTTTATAATTCTTTTCAAAAAGTAGCTTATTTATATATATAAAAAAAAATCTCTAAAAAATACCACTGCAAATGGTTTGAAGCCCAAATTTTGGGTTAGAAAAAATACCACTAGGAATTGCTTGAAGTCCAAATTCAGGTTAAAAAGTAGGGTAAATTCAAGGCCGGTATTGTTTTGGCACTTATTGGCTCTAAAATCATATGGTTAAAACTTAATTTAATTAAAATCACATTTTAGAGCTAAAAGACCAATATACCCTTAATTGTAAAAAAATATTAATTGTGATACTGTTTTATTGTGATACTATTTTGTATGATATCTATAATACTGTTTTATTTAGATAATGTACATTGGTATATTTATACCATGTTTTTATCTTTTATACTGTTTTATTATAACAATTTTTAAACATATATTCTTGTATTACTAATGGAATATTTTAAGAAGAGTATCATTAATTCAACCATTAAAACATCTTGTACTTAGTTTTATATATGATAATATTTTGTCTATGATACTGTTTTATATAGATAATGTGTCATGGTACACTTACACCATGCTCTTATCTTTGATATTGTTTTATTATGATAATGTTTCAACCTATGATACTATTTTAATCTATGATAATGTTATTGAATGCAAACAGTATTAATGGTCTTATATTACTAATGAAATATTTTAAGAACAATATAATTACTTCAACTAGTAAAACATTTATGATACTGTTTTAATCTATGTTAATGTTATTGAATACAAATAGTATCAATAGTTTTGTACTACTAATGGAGCATTTTAAGAACAATATAATTACTTCAACCAGTAAAACAGATCTATGATACTATTTTATTTAGATAAAGTGATATGGTATACTTATACCATATTTTTATATTTGATACTATTTTATTATGATAATGTTTCAATTTATGAAACCGTTATTTTATTGGATTGTAGTTTATGTATGTGATACTATTTTATTAAGATATTTTCATCTATGATACTAATAAATTAAGATACATTTATCTGTGATACTGTTTTAGATGATGTATAATACTGTTTTGACAAACAAAATTAAAGATTGTTATTTTAAGCTAAAGAGACAACTTCAAACGACTAAAATCTATCATACACAGTAGCAAAACTATTGGTCTTGACCAGTTCGTCGAGACCATTCTGAAAACATATTATAATAAAAATTTTGAGCATGTATGCGAATTTTATACTCATTTCTGTTGTGATACTGTTTTTTGTGACACTGTTTTGTATAATACAGTATCAAACAACACACATGACTAACAATATAAAGAATGTGCCGATGGAAAATATTAAGGAAGTATTAAGGACTAACAACACATATGATAGTATTAAGGAACAAAACGAAGCTAACATCTTGTTTATTGTAGAGTCTAAGCCCATCCAATACTGCATACCAAAAAATCCTTATCACTTCTACTATAATTGATATATTGACACGAGTGTTTCTTGCTAGCTTAACTTTTTGGTGCTTTTTCTCTTGCTTGTCATGGCTTGAGCTGTGTTATCTTCTTTCTTGTGGACCATAAAGATGTGTTTGCATCTTTAGTTCCACACAACAAGAAGAACATATATATCTAAATGTCAAATTCTCACTCTCTTTATGCAATAGCAGTTATTGGTATCATTCTCATCATCAGAGATTGTCACTCTTTCAAAATTGGATCTACCAAAGCCCAATCTTCAGTTCCACACAGAAATAAGTACATATATATTTAAATGTCAAAATTTCACTCTCTATGCAACACCTCTCGTTGGAGCCATTTCCTTCATCAGAGATTTCAAGCTTTCGAAATTGGAGTACCTAATCCCAATCTCAAGAGACAACAAGTCATATAAATTTTTTTAACACAAACAATTTTACTCGGATGCTTGTCCCAAATGTAGGAGCAGAAAAATGAATGAGGACAGAGACATTGCTATTAAGCAAATTACATAGGCAATTAACATGGCAAAACATATAAAAGAATGAGCATTACTGGATGCTTAGTCAGTTTGAATAGGTATGGAAGAAGAAATCGAGCAAATAGCCACCTATTGTAAGAAAGAGAATCCGAACAAACAAAAATATAGGAACCAGCAGCTAGGTTCGCTTACAAGTAGGAAACATTTTTCTGGCACAAAGCCACAAATGTGAGAGAGAGAGAGAGAGAGAGAGAGAGAGAGAGAGAGATTCTACTACAAATCCTTACACTAGTTGGCTCAAGCACTTGGAACAACCAAGAAATCAATCGGCGGGGTAAAAAGAAGAAGCATGGAATTTTAACTGCGCCGTAGAAGAAGCACTTGTCGGAGGTCGCCGCCGGAGGTGGAGGAAGTTGTCGCTGGAGGTGGAGGTGGAGGTGGAGGTGGAGGTGGAGGAGGTTTGTGTAGGTGAAAGAATGTACCAATGGAAAATATGGTTAACAATTGTAATTTTGGAATTAATTTAAAATATTGCTGTAAAGTATGACTTAATCACAATTTTGAAAAAAAAATTGGCCTAATTTGAAGCAAGTCATGTGGAGGTGACTTATTGGCAATTTCTCCTAAAAAGTAAAATACGGTCAATCATTCAGTTTATGGTGTTGTTCGTTTTTTGTCATTAATAAAAAAAATTAAAAGTAATTATCCAACAGTAGGTCACCTAATTTTGACATATGGTAATTGGTTTCGATTTTCTTGCAAATTTCATCATTTCGTCGAAAGTCTCTTCAGTTTAACTAATTTAATATGTTGATTGTATACACTTAGGCACAGGTTGGAGCCCCTTCATGAAATCGTAGAGTCGGTCCTCTTCCGTCATATTTAGTATGGTGACCTACGTGCTACTATAACTGCATACGGCTCGCACAAACACTCATATATACATCCCGAGCCTTTTCTTCCACCTCTCTTCTCCAATCCACCTGACCCGGTGTGCTGCCTTAGTAAGTTTGATACCAGGGCATCTTTTTACACAATTGACATGTAATGATTCGGACACTAACGAATAAATTATGCAATACATATCAACCATCTTTAAAAAAAAGCGTATGAACTAAAAGCATGTTTTTACACATCAGCTTTTCATTATTTGTAAATCACCATATTGTGTTAGTAAATTGACAAAGTGAGCAGATTTGCAATTAAATTGAAATTGGATGATGTAATTGCATCAAACTGAAAACAAGTGAGTCAACAAAAAATTTAAAAGTTGGGTGACCTAAACTGACACCACCGAATGCAACTCTGCATAAATAGGTGACCCATAGATGCATTTAACCCAATGATAAAAAAACATGAAGGCATTCAATATAACACTTTTATATCTAGCTCAGGGATAAAGAGCAAAATTAAGATTTTTTTTTTATTACTATTTTATTTATTGCCTTTTTTATTTCACTAGTTAGATACGCATGCGTTGCACGTACTTTTATAATTATATGTTTAATTTTTAATATTTTTAAATTTTTTATTTTTTAATTGTTAATAATTAAAATATTAAAGTACTAATTGCAATAAAGATAAAAAAAAATATGGTTGTTGATAACATGTTGTATTGTATTGTTTGATGCTGATATTTTATTTATATTCATAGAAGTACAATTGCAATCAAATATGAGTTTTAGATAGTAGTAATACGAATAATAACGTGAACCATGATTAACTAAATAATAGTGGTAATGATTGACTATATAATATTGTACATTTGTTTGAATGGTGATTCCTTGTAAACAATATTATGTGTGTATGTTCTCTTTTCATTAAGCACATCTAATTTAAAGATGTAAATGAAAACAATATAAATGTAAGTAATAAACAAAAACTAAAGCCCTGTTCTCTTTGGTATTTTCAACCCGTTTTCCATTTTGTATTTTTGAAAATAGTCAAAACGTGTTCTCTTTACCATTTCCAAAAATACATTTTTGAAAACACCCAAAAATTTACAAAGAAAATAGAAAACGACATATTAGCCGTTTTAGCATTCGTGCTTTTCAAAACGGCCAAAACGTGCGTTTTGGCAGTGGAGGTTCCAGGTTCAATCCATTCATCCGGCATTCTGGCGTTTCTTCCTCTCTTTTTTTGATTTTACGCGGGGCAAAAAAATAATGATAATTATTTTTAATTCCAAATAATTCCAAGTTTTTCATTGTTTTTAAATATTTTTAATTATTTGTAATTCCAAATAATTCCAAGTTTTTCATTGTTCTTCATTGTTTTTAAATGTTTTTAATTCCAACAATAATTATTTTTAAATATTTTTAAATGTTTATAATTCAAAAAATAATTGTTTTTAATTGTTTTTAATGAATAATTGTTTTTATTTCCAAATAATTCTAAGTTTTTTTTTTATTGTTTTTAATTCCAACATAATTGTTTTTAATTCCAAGTAAGTCAAATTTCTAAAAAAAAATCAAAGAAACGCGTTTTCGAGTTTTCTGTTTTCAGAAATAATTTTCGAAAATTTCAAAAAGAACGCATTTTAAAAAATATCAAAACAAATACTCAAAACACAAAACACAAAATGAATTCAAAACACAAAACACAAACGCAAAGAGAACACCACCTAAAAAATTGTCAACGCTCGAACTCTCTCTCTCTCTCTCTCTCTCTCTCTCTCTCTATATATATATATATATATATATATATATATATATATAAAAAAAAAGTTTCAAATGTTAGTTGTGAACTATAATCACAGTAATCCAATGTATTAAAAATAATATTTTTATCTCCATTTTAGTTTTGACAACCATGATTTGAATTTCATTGCGATAATAAAAAAAGTTATAATTTTTTCATTCATTTTTTTAAATCTATCTCATTTCTTTCATCTACGTAATGCAAAAATAAAATAAAAAAAATAAAAATTTAAGATAATCTTTTCACCTTTATATTTAATCTAATATATTAAATATTTACAAAATATAATTATACATTTAATAATTTGTTAAAAATTTAATGTACGATAATAATGAATAATAAAAGAGTAATAAATAAATATTAAAAAATAATTGCATTCACGTAAGTACAATTACATTAAGAGATATGTTTTATATGGTGATAATACCAACAATAACTTTAACTCAGTGAAGATCTTTTGGTGATTTCAATTTTGATGATTGACGGTTATCAAATCTTATGGAATTAATGTTTTTGAGGGCTGCATTTTACAAAAATAAAATTAATAATTACTAATTTTATTGTGAAATAATGTAATTATTGAATACGTAATATTGTACATTTGTTGGAGTAGTAGTTCATTGTGAATAATATTTTTTGTGTATGATATCTTTTTATTAGACGTGTTTAATTTGACGACGTAAATGAAACTTCATAAATGTGAGTAAGAAAAAAATTAAATAAGTGTCAATACTTGCCTATGTTATATGAATATTGTTGACGGACAGAATTAAGATGAGAAGAACGTTTTATATATATTAATAAAATAAAATTAATTAAAAATAAAAAAAACTTTCACGCGTTAGTTCTAAACTATAGTATATGTTTGGTGGAGTTTAAAGATTTTGAAAAAAATTGGTAAAATTTGTGGTTGAAAAGTTGATAAAAATTTTAGGTCCCACAAAATATGTTTGAAAATGAATTTTAAAAAAAATTAAAAAAAAAATTGAACCAAACATGTTCGTAATAACTGTAATCTAATGTATTAAAAATAATTTTTTTATCTCCATTTCGGTTTGGACAACCATGATTTGAATTTTAATGCGGTAATAAACAAAGTTACAATTTTTTCCATTCATTTTTTTGAAACTCATTTCTCATTCATTTCATTTGCGTAATGCCAACAAAAATGAGATAATCTTTTCACCTTTATATTTATTTTAATAGATTAAATACTAAAAAAATTTAATTGTACATTTAGTAAATTGTTGAAAATTTAATGTAATAAAATATTAAAAAATAATTATACATTAATGAATACTAAAGGTGAATATGGAATTTAAAAAAAAATTGTAATGGTAGAATAATAAAAAAATATTTCACTTTTTAAGGACATTTTAGATGTAGTATAGATATAGATTAAAAAGTGCATTTTAAACTAATCCAAGACGCATTTACCTAACTACTTAAGAACACGTGCTTTGTGCGTGTTTTTGAAATAACATCGTGAATTTACTTTTGTTTGCTAAAATTTGTAAATAATAAAATTTTGATAGCTATTTCTTTATTTTATCTATCCAACCCTCGATCAGTTATACATCGGTCACTTTGATTAAAAAGATTACAAAAACTCTTAATTTGCTTGGAATTTCAGAAAAAATAATGGAGTACTAAACATGATTAATCGTGAACTTCTCAAAAGAGAGTCGAGACACCAACAAACAAGTAAATTATAGCTTTTCAATAATTAAAAGTTTTTAATTTATATTCCGCCTAATTGTTAGACATTTGAACTCGAAATCAGTCATTGGTTGCCCTTTTTTTTTCTTTTTTGCGCTTGAAGATGATTTTCGTTAATATGGATATACTTGATATATTAAATGTCAGTTTGAAAAGAAATTCTTGTAAAACATTAAAAACTTCAAGTGCCATCACATTTTAAAATTAGCATATTGTAAAGAAATTATTTCAATTTAAAAAAATAGTCCAAATATATCATTTTAAACTTTTATAAAGAAAATTCAAGCATAAAGAAACTAAAATTGGTATTTCCACACGACACATTGAAAAGCCAATAATGATTGGTAACCCATGTACATGCTTTCTACATTTTATTTTTCATGTATAAAAGTTAAGGCACAAATAAGAACTACATTTACAACTGTATACACTTGGTGCATTTTCACAAGTGAAGTAACACATCTCTACAAGTTTGGTCTTCAGTACTACAATTTTAACAAAAGTCACACTTCTTCAACTTTTAAAAAATATAGATACTCTATTGCGATTGTGTAGTGATATTGGTTTTCTAAATATTCTTTATTCTAGGGAGTAGGTATTTTATTAGCGCCACGACTCTTCAATATAAGGAGTAGTGTATACAAGTTTCAATTTTACCCACCATTTTTATCATTATTGAGAAAAATCATAAACTTATCGATAATAAAATTCACAATAAAACTCATTAGTCATCTTCATTTTCACTTTTATCTTCGCATGGCAAAATTTTTCTTGATAGCATGCCATTATCAACAAAATATTGCAGAATTCATCTCCATTTGACAAATTCTGACAACACCAAATGATCTCTTCGACAATTTCTCCTCCAACTGCGTCTCCACCAAGAAACTCACGTCACCGTCAGGGCCGTAACGCACCCAAAAGCCAGACGCAAAATTGCAATAACAATTGCTGCGCTACCAATATCAACATCTATTTCAGGATAATTAGGCCATTTGTGGTAATAACAATTCAGAGTTTTACCTAATAGGCACGCGTTCTCACTGCAGTTTTCACGATCTATGTCCATTCACAATTTTGTTTATGATCCTAAACCTATTATTGTGAAAAGCATCTGATCCATGAATAAATTGATACATTAGTGAATTCTAGTGGAGAGTGATTGTTAGAGTTGGAAGCTAGTGTTTAAATTAATTATATTTAATTCATGAAACGAACGGGTGTAGATAGATGGATATGTGAAAAATTTTAAATGCCTTAGTTAAGATTCAATTGAATCAATTTTAAAAGTATTTTAAATTAATCAATGGCAAATTGAAAATTTTAAAATATGAGTGAGGATATTTGGTCAAAAAATATTTTTCTATTTTAGAGTCTTTTAGACATAGTATAGATATAGATTTTAGATGTAGTAAATGTATAGATATAGATATAGATTAGACTTAAAAACTAATGTAATAGTAGATTTTTTATACTGCGCCGCCAGCGCATTTTTATTAATTCCAAATCGGATATAAGTTGAAACAAAAATAAGTATGGGGAGTAATTTGGAAGAGGAAAAAAGTTGGTGACCAACATGAGAAAATGCTATAAGTTGGGCTCCCCACCAAATTCACCAATGGTCGCTATAGATCTTTGCTAGGAAATAAAACTCGGAATAACAAACTTATTAGTTGAAGCCAACGAATCGAATTGCCGTATAAAGTATGAACCCTTGTTTCATCCACACATGAACGCGCAGATAAAAGGAGAGTGTGTGGAAAATGGAGGGTTACCCGCCAATACGTGAGATTCCTAATGAACCTGTTGTTAAGCGTTACAAGATCGTATGGCGTGTTATACTCATTTTTAACTTTGCTCTTGGAGGTCAGTTCCCTTGAACAATTTTCTCCACCCCCAAAATTTTATAAATTGCTTAAATGTTTGTTTTATTATTAAATTCATGAAAGCCGTTAAGAATGTAATTTGAATGTTATCTTTTGTTTATTATTTTAGTTGGTTGATTTTTGGGTCTGGGTATGTGATGTGTGCGCGGTTTTAGAGCTTTGAAATTGGTGCATTACGATTGTTTATGTGCTTGATGATACAGTTAATCAGTCTTTCATAAATTGCGTTGGTGAATTGAACTATGGGGTCTGATTAAAATGGCATTTTTCTTGTCCATTTATATTTTGCTAATGTGCTGTTTGTTTCAGTGAAAAACAGTAAACGAAAAGGAACAAGTGGGAATGATTATTTGCACAATTATTATGAATGAAAAGTATATTCTTGGTATTTGAAGATGTACTACTTTTTGGGCGACGTGCTTCATTATTTTTAGTGAAATTTTCCATAAATTTGCTATGATTTAAATGAGATGCATGCTTATCTATGCTGACAATTCACTATCTTTGTATTTGGTCCAATCATTGAATAATTGTGCTGCTTTTGAAGTTCTATGTTTGTAAGGGAGTATGGAAAGTGTCGAATATCTGGTGACCAGTGGACTTTCTTGTGGATCTCGAAAGTTCATTCAGTTCAGCTAGACAAAGGGTTTGGAATAAACCTTTTATTAAATCCGCAAAATATGTTATTAACACTTCTTTGGTTAAAACTTATCATCATTGAGATTTTTAATACTGTTAAATCATAATCTTGCTGTTTGTCTTTTGTATGAATGTTTTAATCTTCACATGACAAAAACATCTTTTGGAGTTCAGAATAGGATTGGGATTGTCAGTCAAAATTTTCAATTTACAGATGTATAATATTTAATTGCTTTTAATTTGTATATGAGATGTGCAGGAACTTAATCCTTGTAGTACCATAAGCATAAGAAACTTTCATTTGCAGATTGAGGTCAAAATCTTGCTCTATGGGTTTCTTAAGAAAGAATGTGCCTCTATTTTGTGTTGCTGTATTTGTTTGGTCTTTATTTAACTTCTGGTTATGGTAAAAGGTTGGAAAGGATCGACATGAACAAATTAATACTGAGCTGGAACTTGGTGGAGTGTCAAGAGGGTGCAAAAGTAAATGATAAAAGAAGTTAGGAGATTACTATATAGGCATCTACTTATAAGATCTGTGGATTTTGAGTTGAGATGAACGTTGAAAGCAATCAAAACATATCAAGTTTTCCATGCTTGGTATGACTTGAGAAGGAATGTTCATGAAAATGGCTTCACTGACTGATTTTATTTCTTTATATGGTATGCAGTATAGAATGATGGTAGCACTGGAAAAAATTTAATTTTACCGAGGAACGTCCAGTTCTCCTCCTTCCCCCAAATTGGTTTTCGTGCCCCTTTTTGACCCCCTAGGAACCTCCTTCACCCATTAGTTAATTTAATTTCTTGCATCTATTAAGTACTTATCTTGATGTATGAATTGGTGTCTTGGTGGTGAAATTCATTCTTTTGGTGGAGGCAAAAGAGGGGTATTTTGTAATGAGGGTTGTTCTTTGTAGGTTTGTGGTGGTTGATAGTAGGTATTGGAAATGCAATGCATAGGTGGTTGGTTGTGGTGGTGGTGGAGTATAGTTAGAGGTGGAGTTGATGGTTGTTGTAGGTAGTGGTTGCTGTGCAAGGTTAGCCCGGAAAATGGGGGGAGGGTGTCGGCGTGGATATGTGTCAGTAGGGAATGATAGCTAATGGTGTTGGGGCTGATAATGGTTGGGCGGTGGTTTAGGTGATGTCAAAATCTGTAATAGAGATAAGAGATGGTTTTGCATTGTTGTGGCATTAAATGTTTATAATGGTTGTTGTTGGGTAATGGCGATAGATGTCTGTAGCATAGGATGCATGATAGTGTTGATTGGTAATGCGGGCTTTGGCTAGATGGTGTCATAGGCGACAACAAGTTGTCACTCATGAGGTTGTGCGCTATGACAGTTTGGGCTTGCAATTATCAGGAATAGTGCCGTGGAAGCAAGATTTATTTTGATGTACCTAGACATTTTTCTGATCATATAAATAAATATGATTTATTTATTTTCCATGATTCAATATTGTTTTTTTTTTATTGAGCAAATATTAAAGGCCCTAGGGTTATATTTGAATTATGAATTTTGCACATAATAGATTTATGTGCGGAAACTATAATTCATAACCTATAACCTAACTTTTGTTCATGATCACTAAATAAAGTTATGTCTTTTGTCTGTAGAATCCTACTGTTAACTACTTCACAAGTGGGTGAGTAGTTTACCTTAACTACAGAAATTAAGACCTCTAAGTGGAAGTACTAGTGTATTTGGAATGCATTGGACAAGACTACGTGAAATTTAGTTTAGTGTAAGGACTCTTAAATGGTTAAAGTTTACTGGATCGATAAAAAATAGGTTATTTTGATCTTGAGTGGATAATGAACCTTGTTATGGTCTAAGATTTAAGATAGATACAAAAGAGTGAAACTATAATTTGATCAACACCTCATTATCTCGGAGTGCACTATTACAAATATTGGGAACATATATTCACAAGCTCTTTAACGAGAGTTAAGTATCTCCTTCCGCATTTTTTTACTTTAGATAAATCTGTGCATTCAATAATTTAGTAAAGATTTTTTTGAATTATTGTATTTTTAATTTGATCACAATTCGGTAACTGTTTTTTCCACTATTGCGTGTTGGATACAATAATAGTACTGTGAGGTGATCCCTGTTGGTTTCAATGAAAGAAATTTTTAACTGTTTACTTCCACTTCATTTATGTGTCTTTTGGGGTCTTGAAACCGCCAAAATTTAGGTAAAATATGTTGGTTGGTAGCATAAACATATGGCTTTTTGTGTTGTGGACTGGGATGGTTTGGGTCTGCGACACAGGGACTTTTTTGACTGTTATGGTTCACAGTGGCAGTTTACTATTATGTGGCAAGGAGGTGAGCTGTAGTGTGTAGACAATGTGGAGGCAGTTGAATGGAAGTTGTTTACTAATTTTTGCAGTAAGTTGCTCGGGGCGATGCTGGTGGCTTGATTTGAGTTTGGCGGTAAAAGATAGGTCTTGATCGTGTCATTTGAGCGTGGGGAGTTCATTAATGACTGGGGATGGCTAAACCGATAAACTGTCGTGGAAAATTTTGAAAAATGATATTGGCTTTTGTAGGAAATGATCCCACCAAGATTCAGGGACAAGATTCGCCATTTCATTGCTATCATTCCAAGATACAAGTACCACCTTGGAAAGTGGATACTTTCTTTTTTATTTTTAAAATAGTGATTATTGAGAGTTATCAAAGTTCTCACTACATGGGAAGTATGATGTTCCTCTATGTGTCTCCCATTTCAGATAACTTACTTAACATTGTTTAAGTGATCTACTAGATATTTTTTTTGTACATCATTATTTTAGACAATTGCAACACTAAAGCAAGGATAAATAAGTTTCTTGAGAACTATTGATAGCATATTTGAATCTACTAATCGCTTTATTTGTGATTTTAGTAAATCTAGTGGCCGAGCTACATGGGTTCAAGTGGGGGCAGTTGCCCCCGCAGATTTTCTGTATTTTTGTTTTTAATTGTAAATTAATTATTTTATTTTATTTTTCTATATTATGTTGTTGCATAAAATTTTTGAAACTTAACTTTTGACCTCACAAGAAAATGTGTCTAGCTCTGCTTTGAGTCAGAAGGATTGTTCATGCTTCCACATGAATTTTGTTGCTTAATTATCTTACATGTTTCCCCCCTTTTGTACAAACCTGATGATCATTCTTGATATTGACTAGATTCTAGTGTAGGGCTAGGCACTGGTTGGGTTGGGTCGTTTTTTGACCCAACCCGATCCAAAAACCGACTTGGTCGGTTTGGGTAATGTTCAACCCAAACCGACCCGAGCCAAACCGAATCGGTTTGGGTCGGTTCGATTTGAGTTTATCGGTTTGGGCTACAACCCAAAAGTTTGGACTTGAGCCATTTTTTGGTATCAAATTTGCATTGGTGCCAATTTTACAACTACATTTGGACCAAAAACAAGCAAATGATCCATTTAAGGTGTTTGTGTCAAAAACAAGTAAATGATCCATATTAGTATATTACAATGGACCCATTTCACAATAAATATTACTAATTTTAATTTTAATTAACCTGGGTCCATTTGCGATGGAGAGCAGCTTAGTGGTGAGTGGTGACTGGCGAGAATGGTGGATAGCGGCTACTAGCGAGTGGTGACCGGTGTCGGCGATGTGGAGTGCTGTAATGCTGTGTGAGAGACAGAGATTTAGGGCTTTTCAATTCATCCAGCGTGTGTGACTACAGGATTTTGCACATTGCAATTGTGATTCTGTGAAAATTGAAAAGTGAAGAGTGTTGGGCTTGGGTGAGTTGGTTGTTTGTTGCCTTGTTGGGTTTGGGTCCCGATAACTACTTTTTTATTTCCCAACCCGAACCGGACCATTTTTCTTGAAAAAACCCGACCCAAACCGACTTGAGTCGGTTCGGGTCGGTTGGTTTTGCGGTTCGGGTTTTTTGCCCACCCCTAGTAGGGGGTCCCATCATACCAATTGTTTGATTAATAAATGTTTATGCAACTGTGCAAATAACTTTGCTGATTTGCATGAGACTAAATAAGATATTCATTGATCACCTTTCTAGACATCTACTGATAGTTTCTTCCTCATTTTCTTGGAAAGCGAGGATAAACAAGATCCCTGATAAGTATTATCAACATCTGTGAATCTACTTATTGTTGCCATGGATTGTAGAAAAGCCTGATCCATGCTTTTATCAAATGTTTTGCTTCTTTATCATCATTCTTGGTACCAATAAATTCAGGTAAAGGATGTCCTGTCACTACAGTTTTTAGTATCATTGTGAATTGAAGATATGCATGCAGAGGCTCTCTTTCTTTCCTCACCCGTAAGCTCAAGTATGAAGTGCCTTCTGTTTTTTGATATGTTGTTATGATTGCTCCAATTGGCAAGTTGAAATGTGAAACTTTGTCTGAAGGATGAAATGATTCTTTGTCAGTCATTTGTAATTTAGAATAAATAATGCAAAGAACCTATATAGATTCTAAACACGCTGTATTTGTTCTGCATTACATGTTGATCTTTTTTTAAACGGTACATTTTGTTTTAGCCATTTCTGGGTATCATCTGCATTACTTAGAAAAAGTAGCAGCATAGTATAAGAAAGAAACTGGAGTAAGAAAAACTGTACAAGAGTTTATATAGATAGTTGAAAATGGGCCAGATTATTTATAAGGGATTTGTTTCCTATTTTTTCTTCCTCTGTTTTTCTTTTTCACGTGTTCTTCCTGTTTCAACTGGTTACTAGAAATTTCTTTTTCATATTTTACTTTTTAAATGCTCTTAAAATATCTCTGACCTAAGTAATTATATTGTTGTTTTGCAAAATTGATCTGGGGAAACTGAGTCTAGTGAAATCTTCAAGCAATTAAATCTTTTTAATCTTTTGTTTTTGCAGCATATATGTTCGCGCAGGCAGGTAGGAAAGAAAGAGTCAAAGAAAAAACTGAAGAACGAGCTGAAATTGTTTCCACTCCAACAGCAACAACTGCTCCCACTTACGAGGAACCAGCATTCTCTCCTCCTATCCCAAGGCCTGTGATGGTGCGACAACCCATTCCTGAAAATGAGCAACGGGAACTTTTCGAGTGGATGCTGGAAGAGAAAAGAAAGATCAAACCCATGGATCGACAAGAGAAGAAGCAAATAGATGAAGAGAAAGCTATTCTTAAGCAGTATATTCGCTCAAAGTCCATCCCCAGTATCTGATGGTTTGTAGGCTGTTCTTTATTGAAAAAGTTTGTTGCAGTAGGTTCTATTCTGCTCGTGCTTCATAGTTTTCAGGACTTAACATCTCTTTTTATATGTGGCCATAATGCCACGTTTGATCATTAGACTAACCGGGCGCTAGGATGTTGCTGAGTCAGATAACTTCAACTAGAATCCTTTTCCCCTCTATTCTTATTACTTGTGAGGGAACAGAACACAAGTAAATTGCTCAGTGAAGAGCAAAATCTTAAGATGTTATGATTTGTATTAGTGTTTTCTTGTGTCATTTCTTGATTGAATATTTTGTTCACTGTTGCTCCTAAATAGCGCAGAAACTTTTTGATGAATGCAATATTTTGGCTTTTTGTTAAGACTTGTTCCACACTGGTCCTAACAAACTTATAGAAAATGTCTCTTGGTATATAACGATCATCTCTTATGATAGTTGCACTTGGGGCTTGTTTGGATGTGCTTAAAAAAATGATACCATCTTAAAAGTAAAATAAGGGGCTTGTTTGGGTGTGCTTGAGAAAATGATACCATCTTAAAAGTAAAATAAGTAAAATATGTATGTTTGGGGGGAAATTGGTGCAAATGGTCCCTAACCTTTGCTCTGATTGTGCAAATGGTCTTTAACCGTTTATTTTTTATGGAGTAGTCTCTAACATATCTATTTAGGTCTTGTGATTAATTTGCTTTTATTTAATAAAAAAATAATAAAAAAAAAAAAGACAAATATGTTTTTATTTTTATTTAGAAAAATTTTCAATTGGATTTCTAACCTTTGTAAAAAGTACAAATGGACCCGATACTTTTATTTTTTAAAAAAATTGAAAGAAACTAACAAATTAATAATATACTAAATTATTTTGTATATTTTACGAATTATTTTAAAATAACTAAAATTTAAGGTCATAATTATTAACAAACGTGTTAATTAAAATTATTTTATTATTATTAAGTAATCATTAAAATTTAAACTTTAATTTTATTATTACAACATAAAAAAATAACTTTGTCACAAACTTAATAATCAAATATTATTATTTCATTGAGTTATTCGTTTATTAACTATAAATATTAGAGCTCAAATTATATTCTTCATATTTTAATTTATCGTTTTATTATCGTTCAAAAATAATTAACACAAAATGTGTAAATTAATTTTTGTTAGTATTTTTATGTTAAAAAAACATAATAAGATTGATTCAATATCATAAATTATATACGCCATTTTGTTATTTATTTAACTTAATTTGTATTCAAAATTTTCACATCACATAACAATTACATATACCTAAAGTGCAATAATTTTATATTTTTCTCTTATGAAAGATTTATTTGACACGACTATAGTGATATTGTTGATGTCAGAATCTGTATTATCCACGTGTCAACAGATCTCCAGTCAATTCTCTGCCAGCTTATATGTTACCTGCACACTAGGATGACCGTTAGATACCAAGATCACTGGGGAAAAAGGAGTCGACGATCATTGGTACTCCGACGATCAAGTCAACTGTTGGTATATGGAATAATATACGGGGGGAATAACAATTAAGTGTGGGAGGGACAAACAGACAGATATTTAAGCAGAGTTTTAAGGTGAGGATAATGCGTAAGAGGTGTGTACTTTAGAATAACCGGAGTCTTCGTATTTATAGCTGCAGAGTCCTAATTATTCTGTGTAAGCAATCAATTAGAACTTTGATTAGATTCTCTTTCCTTATAGGATAGATGGTAATTGGACATGGACACAATCTCCTAGATTTCGGTCCTTATCTGATTGGATTTCCAATATTATGTTGCCTAATTATTGAGAAGATTGGTATTCGTTTTCCTTGTAAGAATCCTTATGAAAATCAAACACAATCTTTCTTTAATTACTTATCTGGTTATCCCAAAATATCAGATTACGAGAATATGAAGACCAGCGAAGCGCTCCAGATTGGCCATGAATGTCGAGGCCCTTCATGGGCTTCGCTGTGATTGATTCAATAGTGTTAAGATGTTCGATGCATCTCCGAGGCCTTTTGAGAATTTACTAGGCCCTTGCTAGACCCCCGAGGCTTTTGATGACGTGGAGGTCTTACCAAAATCGGGTGGTAACAGATATATTAAATATGCTAAATTAAATATTGTTTAATAAATGTATCAGACTTATTTGCACATTTTGCAAATGTTAGAAATCTAATTGTAATTTTTTAAAACTAAAATTAAGGGTATTTTTGTATTTTTTATCAAATAAGGACCAATTGTGCACTTAAATGGATAGGTTAGGGACTACTCTACTAAAAATGAAAGGTTAAAGACCATTTGCGCCAATTTTCCATGTTTGGGAATTCACTTATAAATATAGAAAATTAATGTGACAGTTTACCAAAATGCCCTTTATAGGCCAAGCAATTTTCAAGATCGTTTTATCAATTTAAAAAAATTTAAGGGCAATTTAGTAAATGTGTTGGCCAATTAAGAAAATAAGGCAATAAGTACGATGTGAAATATTTATTGCTTATCCTATTTTTATCTTAAAATTATGACTTTTTTTTTTGTTGGGAAATTTGCGCAAATGATCTCTAACTTTTGCTTTTAATGCGACAATAGTCTCTAACGTTTGTTTTTTTGCATAGAAATCTTTAACCTACGTATTTTGGTGTGCAATTGGTCTTTATTTAATAAAAAAGACAAATATACATATAATTTTAATTAGAGAAAATTACAATTGGACACATAAACAAGGGCGAATTTAGAGTAGGGGTAGTGGCCAGTGAGGACAATTGATTTTAAAATTTTGGTTTCGTTCCTAGAAAAATTTAAATTTTGTAATTTTGCCCCTATAACAAAAATAAAAATCATAAATTTACTTCAATGATAATAAATGGTGTCCAGTCTAGAGAAATGCTATATGTACATAACTCTTCACAGAATGGTTCACAGAAGATGACGTGGAGTCACTTTGCCCATTATACCCTTAATATTGCTTTCCCAATTTTTGTATACATTGGAGAGAGAATCATCTGTCAGCGATTAAAAGAAAACATCATCCCCTTAAAATTCCAACACACGCAACCGGCAACCGTTGACAGCTCCGGCGATCGGCAACTCAATCACAGCTCCGGCGACCGACGACTCATTGACATATACGGCGTACACTAGCTCCACCGGTAAGTATGTCATTATAATGATTTTATTGATTTTATTTAGGTTCTTGTTATTTTCAGTTCCGGCGACCCATTTCATAATTAGGGTTAGCTGAATTTTTGTATTAACTTCTTCCATAGATGTATTCCGGCGCGCTACATAGAAATCACTTTGTATTAACTTATTCTATTTCATAATTAGGGTTCTTGATAATTTCAGTTCCGGCGTGCCAGGTAGAAATAATCAACTTCTTCCACTCATGTATTCCTTATATTCTGCTTAAATAAAAAAACCCACCAATTGCACATATAAATTTTTTTTTTTGTTTACAACTACTTCAGATTGTAAAACACTCTAAGGAATTAGAATTGTTGTATTATATATAGGAATTACATCAGCTAGTTACAATTTGTTGTATATGGGAATTACAATTTGTTGTTGTTTATATACAGTTACAATGGTTGGGAAGAACCAAGGAATTTGTTATAGTTGTAGACGTCCAGGGCACTACTTGTCGCAATGCCCGAAAAAGCAACGATGCCCACTCTGTAGAGTGGGCTTTGTGAAATGTATGGAAGTGGAGAAGAACACTGTGAACAAAGGGAGGCTATTTTTTTGTTGTAGTAGCAACTGTGGTTATTTTAAGTGGAGTGAAGGTCAATCAATTGGGATGTATGATGAAGGTGAATCAAGTGGCGTTTCATTGGATAAATCTGCGGCCAAAGACGAAATTGAAGATTTATCTCGCATATTCAAAGTGTTTGCTCGGATATCCGAAAAAGAAGATGTGGAGATATCACTCAACATAACAATTCGCAAGGGTAAAGGAAATGTAGAAGATAATGGGAAAGGCAAGAGGCAAGAATAACGCAAATCACTCAAGAATAACATTTGAGTTGTATTTGACGATTGAAATTCGTTTTTTGTAACTTTCATGTATAATGTAGCTTTTGTATACGTATGTATGAATGTAATATATTATATGAATTTATCATATTGAAAATTAGAGTTGTGTTTTTTATTGATGAACATAAAGCTTTTTTTAATTGTTTTCAAACAAGTGCATTATATTCGAACACTTTGGAGAGGAGAATTGAAGTTCGAAGGGATGCACAATGCAGAAGTGGACCTTACTTAAGGCATGGGCACGCTTGATAATCGGTTTACCAATGTGAAGCGAACTTTGTTCAAGCCGTGGGCACGCCTTCTCGACTCGAGCGTTACGCGCCAAAGACAATTTTGATATTTCCTGTTGGCTTCAACTTGTAAGTGTCCATCCAAATCAAGTAAAACACAATCTATAGCATATCAAAAGTCCCTAAACCTAAAAAATAGTCGCTTTAATAATATTACAAGTACAAGATTAAGGAACCATGGACAAAAATATTACATTACAAGCATTACAACTACAACACAATGCTAGATTATGGAACCAAGGCAAATATAAAATCCATTACATGTAGACAATTGGTTTACATTTGATGACACTGAAATTATCCAATATAATTGGTCTTAAGTAAAGATGAATTCCTATTACATAGGATATTGTAATCCCTGCAAATTCACTCCATATGCTGGACTCGAAGATGGATATTGTAATTCCTACAAACAAAGGTCCCATCATTAGCATTTGATAATCGAAATTTAAAATTGAAATGCCTATGACGAATATGCAACAACAATCGATTTTGGACTTATATTACCAGCAAGTGTTGTGAGAAAGAAAGGGGAGTAGACATAGGGTATTGTTCTTCTTGCGATGCTTGAATGAAGGTGGCTCCTTCTTGTGTAGTATTTTGGCTTGGACTCTTGCATTTTCTTGATTTCGAACTAGACTGTACAACAACCAAAGGATCAATTGTTAGAATCTAATATGTGAAGACTGATGCTACAATTAAACTGAGGAATGGTAGAAAAAATACATTTGCTTTCCTCGAGTTCTTTTCCAATGGGCCTTTTCGACGAAGTTTTTTTGGAGCTCCTTTAGTTTTCGAGCATTTTGGATCCATAATGTTTACGCTTCCAATTTTTTCCACTTGTCCGCAATCAGATCCTACCTGTACACTACTATCGCAGCGGAGATTACTTCCACTACTTGGTCTTGATTTTGATTGTAACAAATTACATGATTGACATTCAAGCCACTCCATTATCTCTCGGGTTCGTTCTTCATCGTCCGCGCCAAATCGCCTACCTTAGCAAATGCACGACACATATCATCATATCGTTGTTGTCCGTGAGTACTTATCCAACCATCATAATTGATTTTGACCCTCGTGTGCGGCCTCACCGACATCTCGCCTCCATCTTCTCAAAATATACATATCGTGAAGTGTTCGACATCATTACGGATCAATCATCGAGATAGCATGCCCGCAAATTATTCCCCTAAACTCGAATAAGTGACAACCGCAAACAATTTGACATTTATCTCTTTGAAACAAAATCAGAATATTTTTTTCTTCACGCCTTCATTCAATATTATATCCTCTCGTACCTCATACTTCATACCCAAACATTCCTCTCCTCAGAGATAACTTCACAATATACCTTTCCCATGAATTCTTCTTGAAATTCCCTAAATTTTGATATTGTGTAGATAGCCCGAAATTGCTTCTCCATTTCATACTTTGTTGCACATGGTACCATTTGGGAAAATGATTTAAAATCTGCTTGGAACTCTTTTTCTACTTTACTCCTCAATACTCGTTCATATTGTTCAACAAATTGTTTTAATGAGGTTTTTGCATGGACATATCCATCAAAAAAGGCATTCATACTCTCACTCCGTTGGGTTGTTGACATCCCAGCCCAAAAACTGGTTTTCAAGAAACATGGTACCCAACGGCCTCGATCTCTGTATAATCCAGACAACCAACCATTTTCATGTAGTGCATACATATCAATCATTGAATTCCAATCTTGTTCAAATTCTTCGGGAGTTTGTGATTCATATACCACTGAATGTACAGAAGAAAGTATTAAACCCTTGTGCAAATGGTTGCCAAATTTTTTGGGTAATTTCTTCAGTATATGCCACAAACACCATCTATGCTTCGTCTTTGGAAAAACAATTTGAATTGCATTTTGCATAGCCCTATCTTGATCGGTAATGATTCCATTGGGAGCTTGATCATGCATGCATTCAAGCCAAGTCCTAAATAGCCAAACAAAAGTCTCGGTATCCTCATTGGACACTAAACCACATCCAAGAAGTGTTGATTGCCCGTGATGGTTCACACCAACGAAAGGGGCGAATGGCATGTCATATTTGTTAGTCAGGTATGTGGTATCGAATGTGACAACATCCCCAAATTCCTTATATGCTTGTCTACACCTATTATCTGCCCAAAATACATTTTTCAATCGAGACTCTTCGTCCAACTCCATACTAAAGTAAAAACCAGGACAATGTGCTTGCATTTTTGAAAAGTAAGCTTGTATAGCAAGAGCATCCCCTTCTCCAAGTCTTAACCGTCGAACTTTTTCAATGTAGTTCCTACAATCTTTTTCGACACATGTCATATTGTCATATCCACCCGCTTCAACAACAACTGAGTTATAACTTTTGTGTAAAGGAATTCCAGCTATATCACCTACTTCGAGCTTTCTTTTTACTTGTGCACTCAATTCTCGATTGCATCGATATAACCTGGATTTGGAAGGACTTACTTTGTGATTATGCTCAAGATAGACTGTGTTAATTCGCCATGTTCCACAAACCTCTGAACACGCTGTCATCTTAGCTTTACACCCCGTTTGACTAGTTGGTTGAGGCTTTAAAGAAGTGGTTGTAGTATTAGTTCTCCGGCCTTCCCTAATACATGCAAAGGTCACATATCTTACAACCCCATCATCACCCTTCTTCGAATTTCTTTTCCGAACAGGAAATCCTACACGATATGCATAACTTTTGTAAAATTCATACACTTCATTATAGTCCTTAAACTTCATCCCAACCTTTGGCACAATCTCACTATCTTCTCCACATGTCATCATATAATCCGAACCATTATCCTTTCAATCTCATGACCGGATTCTTGAAACAATCATCATCCACCCATAATACATTCCTATTAACTACCTCATTATCCGAATATGATATTTCATTTCCTGGATAGAAAATAGGACATTTCAAAGAAAATAACATATTTTAGTGGAGGTGTTATTTGAGCAGTTTAAGCAACAAAAAAAATATTAACATTTCAATATTATTATTTTTAACTACCACTACGTTCAAATTAAAACCACGACAAAGGCGATTATCAAAAGCAATAACCAATTTCATCGTAGATAATGACAACAATATGTGTTCGTCACACTATATGAATTGCGAGACCCAAGGTTTAACATCAATCTCAGAAATATCGGGACCCAATATATACCTGTTTTCGTCATTGTTGTCAACTTCGCCGGCGATGATAGTGGAGAAGATATACCTCGTCTTTGCTGTTTTTTTTCTTTTGATTCCACTACAAATGTTGAAATTACAGATGCTGAAATGGGCTGATTTCGCCGGCAATGATGGTGGAGAAGAAATGTTGCCGGTGGTGGAAGAGAAATGTCGCCGGTTTATTGGTAATGGGCTGACTTCCCAGGAACTTTTTGGCGGAGAAGAGAAAATTTTTGGCGGCCTAATTATGTTTCTGAAAATGAAAATGGGCCTTACCTTTATCATGATATTTTGGCCTTTTAAAAAAGTCACTCCACGTCAACTTCTGTGAACCATTCTGTGAAGAGTTATGTACATATAGCATTTCCCTGATAATAAATGGTGTCTAGTCTAGTGGCAAAGATTTATTTTTGTAATGAGGTGGATTTGGGTTCAAATCCTAGCTGCTTTAATTTTTTTTTTTTTTTTTTTTGAGAAATTTGTGCAATTAATCTCTAATCTTAAAAAATAATTTTTAATACCAAGTTTTCTTCCATTTGCATATTTTGTCTTTTTACATAATTCTATAAATTTCAGTATAATTTTTTCGTGTTTTAGAAAAGTAAAGTTGGCAAAATAACACAGTTAATACTGAACATAATCTTTGACTTTAACGTTTCTTTGATTTTCAATTTCAAAATCTGAAAATAAAACAAAATATCATTTCCTTTTTTTACGTACAAATCTTATGAAAATATGGTTGAGTTTTTTTAATTTTTTTACTTAACTCGAACATAATTTTATTTTTTCTTCACTTGTCGAGATTTTTTTTTTCTTTTTTTTGGTATTTTGATTACTTTATTTTTATATTTATATGCACATGAGTAACTATGGTTTTCATTTTTTTTCACATTATTTTTTTGTATTTTTCAAGTTTTGTTTAATCCATACTTAATTTTTGTTAAAATAAAATTTTGATTCTATATTTCATTTTTTCACTATTTTATTCTATCGTTATATACTGCTAATCCAAAGTCGATTACTTTTATAAAATAAGAAACTTATTGTATAAATTAAGTAATTTATTGTATTCTTCAAATGCCGTTATTTCTACCGACTACTACTGTGTCGTCGACTGCTATATGTGCTACATGTCATTCCAGTATCCCCGCATGGTACTGTAGCACCGCTAATCGTTGTGTGCCCCCAAGAGCTAAAATTTCTGGTTCCGACCCTGCTCCTAACATTTGTAAAAAATGCAAATATGTCTGATATTTTTTAAAGTGGGGTGGGGTGGAGGAATAAGTTATTTTGTACTTTATAAAAGTTATTGGACTTCATTTACAATTTTTTTTTTTTTTAACTTTTTTTTCTAATTTTGTTTATTTAAAAATGAGGGGAAATCCGTCAAAAGTTTTCAATTAGGACGTGATTTGTAACAAATTGGGAAGGTTGGAGATGTCTGATGCTGTAAAAATTAGTTGAAGGTAGATTAGTAACAAACTGCAAAGGTTGGAGACCAAAAGTAAAAAGGATAATTTATAATTTTGATCCCCAACCTTTCAAATCTGTAACAAATCTACTCCTAACCAATTGTTTTAGCACCAGGCATCTCCACCATTTGCAGTTTGTTGCAAATCACGTCCACATTGACATATTTTGACGATCTTGCCCTCTTTTTTAAATAATCAAAAATAGAAAAAAGTTAAAAAAAAAAAAATACAAATAAAGTACCATAACTTCTAAAAAGTACAAAATAATTTCATCTTCCCCAAATCCCACCGCACCCCACCGCCAAATCACTTCCACCTCCAATTTCAATATCTCTTTGATCATCTTGCAGTATCCATCCATGGAAACCCTCGGCGTCGGCCATAGCCCAAACTTTTGGGAGTCCTCTCCGAAACCAAGTGTATAATCTGCGCCAACTCCAGCAATTTCTTAGCCCTATCTATCATCTTTCTCATCTCCTTCTCTGTTGCCTTCATCCTCTACCCATCTCTCCTAACCACCATCTCTCAACCCAACTCCATTATCCGTCAATCCATTTTCATCTTCTCCAACACTACACCAGACCCCACATCCCATCTCCCCAAAAATCCCATCTCCTTATGACTCTTCTTTATGTTCTCTTTGTATTCTTTTTCTCCATTTTTGCCATTGCCTCAATCACCTACATCACCTTCCATGGATTCTATGGTAGACCTGTAAATTACATTTCATCTATAAAGTCCACATTGTTCTCATTCTTTCATATTCCTGTGACTGTTATAGCTTCCCAGATGATATTAATTTCGATCTTCTTTATACTCGGGTTTTTCGCAGTAGGGTTTGGATCGAATTAATCTCATGTTGTTGTATAGCATTTAGAATTTGTAATATAGAAGTAGTTGATAATTTGAGAGATGGAGGAAGGTAATGTTGTGAGATAGTCGTCAGTGAGGCCTGGTGGTGAAGCCTTGAAGTCCACATTGCCAGGTGAAAGAGATGTTAACGGTGGGGTGGGGTTTTGGAAAAGAAGTTATTTTGTAATTTTTAAAAGTTATGGGACTTTATTTACAATTTTGTTTTATTTTTTGTTGTTTTTAGCTTTTATTTTTTATTTTTATTTATCTAAAGAGGAGGGTAAAATTGTCATAATATGTCAATGTGGATGTGATTTGTAACAAATTGCAAAGGTTGGAGATGCATGATGCTAAAAAAATTGGTTAGGGGTAAATTTGTTACAGATTTGAAAGGTTGATGACCAAAATTGCAAATTACCTAAAGTAAAAATATCCCAAATTTGTAATATAGAATTATGTTGAAATCTTATAATTTATGTCAAATTCTATTCAATTTTATGAAATATATATATATGAGAATTAAGAAATATTAATAAATTTTTTAAATTTGAGTTGAAAACTAACTTCAAAACGTAGAGAATTATTTATTTGAACTTATCCACGGACAGCCGTGTAATTGGGCAGGACTTAATGTTATTTTTGGAACTTGTTCCTTTCTAAATGAGTTTTTGTTCGTGGAAATTGCGTCCCCTACTGTCAGTTTTTAAAATAATTCCACTTCTACTTTTCATGTTTTTTTATTCCAAGAATACTGGGTGATGTGTAATTAAATTATTATTTTATTAAAACAATATATCAAAATAAAATCTCTTCATCCCCAAAATAACTCTCAACAGAATCTCAATCCCTAATCATCCGGCTACAACCCAGCGACTAAATCGAACCAAGATCTTTACTTTTCTAGGGTTCTTGTACTATCATCCATTATTCATGTATATTCAAAAACATCACATACAATTCTTACTTCTCATTGTCTGTTACCCATTTCGCAAACCATAGCCACGATTTTTCATTTTATATAAGCATATGCAATCATTGATTCACTGTTATTGAAGGCAAAATCCGACCCATGGATACTCCAACTAGAAGATTAACTCGGTCTCTCACGAAAATGGAATCGCCGGAGTAGGGGAAGAAGACGAATTTACAATCCAAGCAAAACTTCATATGTCTGGACACGCCCACTCCAATCAATGTTACTAACTTTGATCAAAATAGGTAATATATTTACATAAATCTGGGAGAAGTTATAATTGGGTGTTAATAAATATATATCAATATAATAGAAGTCTGTATAGTTTCATCTTACGTGTGTTACATTACCTGATGTTACAAAAATACCAGTTAATGTTGGATTGCGAGTTTGATGTTACAAAATATGTGATAATGTTACAATTTATAAATGCCTTCCTAGTTTGATGTTACAAAAATATGTGATAATGTTACAGTTCATACATGGCTTGCGAGTTTGATGTTACAAAACTATGCTTGCGAGTTGATGTTACAAAAATTTGTGATAATGTTATATGTGATAAATGTTACAAAAATGCAAGAGAGAAAAAGGAGAGAGAGAAAGATTGGATTCATGAGAGAGAAAATCTTAATGAGTTACATATAAATTCTAATTAAAATGGTAAATAAGATAATTAATGATTCTGTTATATTATTTAATCAATTAAATAATTAATTACAAATTAGATGAAATCCAATATTTTTGAAATAAAAAACATGTTACAGTTTTTTTTATAAATAATATCATAAAATGGCTTAGTTGCAAAAATTTCCCTTTTTGTTCCAGATCATGGATCTTAAACTAGTTCAAAATCAAAATTGGGCCTAACAATTTAATTTGGATCTATTCTTTCGAAATTGGGCTTAGATTGCAATATGGCCCGTATAAATCTATTTCAGTATCAGTGTATCACCATTTAAATAAACCCTAATCAATAATCACAAAACCCTATCGCAAAAAACTCTCTTTTGTTTTCATAACTCTTACATAAAATCACAATCACAAACATGGTGCGAAGCTTAAAGAATCCTAAAAAAGCCAAACGCAAAAACAAGGTAAAAATTCAATATTTCCTATTATAATTAATACTTTCTATTTTGCTGAATTTGTCTTCTGGATTTATTTTTGTTGTAATTCAAGTTTCTTGATTGAATCGATGTTCACTTATTTGCAAATTATAAGTAGGTGTCAAAAAAAGGTGAAGGGTCGTCGTCGTCAGATGCTGTGCCATCAGTGCCGGCAAAGGTATGGCAACCGGGTGTGGACAAGTTGGAGGAAGGAGAGGAGCTGCAGTGTGACCCTTCTGTTTACAATTCTCTCCATGCTTTTCACATTGGCTGGCCCTGCTTGAGGTTAGTGTCCCGTCTATTCATGCGTGCGCAAGGGCATAGCTGCGATGTATGCTGTTGCGTGTCTGAAAAATCTGAGCATATTGGCATCTTTTAGAGTATTTCATTTAGAAGTTCAATTTTAGTATCTTAATTTACTTTGACTGAAAATTTGTAGTGAGAACTGTAATATATATTCTCGTTGTATCTGTATGCCAGTGCGAGTAGCTAGAAGCGCAGCTTATGTGTACGCATCCTTGTCTGGCTGGATTTTGACATATTTATGTTAAAAAGTAGGTTGAATAACTATCACTTAGCTTCAACGTGCCTATACACGTGATTTCAGTATTGTTAGGGTCCTTCATGAATTTTCTCTTCTGTTTTTTGTTTTGTTTTTGGCTGGAGTTTATGTAATTGGTTTTCTTATTTGCATTTGGGCAGCTTTGATGTACTACGGGATTCACTTGGGTTGGTGCGGACTGAGTTTCCCCATACTGTATACTGTGTTGCAGGAACACAAGTGAGTGCTGATCTTTACCCATATGTGGATAATTTTTGGGCTATTTTTTGAATATGTGTAAAATTTTTTGTGGACCAAATGAATGGAACATTCTGAATTTGTTTGATAATTAAGCTTCCTAGTTTAGCCACTTGAGATTTGTCTTTGTAACTCACAGATAAAAAAGCCTTTCTGATTTTGTTTGGTAAGTAAAGATTTCATTGGAAGTGCCAACAGGGCACAAACACGTACATATTTCCATATGATTTTTGTGTTTAACATTTTTATTGAATAATGATTTTGTTTTTTGTTTGTTTTTATTACATATTGAGATAAATCAATTTTTACTATTTCCATTCTGCAGGCAGAGAAAGCTTCATGGAACTCCATTGGAATATTCAAATTATCGAACATTTCTGGAAAGAGGCGTGACTTAGTGCCGAACAAGACAAATACTGATGGTTCTGACATGGAGAGTGATAGTAGTGACAGTGACGAGGATGATGAAGAGGAGGATGGTGTAACTGGGACACCTGTTTTGCAGGTACAGTTTTATTTTTGCATATGAGAATTTTTAATTGTATCTCATCTGAATTATTCTATTTTCACTAATCTTTTATCTTTCTTGATGAATCTACAGTCACGCAAGGTTTTCCACGAAGGAAGTGTTAACAGAATACGTGCAATGCCGCAAAACCCCCATATTTGTGCTTCTTGGGCAGATACTGGTCATGTTCAGGTTAAGCTCTTGATTGATGGAAGTGTGATGGGTTTTATTCACAACAATGGCTTCAATTTTCCAGTGTACAATATAAAAAAATCCAAGAAACTTGAATTATTAGGTCTTATTTATGTCATGCCCATGGCCTGTTGGACATGATGGCATCTTCGATCCTCACCCAGTAGAATAGACAATTGAACCTATATTCACTATCCAAATGTGGTATCAACTATCAAATAGTTGTAGACGGACTCTAAGGCCCAAGTTAATAAGTTGCTCATATTTACCTTAATCCAAAGATGGGTATACAAGTTTGGGCGTGACAATTAGTGTTGGATAATTTAACTTTATGCAGTGCAATTTACAAACTAAATTACTAAGAACTTGCAACTTTCCTGCACGTGTTTGGGAAATAAAAAATGATGTCATTGGTAATTTGTCTAATGAGTAGAATAAGCTGCTTTTGTTAGTTGGCATTCAGATAGGTGGACTCCATGCAGAAACTTGGCATTATAATCACTGTTATTTGGATCTCATTTATTTTACATCTGTCAATTGAAAATCTATTGTTGCGCAGATGCTGTATGAAACTGGATCTTGAAGTCTAACAAGTGATCCTATCCATCTCAGTGTTATGCTAGAACTAATATACTTATAAAGGCATTGTTAATGCTCAGAATTTTGAAGTTCTTCCTTGTATAAATTGATGCTTTGCAGGTATGGGACTTCAGTTCTCATTTAAATGCTTTGGCAGAATCAGATAGTGAAGTTAGCCATGGAGGATCCGCTCTGTCAAATCAACCTCCTCTGGTTAAGTTTGGCGGGCATAAGGATGAAGGTTATGCTATAGACTGGAGTCCTCTTGTTGCTGGAAGGCTTGTTTCAGGTACGGCAAGATAGTGTTTTTTTTTTTTGGGGGTTAATAACGTGCTATCAAGTTTTAGCAGTTTTGAAGTACTTTATAAACTAAATTTTCTTGTTGTTTGTTTTGCTTTCATTTACATAGGGGACTGCAAGAATAATATTCATTTATGGGAGCCCGCATCTGGTTCAACATGGAATATAGATAGTAATCCCTTTGTTGGACATACTGCTAGTATTGAAGATTTACAGGTACATTTTCCTGATGCGCACAATTTTTCTGTCTGATTCTTGAAATGATGATTTTGTTACTTCCTATGCAGTGGAGTCCTACAGAACCTTGTGTGTTTGCCTCATGCTCTGTGGATGGAAGTATTGCGATTTGGGATAGCCGTCTGGGGAAGTCTCCTGCAACTTCTATCAAGGCGCACAAAGCAGATGTAAATGTCATAACATGGAACAGGTGTTTAAACATTGTCGATTACTCTACACTGTCTTAATATCTTTTTCGAAGCATCTCTCTTATACCGTTATCTTTTTCCAATAGGTTGGCTAGTTGTATGCTGGCATCTGGTAGTGATGACGGGACATTTTCCATCCGAGATCTTAGATTGCTCAAGGTATGCAGTCTAATATTTTGGACATTTCTAGGTAGAATAAAATTTTATTTTATTTTTGTTTTTTGGGTGGGTGGGTGGGTGGGTGGGGGTGGGGTGTCAAGGCGCCCAGGTAGAAGCATATAAAATATGGCGGTAATATCACAATTAGTTCTGGCAAATTTTTAGAACAGTGGCCAGTGATTTCACCCTGTCAAATATGTTTCCACACATGGAATTATCAGCTCTATCTTATTGACTGTCCTGTTTCTGCTGCTCAGGAAGGAGACTCTGTAGTAGCGCATTTTGAATACCATAAACATCCCATTACATCCATCGAGTGGAGTCCACATGAAGCATCCACCTTGGCTGTATCTTCAGCAGACAATCAACTAACGTGAGAAATCTAGATGACTACTATATATTAAGACA
The DNA here is from genome assembly GCA_023638005.1 of Forsythia suspensa. Lineage (NCBI taxonomy): Eukaryota > Viridiplantae > Streptophyta > Magnoliopsida > Lamiales > Oleaceae > Forsythia > Forsythia suspensa. Next base: position 21,824,505 of record CM042673.1, read on the forward strand.
GTTTTGATTAGTTCCATTTCTAACTTACATTTTGTTTTCTACTTCTTTATTCACATTTTTAGAATATGGGATCTTTCTCTAGAGAGGGATGAGGAAGAGGAGACTGAATTCAAAGCCATAACAAAAGAGCAAGTGAATGCCCCTGCAGATTTGCCTCCACAACTTCTCTTTGTTCATCAGGTGAGAACTTTTAACCGTTTTAGAACGAGTATATCTATTCAGCTGTACGTTTATGTTGAACTTGCAATTGTTCTTGTATGCAGGGTCAAAAGGACTTGAAAGAACTTCATTGGCATTCACAGATACCAGGAATGATCATATCCACAGCCGCAGATGGTTTTAACGTACTAATGCCTTCAAACATTGAAACAGCACTTCCTGCAAATGAAGGTTAAAAGATTTCAGCAGTTCATGCATGGGAATTTGTATCTGGCAATATTTTTTTTAACTTAGCATCAGCGTCCGATCAATGTGATAGAGGATCAGTTTTGTTCTGGAGTATCTTCTTCCCTTGCAGTTGTAAAGTTATACGTTTTTGTGAGTTGCATAAAGTTGTCCAATAATATTTATTATTTTTGGTAGTAGAGCATATGATGGAATGTGTTGTGACTTTGTGACCAAACTATTGTCTGAATTGAAGGCAAATGGAACTCTATTTTGCATTGTTCATGGGTAATCTCTGGACCCTTGTTTCATGAACTTGATTCTTCTTCTTCGCTTGTATCACTTTTTTGAAGGAGATATATCGTAGGGGATTTGCCCTTGTAAAAGGGGAGCTCCGTGGGGAGATTTTAGAGCTGCTATGCGTAAAATGTCTTGTTTATTTAATCAACAGTTGAATTCAAGAGTTAATAAATTTTAGAAACTACATAGATCATCAAATAATCGGTTACAATGAGTTGAATTCTAACGTTGTAATATAAAAAATCTGGATTTATCTTATGAGATAAATGAATATTGAATTTTATAATGTTCTTATACGTTAAAACTAACTTTATATAAAATTTGATTAAAAAAAAAAAAAAACCTGTCATTAGTTTTAGGGAAATTGGCTTAAATGGTCTTTTACCTTTGTATTTAGTGCAAAAATAGTCTCTAATATTTATTTTTCTGACACAAAAGTCTGTAACTTATGTGTTTTAGTGAGCAATTAGTTCTTATTTGATAAAAAAGACAAACATGCTTTTAGTTTTAATTAAAAAAAATTGTAATTGAATTTTTAATTTTTACAAAATGTGCAAATAGATCATTTACATTTATTAAATAATATTTAATTAAATATATTAAATATATGACTATTGTCATGTGAATTAATTTTTTCATAAGAGAAAAATATAAAATTATTGTGTAATTTCTTGTGTGATGTGAAAAACTTGATAAAAATTAAGTTTAATAAATAATAAAATGCGTTTATAATTTCATGACATTCAACAAATCTTATTATATTTTATGTTTTTTTAACGATAAATTAAAATAGGAAGAATACAGTTGAAATTTTAATATTTGTAGTCAATAAACGAATAGCTCAATCAAATAAAAGTATTTGACTATCAAATTTGTGACAAAGTTATTTTTCTTTTTATATTGTAACGATAAAATAAAAATTTAAAATTTAAATAATATAATTGCTTAATAATAAAAAAATATTTTTATTTAACATGTTTGTGTATAATTATGAGCTTAAATATTAATTATTTTATAATAAACAGTTCATAAAATATACAAAACAATATACTAATTATTTTATAATAAACAGTTCATAAAATATACAAAACAATTTAGTATATTATCAATTTAGTCAATAAAATATTAATTTTAAAAAAAATCACTAGTTTCTTTAAATTTTTTATAGAAAATAATAAAATAAAATCCATTTGCAAAAAGTGCAAATGTTAAAAATTGAATTACAATTTTTTCTAATTAAAATAAGGACATATTTGTCTTTTTTATTAAATAAGGATCAATTACGCTCCAAAATATACAAGTTAAGTAAGAACTTCTATACCAAAAAATAAACATTAGAAACCATTTTTTCACTAAAGACAAAGCCTAGAGACCATTTGCGTCAATTTCCCTTAGTTTTAGGAGGGCGTCCTCAACTCAGATTTGAATGGATTTGAAAAATTCACATAAATTTAAGTGTCCCCAACTCAGATTTTAATAGATTTCATTTGAAATTTAGGTGTCTCCAACTTGGATTAAATAAATTCTTTAGAAATCTGGTGTGTCCCGAATAACTACTTAAATTTCTAAAGATTTCATTAATTGATGGAGTTTTGACATATTTCAATAGATTTGGAACTATAATTATAACTACTAACATTTTTAACAATTCTTGTTCCAAACCTCAAAATTTCAATTGATTTCTCTCTCTCTCTCTCTTCTCTCTCTCTAACCTCTCACTTTTCACATACGATTTTCTTTGAAACTCTTTGTATCAATTGACTTTTTTTCTTTATCTCACAAACCTTTCACATTTCACATAAAAAATTTTATTGAAACTCTTTTGTACCAATTTGTAATTATTCACGCCTTTATTCCGTTTTCTCAAAACCCCGCCCATATTTCCAACTTCATGAATTTTTTGTTTAAAATGACAAAGTTAGAAGTTTCTTTTAATGTACGATAATGTTATGGATTTTATTTTTTAATCACAATGCTATTTTTTTAGTGATCTAGTGAGATATTATACTATTTTCTTAGCTTTAAAAAAAAAAAATAATCCGTTTATGTGCAATGAGTGGTTATAGTTTAAAAAAATCACAAATACGAACTCCATTAACCTTTATAATTTAGAAATATTTAAAAGTTAAAACGTCTCGATACTCATTTTTAATATTTAAAATGTAAATTATATATATCAATATATCATGAATTAATTGTCTTTTTTTTTTTTGCTCGTAGTAGTTTTTTTTAAAAAGAAAATTTTGTGCTTTTATGGTGAATTTACTCATCAACATTAATTTTAGAGCATGTTTCTCGTTAAGACATAATTTGGTTTGAAAAAAAAATAGACTTGAAATGTTATGATGAAATTTTAAAGTTTTTTCAAAATTATGGTTGACACAATTGAAGAGATGGAAATATAATTTTTAATAAAAAGACCACAAATTCAATGAAATCCATGAAAATCTATTAAAATCTATAATATAGAAATCTATTAAAATCTTATCAAATCTGTTAAATTCTATTAAATTCTATAAAATTTATAAGAATTTATAAATATTAAGAAATTTATTAAAATTTGAGTTGAAGACACCCCCTTAATTTATAGAATCATGAGAATACATTTTTGGTTACCAAACAAGCAACTACTTGTAAGTATATTTTACCAGACACTGTATTAAAAAGTGCCAGTAGGTTAAACAAACAATAGTACTTTTTACTTTCTTTAAAGCAAAGAAAAAAAAAGTATAAATTATCATACAAGAAAGTCAATGTATACATGCTATTTGTTAATGACAATGTAGAGAGAAGATCGGCAGAGGCTGCTACATAACCCCATAAAATTGATGCCTTCTTCAGTATCTATTGAGATCATAAATCAAGCTAAGACACGATTAAAATTTGGTAGCTAAATTGATATCACAAGTAATGTACTATAATCTCTATGAAGTGACAGGTTTTCCATTTAATTTGGGGAAAGGATCTTGCTTGCTTAAAACCACCACTTTACTCTTGTGAGCAAAATACCCCTTCATCAGATTCTTGTATATTAGAATCGAAACTATGCACTCTACCTGCACAAACACCCAACACATCAGAACAGCTATTAAGAGAAACCGAGGCTGGAACTCAACCGGAAATATCAAGCCATATATAACAACAAATTAAGCCACGTCCCAAATAAACAGAAACGTTCAAGCCATAAAATAGGAACTAAAGAAGGGGAAATAAGAAAATTTACCTCATCGACATCCATATCCATCTCAAACCATTTTAGTGCTTTAACAATAACTTCTAACTTGATCTGGTGGGCTTTATTTGGATCTTTCAGCTTTTGGATGATGTATCTGCAAAACAAGTATGAAACAAACGGGTGATGCAACAAGTTCTGTCATGTAAATAAATGAGGCCGTGTAACATGGGAACTTACATTTTCTTTATCAGTCGTTGGTAAACTTGGAGCTCTAACTTCTCTAGGACAAGATATACACCTGATCTTAAGAATCTGATGACGTGGAGGGCTAAATATTTAGAGAGATGGTTGTGTTGTTATAACTGATTGTATAAGAGGAAACCACAGATACCTGTCTTCATGTTCTTCAAGGGCATGTCTTAGAAGTCGCAGATCACCTCTTTTAAGAGCAAGCACAACATTGTTGTACTACAAAAGAACGAAATGAAAAAATGATACAGCAGTGTTAAAAGATCATATGCAAAATTTACTCCTTTCATACTTAGGTTTCTAAATTTGTTTTTCGTATTCTTATCTTCATACTTAACTATAAGACATGATTGTTTACCAGATAATTCTTTCAGACAAATTGCATAATTAAAGACTAAAGGAATATTAATTAGAAATGTCTGATTTAGTGACGTCTTTCTTTTGTGTCTAAATTGTTGCTTTGCTACTTCATTAGTTCATTTGAAATTCAAAATCTAAGAAACAATCAAGACAATGTTCTTATAGAGAGAGAGAGAGAGGGGGGGGAGGGAGGGGGGGTTGATGCGAGAAAACTAAAACTACCACATGCACATCAATTTTTCAAACATACCAATAGACCCTCTTAGGTGCTTTTACTTAATACAATAGTGTAATATTGTACGGAAAACTAAAAAGAGAAACTGACAAGCCATACCTCAGTTAAATTATACTTGTCAAGAAGTAAATTCCGTGGTAAGATGCCTATTGAGAGCTTCACAGGTATCAGATATTTCAGAATCATCCTATGAAACGTGAACACAAAAAATTAGTAACCTGAGTATGCATAGACTCAGCATTACTCTTTACCTCTACATCAAATCTTCGGAAACATCAGAGCAAACTTTAGAAGCCAAGATTCAAAAATAGGCAAATTTGACACCAGTCAACCATATAGAACATGGAATGACGCATCTAGGTCAGTTTTGAAAATTTAAAAGAACGGAGTAGAATATGGAGATTAACAATTTCACATAACTCCTCCCCACCCCCGGGTCTAACTCCACGAAGATATATTAAGTAAAAAAATTTCAGTTAGCATTTCCCAATCATAAGGATACGAAATAAAACAAAATTAAACCCTTGCCGATTTCAGATCCTACTAATGAGCATTTCAATGACTCGCTAGTATAAAAGGAAAGCTCCAAAAGTGATTGATGAAATACACTAAATAAACAAGAAACTAAGATCACTGCCACCATTATGAATTCATGTTTCTCAAACTAAACAAATTGGCCACTTCTCTTTATGGTGTCCTAAATTTTGGTCTGTTATCAGGTTTGCAAAATTATTAGATAAAAAATAAAAGCACAGCCTAACCAGACCTTATATTTGCTTCTTTCTGAGAACTGCAATGAGTCAATGCGTAAGATAATTTATGGTCAGCAGCTGGAAAGTTCTCATTATACACCTCCAAACGACCAGTGTAATACATGTAGGTGACCTTATCCCTGACAGGAAACTCCTCAAATTCAAAAATCCTAGCTGTTTCAATGCTTCTTATCACACTGCGACATAGGTGGACTGTCCCGAGCTTGAAATAAATTTTAAATAGCTGGCACGTTACGTATAAAGCTCCAACGCGTTTTGGTCCTTTTCCAGCAAGAACACCAAATACTTTCATGAGGAAAGATCCAGCACCTTTCAGTTTCTCTGGGGTTTTCCCTATTGAAGCCAACTCTTTATCAGCCTTCAGTTACAACAACATAAATCAGTTCACTTCATGCCAGTTTCTGTGAGCGTTACACCTATGCACTTGGGAATAAATTCACAAGTAAACAGTGAGGGAAACATATGTAACTCTTACCCGCTCAGCTAGAATCCTAATTTCATATGCAATCACACATAAGGCTTCCAAAGCCCATGCTGATTCCCAATTTCGGAATTCCTGGATAAAAGCACTGTAATTCTCCATTAATAGGGCTTATAATATTTGGGAAAAGTTTACAAATGCAGCAAATTCAATTTAAAAATAACTTACTTGGCAGCTTTTTCAAAGGCCAGGTAAGACTCAACCAAGTTTCTAAGCCGATAACTCTGCAAAGCACGGAATACAGGAACTAGAATGTCTGCATACTGAGAGCATTTCTCAGATTGTCTAATAATTCTGTTAGCATCCTGTTGATATGAATAGCAAAGTCAAGGGAAAATGAAAAGCCATTATTCAAAAAAGGAAAATGCCAAGCTTATAATATCACACATGTATGTGAAAAAAGATAACATATTTAATGATGTGTATGCCTTTTTATCCCACAACTCAGCTTCTTTAGTGATCAAATTACTCGAAAGAAAAATTAAAGAATGTGAATGAACAGAGATCTCCGTCCCCAAAAGGCAAGAGCGCACAATACATGGTCAAATTATCACAGTAATAAGCTCCATTGAAACAAAGTGATTACATGAGTAATTGTAGTTCTAAAAGACTGATCCAACAAAAGTAAAGGAATAGAAATATGATAGAAAACCCTTAATTGATCTAAGACTAATTCCGGATAAGTAAGGCTTTCAAATACAATCAAATATCCTATGGACCACAGCGAATTCCTATTGTGACTTAGTTCACTCTAAAACATGAAAAATACCAAATAATCAAAATTCCAACAATTCATTTAATATTCTAAAAGTGCTTAAACTTGCTCCAACACCAGCTCTACAATTCTAGATTTTGCCTTACTACTTATGCAAACGTTCAGAATAAAAAATCTAAGGTAAACGACACTAAAACCCCAGGTAACACTGGCCCCTCTGAAACATTGACTTGGTTTACAAAAATGAATATTACCACAAAGGTCAACATAATCGTCAGCATAGTGAAAATAATAATGAAATTTTCCTCTAGAACAATCAGCAAGTTCTCTTCCTATTTTCTATCTCCTCTCCCTGCATATCCTAAATTTCAATAACTGCAAAATATGCCAAATAACCTATTAGTTTTACCTCTCTCTATTTCTCAATCATTGCAACTGGCACAGGGAAGCCAACTAACTCATAGATGCCCACTCGTTTATATTATGGGAAAGTCAGAGCCGACTTTATTTATGTCTGGTTTCCAAGTTTTACTATATTTTTGTATGTGTTCTTCTATACATTATACATTTCTCTCAAACACAACTCAAATATTTTTATAATGTACATATGGATGGAATGTAAATATGAGAGTGAGTGTGTATGTACGTGCATTTTCCTAAACTTATCCTTTCTTGTTTTTGCTTTGCATTTCTAAATTATTTAATAAGCCAAAGACCACCGCAAGAAGCATACAGGGCATGCGATTACTTGTCCCACTGTCACATCTTCACACTAGTTGATTTGTCATTTGTAACTCACACAGAGTGGAGGATGTGACATAGCTTGAATGGAACAATTTGACAAGGAGTGGAGCAGCATATCCCAAGTCAGCTTTAGTTCATTGAATATATGGTTAAAATGGAAAATTCTCTCTTTCTCTCTCACTCTCTCTTTTTCTTCTCTGGTGAAAGTAATGATTGAGCCAATAGCATTTGGACTCAAAGGGTTCCCCATAATTGCACTGGAAACAGCAAGAGACCACATAAACATGGTAATGAGGTGTTCCATGCAGATTATGTAGCATGGTGCAGAGATGCAGATTTGGGACGTAGGACTTCATGTTACAGTGACCAGATATTTTGATTTGGATTTGGAACAAGTGAGAAAATTATGCACATGTGAGATGGGTTACGTAGAAGACCTTCCCTAAACTAAATTTAATAGAGTTGCATGTACACGCATATAAGTATACTAATGGGCTATCCCATTCCCAAATTTATTGGCTTTTGAAGAGGCGATTCAAATAGCAAACCAGGAAGGAACTGCCAATGGAAAATAGCATCTACGTCCTGCCATGATCATATTAAAAAGGGAAAATTGCAACCGCTGTCCTCAACCCTTATCCCTTTTTTCACTTTTGTCCCCAACCTTACTTCTTGGCAGTGTTGTCTCCTCAACCTTCATTTTTTGGTCCCCCCGAATCCTAATGACCAAACTGTCCAAAATTCTATTAACTTGTCATGTGAGCCTCACATGATGAAAAAGGTAAGGGTTTTGATGTCCAAACACAATATAATCTTTAAAGAAATAAAAAATAAATATACAAAAAGAAAAATTCCAAAAATGTAAATAAAAAAAAACAGCCATCTCCTGCCAAGCCCTTCCACACTGCTCTCCTCCACCCCGGGGGAGCTGCCTTTGCAAAGGCCTCCCACAGCTGCTCACTTTCGCTAATGTATTGTGCATCTTTCCCAGAGGGATGGATGCCTAAGAACACAGGTTTGATGCATACATATATTTCTCCTTCATTTCTTTTATTTCTTCTTGAAAGCATTTACAACCCGCTAACAAAGTCTCACTTACAAAGTAGATCAAAATGTTGTCCCATCTTTCACCAATATAAGCCATGACTTTCTAATTACTTCCCACCTTTCAACACTGGACCTTTAATTACTTGAATCAACTCATATTTATAAGCCCCAGACTTTTTCACAAGCAGAAACCATACCACCACATACTGGGGAAAAATGTAAAGATGTAGGAAGTCACAAGCCCATTATATATTGTTGTCGTGGAAAAGATTTAACCATTATCCAGTAAAATCACTGTAAAAGGTGTGGATCACTCTACATGCTTTTGTAATGAGAAAGAGATGCGCTTTTGCCTTAAGGCGTGCCGGCAATGATGGCCAATGAGGCTGAGCCACGTGGGCTCCACTTTCTCCTTCATTGACCGAGTCTGGTGGATTGTTCAACAGACTCTCTCATTCTTCTTTCTGACCTATTCGTCTTCTACCCTCTTTTGTATTCTCTATCTGAAAAGCTCTCAAAGAAGTTTTTGTTAACTCTTGAAGTTAGTGTTCATTGTTGATTTGTTGAGGTTTTTCTAGTTAATCTTTGTTCCTAATTAATAGGCCTTGGAGATTAATTGCACTGGTTGTTTTCTGAGAAAAATACTTTGTCAACTGATAGATCTATGAGGGATTTTTGTGATAAGATCTGATTCTTGATGTCACTTTGGTCGCAAGGCTGTGCTTTGGTTCTGGTTGGTGAGATTTGGGGCTTCGCCTGAGCCTGACTGTTTAAGCCCTTTCTGGATTGGATTGTGAGTTCGTTACATTGTATTTTATATAGATTTGTGTTATTAGAGTTGTATCCTAGTGATTCCGCTGTCCTGATACTTTACAATTAGTTGTAGCATGACAGCAAAATATATAGCCAAGACGGAATATAGAACAGAAAAGCAACAATTGTTTATTTTGCTATATAACGTAAAACATATTCTGCTATGGTTGGTTTGACAATAGCTCCTGCTACACCGTTGTATTCTGGAAGGGGGAAATCATAGTGGACTGGGTATTGGGGTTCGGGAGTGACTTTACAGACCTAGCCTTGTCGCGGAAGTAGTTCTCTCAAGTGGTTCGATGTCATTTTCACAGATACATTGAACAGAACTTGTAAGGAGAGCATATTCAATTTGCTAATAATTAACTACTCTTTCTTGTTTTGAAAGCATCAAAATTGACACCTAATTATTAACTAACGAGTATACACGAGAGCCTCCCATCATAATCCCAAGAATCAAATTCAAAGACCTGAATTTTCTAGAGATATAGAAGAATAAAAGGAACGAATGAATACCTGGAAGGTGTTGAGGGCGTCGGCGAGGAATTGGAGGGAGGAGGAGGAGGAAGAGGAGATGGAGAGAAGGCGGCTGAGAGATTTTCCGTCCTGAGATGAAACGGCGTCGGAGAAGCGGTTCAGGTACTCGGTGATTCGCCTGTGTGCTTCTCCCATGCTCATATACGCCGCCATTTTTGCCGCTGCACCACTGTGAATGACTCTGTATAACAGTAGCTGCTTTGTAAGACGGAGTGGTTATACGGCGTCGTTTCGCGCAAAGCCTATTTCATAAACCGGTTGCTGATGCGTTTTATCGGACGATTAATTTGTTTGAAAAAGGCCCTATCACTTTGGTTATTATGAAAAATGGAGTTATATTATGTCTTGGGTAAAATGTCAAGAAGAATTGTTGGTGCATTTTTTGTAATGCTGAAATTATTTTTTATGTTTAAAATTTATTAGTATAATGCTTTTTTGCAGTGTGATTCGATCGTAGATTTTATTTCATGATGGATTCGGAGACAAGAAATGATTTTGGAGATAATCGGTGGAGAGAAATGATCGATTGAATGAGATAGATTGAGGAAGTAGACATATTTTGGAGATGAACGAATCAGGGAGATGGATTGAAGCGCTCAGCAAATTTTGAAAGAGATGATTTTGTGAGATGAGAAATTGAAGACGAAGTAAAACACGGATATTTAAGTACTTTTTTTCTTCTCGTAACGGAGAAAATTCCATACGATCGTGATGAGTTGAATGTATGAATGGTAAATTGTGATTTTACGAAATATATTGATAAAAAATATATTTAATTAATTTGACTAATTTTAATTATAATTTAAATTTAGTAAAACAAACCATAATGTGAAGGATTAGTGTAGTTCTCAAAAATGTGACAGACGAAGATCATGATGGATGCAAAATCTAGATATTACATTTAGTGACTATTTAGAAATTTTTCAAAAATCAACAACAAATGAAAAATAACTATAAAATTTCAGTGGCTATTGATATAATTAACTCTCATTTTGATCTATTTACATTTCACTTTTTCATATTTTCATGTTTATGGATCTTGATATGTGATTTTTAAATTTTTATTTTTATATGGGAAATTGGCGCAAATGGTCCCCAACGTATCACGTTAGTGCGCAAATGGTCCCTAACTTTTCATTTTTAGCGGAATGGTTTATAACCTATCCATTTAGGTGCGCAATTGGTTCTTTTTGACAGATTCTCATAAAAATTCGTTAAAAACCTTTCATTTAGGTGCGCAAATGGTCCTTAAATTTTTTTTTTTTTTTTTGGGTCTTTATTAGTAGGGATAAAATGGTTAAGTTACATTTTTTTTCAACCTTTCAATTAGTGCAAATGGTCCATAACCTTATTTTTAATATAGAAATTTGTAATTGAATTCATAATCTTTATAAAAAGTGAAAATAGGTCCGATACTTTAATTTTTTTATTAAATTATTTTTATTATTAAGTAATCATATTATTTAAAATTTTAATTTTAATTTTAATTTTATCATTACAACATAAAGAAAAATAAATTTGTCACAAATAGAAATTTTAATTATACTCAACCCAGACCGATTTTATAAGGTCTCATAATTTACTAGGTCAACTCAGCCCACTTTTGAGCTACAGAGTTACTAGACAGTCCAATTTTAAATTTTAATTTATTTTTTTATTTTCAAAAAAAAAAAAAGAAAAGCAAACATTATCAACTTTAAATTTTAATTTATTTTTCTATTTTAAAAAAAAAAAGATCAAACATTTCACCATCCACCCCACCCTACCCCACCGTAACTAGCCAACACGCCATCGCCATCACCGACCGCCCAAATGGTGGAGGCAGCGCACCCCAATAGCAAATAACGACCGAGCATTGCATAAAAACCGCAGCAGGCAAAACAAAGATCAAGACTCGGTCATGGGGCTAAGAACAACAATAGCCACCGGTCATGAAACCAAAGTTCACATGAGCTCGATTTCGGTTACAAAAAGAGGAGAATTTTTCCCCATTTTTCTAAGACAGTGGTGCGAAACAAAACAGAAATTCCCCTTTTTTTTCGACCGTAAAAGCGGGAGATTTCTCCCGACATCGCACGACAGGAGAAATCTTCCCCTTTTCCGTTGACTTGGGGTGGGGGTGGGGTTTGATCTTTTTTTTTTTTAAATAGAAAAATAAATTAAAATTTAAAATTGGTAGTGTTTGCTTTTCTTTTTCTTTTTCTTTTTTTTGAAAATTTAAAATTGGACTGTCCAGTAACTCTGTGGCTCAAAAGCAGGCTGAGTTGACCTAGTAAATATTAGATCGTATAAAATTGGGCTCGATTGAGCATAATTAAAATTTCTATTTGTGACAAATTTATTTTTCTTTTTATATTGTAATGATAAAATTAAAATTTGAATTTTAAATAATATGATTACATAATAATAAAAAATAATTTAATAAAAAAATTAAAGTATCGACCTATTTTCACTTTTTATAAAAATTAGAAATCCAATTGCAAATTTCTATATTAAAAATAAGGTTAGGGACCATTTGCGCCGAATTGAAAAGTTGAAAAAAATGTAAATTGACTATTTTACCCTTACTAATAAAGACAAAAAAAAAAAATTAGTGACCATTTGCGCACCTAAATGAAAGGTTTTTAACGGATTTTTAAAGGAATCCATCAAAAAGGACCAATTGCGCACCTAAATGGATAGATTATGGACCATTCCGCCAAAAATGAAAGATTAGGGATCATTTGCGCACTAACGTGATACGTTGGGGACCATTTACGCCAATTTCCCTTTTTATACTTCAAATGTTTTAACACTCACAACGACGTTTTTTATTACTCGTTGATCTAAATTTATATATTTAAATAAATTAGAGACTTAAAATTTCAATTCTCAAATAAGGGAAGCCAAAATAATAAAATACATCAAGTTATAAAGTATACGAACACAAGAACAAGTCGAAATCTATATTGTATAGTGGTGTTTCGTGATCGATCAACTATCATAATAATATAACTAAAACGAATTTTAAAGTTGGTTGATCTAGATGAAATATTCAAACTTCAATGTTAAAATGATACTAAACCTATAGGCATACCCGCTGATGTTTCGTTCAATTAAAGACAGCTTACATATGACTATGATTTATTCGGACATGTACCGTCCATTTTTTCCTCCACACTACAGAACATATCTTCGTTTTGACTCCACCACTTTACCTTCCCCAACAGCTGCCTAACAGCTACCCCTTTCCTCTTCTCTCTCTCCTCCAGTTACACGCAGAAAATCACAGACAAGACAGAGAGAGGACAGAGGGAGAATAAAAATATTAAATCTGAAGAACCCTGAATTCAGATTGTTCATATTTGCCCACCCTTTTGAATTCTAGTTGAATCTCTCCTGTTTTCGCATGAAAATAACCTGATTCAAGAATCTTGACTAAACGGGTGTTCTTGTGAGTTGAGCAAATCTGTCATGACTTCAGATTCAGCATCTAATTTAACTTCAATCAATTTAAAGCCCGCACCAATTCCAACCAAAGAGGAAGAAGAATTATCGAATTCAACCGTAGCTCTTTTACCCTTCGACACAGAATCTTCCTCCTTAATCTCTTCATCATCTAAAGAATCCACAAATAGACTTCTATTCATTTGTCTAATTCTCTCCACGGTCATTGCTCTCTCTGCAGCTTTTGCCTTTGCCTTTTTATTCTTCTACTCTGCTTCTTCTTCATCCTCATCATCGTCGTCGTCGACAGGAACTTCTCAGTCCCTTGATGAAGTCTCAAGGCCACTCACAAAGCTCAAGCACCCAGTTGTTTTGTTAATATCCTCGGATGGTTTTCGATTCGGGTACCAATTCAAGACCCACACTCCAAATATCAACAGACTGATTGTAAATGGTACTGAAGCCGAGTTGGGTTTGATTCCGGTGTTTCCAACACTGACTTTTCCAAATCATTACTCAATTGTCACGGGTTTGTATCCTGCTTATCATGGGATAATTAATAATCATTTTACCGATCCAGACACCGGCGATTCCTTCACTATGGCCAGTCATGAGCCTAACTGGTGGCTAGGGGAGCCGTTGTGGGAGACAGTGACGAATCATGGCTTGAAGGCTTCCACTTATTTCTGGCCCGGTTCTGAGGTAAAAAAAGGTTCTTGGAATTGCCCGAAGGATTATTGCATGTATTATAATGGTTCTGTGCCTTTTGAAGATAGAGTTGATACTGTTTTGAAGTACTTTGATTTGCCTAGTAGTGAGATTCCTGTGTTTATGACATTGTACTTTGAGGATCCTGATCATCAGGGTCACAAGGTTGGGCCTGATGATCCTCAGATTACTGAAGCTGTTGCTGGAATAGATAAAATGATTGGTAGGTTAATTCGTGGTTTAGAATCAAAAGGGGTTTTTGAGGATGTGAATATCATTATGGTGGGTGATCATGGGATGGTTGGTACTTGTGATAAAAAGTTAATCTTTCTGGATGATTTGGCTCAATGGATTGAGATTCCGAGGGAATGGGTGCAATCGTACAGTCCAGTGCTTGCAATTCGTCCACCATCCGGTTCTCAACCAAAGGATATTGTGGCTAAGATGAATGAGGGCTTGAATTCAGGGAAAGTAGATAATGGTCAGTATTTGAGAGTTTATCTAAAGGAGGAGCTTCCTAGTAGACTGCATTATTCAGACAGTGATCGAATTCCACCAATTATAGGCTTAATTGAAGAAGGGTTTAAGGTAGAACAGAAGAGATCTAAAAGGCAAGAATGTGGAGGAGCACACGGATATGACAATGCAATTTTCTCCATGAGGACCATTTTTATTGCTCATGGACCTCAATTTGCTCGGGCGAAAAAGATCCCATCGTTCGAGAATGTGCAGATATACAACTTGGTTACGGCCATCCTCAACATTACAGGAGCTCCTAACAATGGGACAGCATCATTTGCACATTCTATTCTTTTGCCAAGCCATTGAAACTTATCTAGAGTGTTGACACTGAGATACCAAACTGAATTCAATATCCATTGAAAGAATGCAATTATGCATTCTCCAGATGAGGTCATTGCTGATATATCACCAGATTGATACAATGAGGTTTTGCAGATAAGTGAATATTATTAATAATTAGAATTCATGCAGATAACATTTTGATTATGCAAATATGAGATGGATGATAGTTCACTTGCTTTCAACTTAGTATGTACAATGTGCTTCGTGTGAAAGAATGAAACTCTCTCCGAATACAGACATTGTCAATTTCATAATCTTCTTATTGAGGTATTGAAGTACCAAGGATAATTGAACATCGTCCAACAAGTGATTCTTGTAACATTCATGTTTCTGTTGTTTAGTTTAGATGCATAATTGATTCCACTATCATATGAAATAGCACTTAACCCTATGGCCTGTAGAAAACCCTCACTGCTTTGACTGTAACACCATTGAAGTATAATGTTGAATGTTTTTCATGCTGCTTTTAGATTTGATTCAGATCATTGTCTGTTTATATGAGAGGAAAGTAATGATGCATTCATTGTCTAATTTGTGAATATTACCTGAAAGGTACCTGAACGAGTTCATGATTCGATTTGATCAGTTTGTCTCGTGATGGCCTCAACTAGGTGTCTCTGTCATACTTCTTTTGCAGTACTTATATAGTATCGCTGATCCTAAAAGTATATTCATTTCTCACCATTTCGTTGAAATACAAGAATAGCTTTCTGAAATTAATGGAACTGTAGGAGTAAGAGAATGCCCTTGACCTGTTCAGCATCTTTCCAGGCTCCGGTTTTCACCTGTCAATTTTTGTGAGATAGATGTTGATTTTGTATGTCTCCCTATTTAACATTATCGAACTCTTGAGATATTCTATCTCTAGTTTGCAAAGGTAGCAATTTCATCACCCCGAGCATGTAAAAATCTTTAAAACGTTTGTACTAGAGGAAAGAAATTATAGCATTAAAAACCGGACAGGGCTGTCCGGTTCAACGAGAACCTAAATTTTTTCAGCAGTCAGTCCCTGAAGATTGCTGTTTTGGAAGAGCAAGCATGGCAACAACCAGTCGTTCACAAGAACCAACCAACCACCTGGTCCGCCCACTACTCATGTTTAAGTTGGTTAAATATATTTTTTATCCACATATTTTTAAGACTCACGATTTATTATCTACATATTCTATAAGATCCACAATTATAAACACTTAAAAAATAATTTCAACAAACATTCGTGTAATATGTTTGACTATAGCCCTTGCCCTACGAAGTGCCAAAAATTTTATTTGTCTTGTTTTATTTTGCTCTTAACATCACGCGAATCTAAAAATAAAAAGTACAAGAGCTTGTTTGAGAAAATTTTTTAGTAGATTTTGATAAAAAGTTGATGAAATATATTGTTAAAAAGTTAATAAAAATTGTCGCTTTATTAAAATTAACTTTGACTTTGACCACAAATTTCAACATATTTTTAATATGGACTAAACAAATGACTAAGGGAGTATCATATTTAAATGGATTTTAAAAATCTATAAATTTAGGTGTCCTAATTATGATTGTAATGGATTTTATTGAAATTTAAGTGTTCTTAATTCAAATTGAAATAGTTTTAAAAATCTAGGTGTCCTCAATAATTAGTGAATTTTAAAGATTTCATTAATTGATGGATTTTAACATATTTCAATAGATTTGGAACTATAATTATAAATACTAATTTTTATTTTTACAATCCTAGTATTAAACTCAAAATTTCAATTGACTTCTTAGTCTCCCTCCCCCCTTCTCTCAAACCTTTCACATTTCATGTACGAATCTATTTTGTATTAATTGACTTCTCTTTTCTTTTCACCTCTCTCCCAACTCTTAAACTTCACATTTTATATCAAATTTTGCTGAAAAATCTTTTGTACTAATTTATAATTATTCACGTCTTTATTCTATTTTTCTCCAAACGTTATCCATATTTTCAACTTTATGATTTTTTTATTAAAATAACAAAATTAAAAGTTTCTATTAATATACGGTAATGTTATTGATTTTATTTTCTAATTACAATGTTATAATTTTTCTTTTTTAGTGATATAGTCAGACATTATATCATTTTCTTAGCACTTTAAAAAAAAAAAATCATATTACGTTTTGTGCAAAATGAGTGGTTCGTCTGGTGATTCATTTGTAATATTTTAAATGTAAATTATATATATCAATATATTATTAATTAGTTGTCTAGTTTTTTCTCCATTTTTTGACTATTAGTCTAGTTTTTAAAAAAGAAAATTATGTACTTTTATGGAGATTTGACTTATCGACATTAATTTTAGAGCAAGTTTATCGTCTAAACATAATTTGATTTGAAAATAAAAATAGACTTGAAATAGTATAATGGAATTTTAAGTTTTTTTTGAAAGTTACGATTGACAAGTTATTTTTAACAATTGGGGAGATAAAAATATAACTTTTAATAAAAAGTTCACAAATCAATTAAAATCAATTAAATTAAAATATATAAATTTATAATATATCGAATTTTCGATGAATTTTAGAAAATTTTATTAAATTTATGAAAATTTATAAATATTAAGAAATCTATTAAAATTTGAGGTTACCATAACCAGAGTTAAATGAAAATTATAATAACCATCAACCATGGTTACTTTGGGGGTGCATGGTGCGAAAGAAGATAACATTTTCTTTTCTCTTTTCTTTCTATATTTTTTATTATTTATTTAAACTTGGAGATAAAATTGTATTTTTGATAAATCTAAATTATAATTTAAATTCCAGTAAAATAATGTTCGATAAATCTTAAATTATAATTTAAATTACAGTACTTTTAAACATGTGCTTAACTAAGATTTTAGATGGTAAACAAAGACGAAAGAAATGATGAAACCAAGGCAAAGTGCAATCTAATATCAATGTTGAGGCCAATAGTGTGCAATTTACCAATTTACACATTGTGGTCATTTTATTTTAAGCAAATATTGTCCATCACCATCGTCCCCGAGAGAGGAAAACGGGGGAGAATGGAGCGTTGGATTCCATTAATGGAGATTTTCTTGAACTCGCCATGCCCTGAGACTGAGGCATCTCTTTGGCTACAAAAATCTTTCAACCATTCATCAAACAGCGCCCCCATTTCCACAACCTCTTTTCTTTCACTGCTCGCAAAGCCCTCAGATACAATTCTCATCGACCCTTCTCCTCCTCCTCAAGAAAAAAGGTATATATATGCTTTTATGTGAATATAAGTCCACATAATTTATATAAATCTCTTGCTTTACTAGAAAGTTGTGATCTTTATTGTTTGACGAACAGGGTTATGTGGATAAAGACACTACCGTCTGCTGTTCAGGCCAGAATTTTATCGTTTCTTGCATACGATAATCAGAGATTTTGTAAAAAGGACTTGTGTAAACTTGCAAGAAAGATGTTGAGTGAAGGCAAAGGTCTTGATTTTTGGGTGAAGAAAACTGCACAGCAGCTGCTTGATATAGTGTCGATATCAAATTACCAATGGCTCTCCCTTTTGAATTCGAATTTGGGCTCCGAAGATGAGAATGGGGACGATGAGTTTCTGTCAGTGCCAGATTGGCTTAGAGATGCTGCTAAAGATAGCGAGTCGTTGCTTCCTTGGTTACCTATGTCGCCTGATGAGTCCAGTCTAAAATTACCGTTTTTTAGTTGTGGTGAGGATGGAGATGATTTTTTGAACGAAGTTGAGGAGGATAAACAAGAGAATTTGGATGAGATGATGGTAGAAGATCACATGAATCCTCATATAATTGATGATCCGATGGATCCTGAAGTTGAGAACAAAGCAAAATCTTTGAAAGCCCGTTTATTAGATTTTGCTTCTACTTCGAAAGCTGTTGAATTGGCCAAGGACATTCGCCAACTTTGTGTTGAAAGAGGAAAGGATTCTTTGGCGGTTATGGCCTTGATCGAACCTTGGAATGCAGAAGATGAGACTGCTGCAGTTTTAGTTTCCCATTTGTTGGTTGGAAGTGAAGGAGACGAGCTTGGTTGGCCGAGTCATGTTCTATGCTCAATTGTTCTTCCCAAGTTACTCCTTCTTAATCAACCAGCTTCTGGTGTACTCGTGGCTGCAACAATAGAGTACTGCAAGGCCCATCAAAGGGCTACCGAATATGCCCTCTTGTTTCCATTGATTCTACGAAATAAGGGACTAAACAACCCTGTGTGTGATGTGATCACTAGGATAGTTAAAGAATGCCTGCACCCTGCTCATGTTTCTGCATTTTGCCAAAAGCTACTGTGGGAAGATATAAATGCACGAAAATTCATCTGCCTTCCCTGCCATCAGTGTCTGATTAGTGATAAGATTGTGTGGACTGAATCTTTGTTTAACTTATTGCAAAGCATCTTGAATCATAATATTCATTTGACTGAAGATTCAGTTGAACAACTCATTCACCGTGTTTATGAATTCAGCGACAGGTATTCAAAATCTTTGAAGTTTGGCAACTTTATCTTATGCCTAATCAGCAAATATGCTCCTTTATTGAAGCCTCACAAAGTTTTATTAACTGAAGCTGTTGAGAATACTAATACCCTTGTTACCAAATCTATACTAGCAAAATTGTCTAGCTTGTAACTTGTATTTTTGGTCAAATTTTCTGCTAGGTGCTTCATTAGTTGATGGGACAGGATGCAAAAAGTAAAAACTTGGAGGCATTAATTTAATAATATTTTTTATCTTACTTGTGTAGCTCTTTACTTAGAAATTGCAGTTCTTCATATCTTATACAAACTTTGTGGTACTTAAAAAAGATTTGTCATGAGTTGCAGAGGCTGGCTGTTCAAATGTTGAATTGAGAATATTTCTTCACTTATTACACTACGAACAACAGCCTTGTTGATGCTTTATGTGACATGAGAGAAAATATTTCTCCTAATGAATAAAAAGAGGGATATTGAACAAGAGTTGCTTGGAAACTCACTCTCCTAGAAAGATATAGTATCAAAACATTTCAGAAGAATTGTTACGTGTTGCATCACAAACTTCGAGACTAACCTATAGCGATTTTCTAGAAAGTCCAAGCATAGGTAGTAAGGAAAGTGGAAATGAATATCGCTGTGATTTCGCATTTGCAGACATTTATGAACTCTTACTTTATCCTGCTAATGCATGTATTTTTTTGTTTGGAGCGTTGGATGAATAAGAAGCAAAGTGCTGTTTCTTCATATTTAGATGTCTATGTGATGGTGGCATTAGCTATTAGTTTAGACTCAGATTATTCAAATTTACATATATTGTCATATCTCAAATATACTCAGTTCAGTTCATGAAGGTAAGGTTGAGGAAGCAGTGTAGAAAAGCTTCTCTTCAACTTCTAACCAAGGAAAAGGAAAAAAGAAAGAGAACACTAAGCTGTAAGTTATTACAATGTATAGCAGGATTGCTACTTAGTTCACCTGGTAAGAACGCTTTGGAGATTCATGTCATATGTATGACAAAATGTGTTGCGTGGTAGAAATGATATTTTGGATAGACAAGCGATCATGCTAAAATTGATAAAATACAAAATGATGATATACACCAACATGTAGGGAGCTAAGCATCGACAATTTAGTGACTGGGGCATGTCTAGCATAGTTATAAACATTTTCTATTCATGCAAGAGGTTTGATCCCAATAGAATGTGTTAAAAGATGGAGATGTAGAACAAAGTTAATATTCCTTGATGTGGTCGCAAAAGATTTGTTATATTGGACTATAGTGCTGGATCAAATAGAGTGGTGGAGAAGATTCACGTAATTGAGTCGAGTTTAGTGGACATTAAACCCAGTTTATTATTTCTTGTTCATAAGAATTCTGTAAGCCCATCGGCATGTTGTTCATGGAACATAACCTGATATCCTTGTCTCCAAAATTCATCTTAGTGTATAGGTTCATATAATCTTTGAAGCAGAAGTAATCTGGAAGTAAGAGCTTAGAAGCTGGAGAAATTATTACATCACGTATTCCTATAAATGTAGAGTATCCATGACATGTTTGGTATTTTTGATTAGACATTACCCAACAATATTAGGGAAAAAATACAAGTTCAAATTTTGTTCACTGTCTTGTATAATTATGTCTAATATTACATACCAATCATGCATTGAACGTACAAAAATATAGTTACAATAGAGTTTCTCTCATTCGCATTATCTGTGGCCAAGGATATTCAACTTTTTTTTTATTTTATAATACTATCTAATCTATCTTGTCAAATATAATTTGATAGTATATTGCCACTATCATCCTAACAAACGAACCCCGCTCTCTAGAAAAAGCTTCCATAGCCTATTTCTTCTTATAAGCATTTCTTGAATGAACTCTAAAAAGTTTTCTATGAGCTTATTGAGTTGTTGAATGTAAGCATCTTTTGTTTAGTTTCATAACTGAGGCCGCAGGCTCGGATGGTGAACTTAAGTTTGAATAAAATTGCGAGTTGATTATGAACTAGTTTGGCTAATCTTAAAAGTGTTATTGTTGTGTAATTTTACTAATGTTACGAATAAAAAGTATCTTTTCGAATACGCATGTTTAGTGGGACCAATGTTGAATTGGATAACCTGTGTTAGTAGATGTTCGAAATGTATTTGATTTGCTCAAAACTATTTTCAGATAATTGAGAAATCAAGCCTAGTGTGTGATTTAACTTGGAAAATTGAAGTAAAAAATGGAGTAAAATAGAAAATTGGCCATTCTCCTGTTGAAAGATGGAAAGTCATGTGAGAACTAAGGGATTATTTGATTAAAGTTTTATCAGATTTTGATAAAAATTGGTCAAATATGTGATTGCAAAGTTGATAAAAGTTGTGAATCTCATAAAATAAAACGTGTGTGTTAAAATTAGTTGTTGATCTTAATATTAAATTTTTTAACAACTTTTTAAATTAAACTAAACAAAAGCTTAGTGTATATCACTAGTTTGACATTTGGGTTTAAATCTCATTCGGCACCCATTTGATGAAAAGAATGGGAAGGCAGTGGCGGATCTAGGAATCTTAAGTCACGGGGGCCAAAAAAAATTTGATTCGGGGGCAGCGTTCCTGATTTTTTTTTTTTTAACAATCTAATCAATCTACAAGTAAAATATAATAACTAAATTCAATTTGCAAATTCACATCACAGATATTAATGTACAAAGCAACCAAACAATCATTCATCTATTAACCACCCATCTCCATTTCAAAAACAAAAAAATATAGTAAAGTTACGGCGTAACATTAATGTATTATATAAAAAAACATCGCAAAATTACGAATAAATTAGAAATATCTATTTTATTAGAAAAAAAAGAATAGTCTTTCACACTTACTAAAATGATTTTTGTGAGAATTCAATTTGATGATTTTGTAATTTCTCTCACCATTTTTAATCTTTCATTTTTCGACAGTAAGAAATGCAAAGGACTGAAGAAAATAGAGATGGGAAAATTAAAAAAAAAAAAAAAAGTGTAAAAGTCAATTGTGACCATTTAATTAAAAAACAAAAAAAAAAAGTAAAAAACAAAAATTTGTCAAAAAGGTGTGGAGCCATTGACCCCATGGCCCCCATACCAAATCCGCCAATGGGTGTACCTCGAGTTTTTCAATGAGGTAGCGAGCATGAATCATCCAGATAGTTGCAAACCATTCTAAAGCCAGGATGCTAAGCACGAACATGTACTAGGCGACCCGCTCATTATGATGCTTGCATGCATCAGCACACAATTGCAATTTGGGAAATCCATCTTCAACCAGGGACTGTGCCAACGGGTTACTTATGCGACACTTCATTTCAAAATTATAAATGAATTGAACTTTGTTTTACGAAAGTAATAGACTTGCAAGTTATTTTTCATCCGTACAAAAATTAATATTCATCAATTAAAACTAATTGAACAGATGACATGGAAAATGGTGGGCTAACGTGGTAGTTAATTTTTTTAAAAATAAAAAACCTTAAGGGTAAATACACAATTAGTACATGAACTTTACGCATTGTTTCAAAATCATACAAGAACTGTATTTTGTTCTAAAACAATTGTCAAAATTCTTTTTTACAAATATCACGACTCTATCTTTTATTATAATTTATCTGATTAATTTATTCTTAAAATCCATCCAATTTTTTTGTCACATGATGAAAACATTGTAGATTTAGAAGACAATGAGACGTTTTGTGATTCTAACAATGACTTTTACAAGGATGATGATTTGCCTTTTTAATTGAACGTTACACAAGGCGTGGAATTTTGGATT
Organism: Forsythia suspensa; assembly: GCA_023638005.1. NCBI lineage: Eukaryota > Viridiplantae > Streptophyta > Magnoliopsida > Lamiales > Oleaceae > Forsythia > Forsythia suspensa. Next base: position 21,847,557 of record CM042673.1, read on the forward strand.
AGGTCCAGAGCATGACTACATCAATGGGAATGAAGGAAATTTAGATCAATCGTCTCTATATTTGTTGTCTAATGAATTGATAAGCGACAATTCTAAAAATAAGTGTGGTATTTTTTCTGTATTTTGTGCTTAGATAGATATTCACAACGTGTAGTTGAAACTGAGAACAACATTTAGGAGTATTGATGCATTTACGAAAACAACAAGAAAATACGATGTATAATTAAATAGAGTGGAGATCAAATTCTCAAAAAAGGAGAAAGATAGAGTTGTGGGCGATTGTATAAAAAAGTGTTTGTTTAGGAACAAAATCTAGCCCATGTATGATTTTTAAACAAGGGTTAAAGTTCGTGTACTATTTGTGTGGTTTAAAATTTATGGTTGTCTTGTTAAATTTGAGAAACATATGTCAATTTTTGTAAAGATGAGAAACAATTTTGTAAGTCTAGTGATTTTTTCAAAATAAAGTTCAGTATAGGTATAAAATAAGGGATAAGAGGTTCATGTATGTTACCTGCAAATAACTTGCTAATAAACTTAAAATTTAAATCAAACTTGAATCCAAATCTGATTATATGTATCTCTTATCTTACACACTTGATCTCCAATCGTACGTAATCTTCACATTGAAATGAGGGATGTTGCGTCTTAACCTTGACATATAACCTTGGGCAGCCTTTTGGGATCACGTAGAGAAACAGAACACACGATAAATTTACTCTAAAGAAGACTCTCTCATTAAGACTTGACATCACTATATATCTTTCTAGTGTCATGTATGTATGTAGATTGTCCTCAATACATTTTGATCTATTTTAATTGAATGTTCATTACACACATAATACATATTAATATTTACTTTCGAAAACCGTTCACCATACAGTTAGCTAACTCAACTATCATAGTTTTCACAAATGTTGTCCTTTGATCTTGAAGTACGTCAACAACAATTGTTTCTTTAAGTTCAAACATGTAGCTCAATTTATATTTAAGCTTGTTTGGAATAGATTGTATATTGGTTTCCAATTTTTTTCTTGTACAAAGCGGGCCCCACGTCACATGGAACAATTGACTAAACAAAAACCGATTTGACATGCACAATATGACATTGTGCAATAAAATTACCAAGTTGACCCAAATTTTACTTTTTCAACGTTCACATGCACACAGTTTGTGAGTTCAGGATTATTTTGAAAAACAAGCCCGCTACATGTACACCGCGGTTGACCGCAGTGTTTACCGCATGTTACAAACCACTCGCGAGATGAGACAAATCCACCTTTCTATGGTAATTAATGCATGCAACCACCTTTCACTTCACTTCATGGTAAGCAAATTTCCCTCTGTTTCTTCACTTATTCACAAACTTGCAAAAAAATTTCTTCAGTACTTAATTTTCGGTGAATCTCTGGTGAAGCTCCGGCAACATTTTTTATTCCATCTTTGACTTGAAACTTTATTTTCCATCCAAGTTATCTATCACTATGTCCGAAATAGGTAATATTTATTCACATTTGAAAGTTTTTATTTTGCCATATTTTTGTATTATATACATTATAGAAGTTATGTATTTACCATAGTCGTAAATATTTATGTTTTGGGTTACATACCTTACGAAAATTATTATTTTTTATATTTGTTTTAGGAAATCTTGTTTCACTTTCCGAAGATGCGACAGTAAATATGAATATGTTTGTGGTTGATGATGAATACTTTGAAGATGATGAGATAGAAATAGAGAATTCTCGTGGTTTAAATGAGGATTGGGTTGAAGAACCGAATGAGATTGAACCTGAGGTGGGGATGAAGTTTAAGGAGCTCAACGAAGTCTTTGAATTTTACAAAAACTATGCATCTCGCGTGGGTTTTCCAGTTAGAAAACGTAATTCGAGAAAGGGTGATGATAGGGTTGTAAGAAATGTCACGTTTACATGTAGTCGAGAAGGACAAAGAACAAGTAATACAAGTACTTCTTTGAAGCCGCACCCGACAATTCAAACATGATGCAAAGCTAGGGTGACCGCTGTATCTGATGCCAGTGGATCATGGCGATTAACTAAAGTTCTGCTGGATCATAACCACAAAAAAGTCCTTCGAAGTCTAGGTTGTATCGGTGCAATAGACAACTAAGTGAGAATGTGAAATGAAAGCTTGAAGTGAATGATATTACTGGAATTCCGTTACACAAAAGTTACAATTCAGCTGTCGTTGAAGCAGGTGGTTATGAGCAAATGACATTTATTGAGAAGGATTGTCGAAACTATATTGATAAGGTTAGGCGTTTGAGACTTGGGGAAGGGGATGCTCAAGCATTACAATGCTATTTCTCGAAAATGCAATCACAGTTATCCCGGGTTTTTACTTTAGTGTAGATTTGGACGAAGAGTGTCGATTGAGAAATGTGTTTTGGGCTGATAATAGGTGTAGAGAAGCGTACAAAGAATTTGGCGATGTCGTCACCTTTGATACCACGTATTTAACTAATAGGTATGACATGCCGTTTGCTCCTTTTGTTGGTGTAAACCATCACGGACAGTCGACGTTGCTTGGATGTGGTTTAATTTCCAATGAGGATACGGAGACATTCACATGGCTGTTTAGGACATGGCTTGAGTGCATGGAAGGTAAAGCTCCCATTGGAATAATAACTGATCAGAACAGGGCAATGCAAAATGCAATTTCAATTGTTTTTCCGGATACTAGGCATAGATGGTGTTTGTGGCATATCTTGAAGAAGTTGCCCGAGAAATTTGGAGGACGCAGTTATAAGGGAGCTATACTTTCAGCTGTCCACTATGTGGTTTACGAATCGCAATGTCCAGAAGATTTTGAACAGTATTGGAATTCTATGATTGCTAGCTACGATCTTGAGGATCATGATTGGTTATCTGGACTTTATAAAGAACGTAGTCGTTGGGTGCCGTGTTATTTAAGGACAAGTTTTTGGGCAGGGATGTCTACGACACAACGAAGTGAGAGTATGAATACTTTTTTCGATGGTTACGTCCATTTGAAAACCACATTGAAGCAATTTGTAGAGCAGTACGAGCAGGCTTTGAGGAGTAAAGTTGAGAAAAAGTTCCAAGCGGACTTCAAGTCATATTCCCAGATGATCCCGTGCGCAACAAAGTTTGGAATGGAGAAACAATTCCAAAAAGCTTATACAATATCCAAATTCAAAGAATTTCAAGAAGAGTTTTCAGGTATGGTTTATTGTTGGATTGTTGCAGTTGACGAGGGTCCTTTGGGAAACTCGTATCAGGTATTGGAATCTATCATTTTCGACGATGGGATGAAGAAAAAAAATGTACAGCTTTTGTTTGACAAAGAACAATGTCAAATTGTGTGTAGTCACACTTGTTTGAATTTCGGGGATCTTGTGCAAACATTGTATCATAGTTTTCATTACAAATGATATCACATTTGTCTTGGGAAAGGTATATCTTACGTAGATGGAGGAAAGACGTGAGTAGAACATATACCGGATGAAGATTAACTACAATGTTTGGATTAGCACACCGCTCAAGTACGATATGATGAATTATGTGATACATTTCGCAAGGTTCTTGACGTGGTTGCGCATTTATGAAGTACTTACCCGGGAGATAACGGAATGGCTTGAAATGAAAATGACAAATATGAACATTTCAAAGAACAAGTCATCATGTGGTAGTAACCTCATTTCCGGCCATTCTCATGTTCATGATTTCACTGACCGATGATTAGTCGATAAGAATTTTAGTGTCCACATGTTGGATCCAAAGAACTCGAAGACGAAGGGTGCTCCAAAGAAGCTTCGGAAAAAGGGTCCATTGGAAATAGGTGCATCAAAAATGAAGGTATGGTAAACCGTATGTTTAAAAAAAAAAAAAATTTGGCACGACAATTGGCCTGGGCGATCGCCCAGGCAATTTCTGGGCGATCGCCCAATTGAAGCAGAAAGCATTCTGCTTCTACTTCAATCAGGGTGGCGATCGCCTAGGCCAATGCTGGGCGATCACCACCCTGATTGAAGAAGAAGCAGAATGCATTATGCCCTTCATTGAAGCAGAAGTAGAATGCATTCTGCTTCACTTGGGCGATCGCCCAGAAATTGCCTGGGCGATCACCTAGGCCATTTTCGTTCAAATTTTAATTTTTTTTTTTTCATTTCTTGTTTCTATACCAATTTTCAACTGCTCATTGCTAATACTAATTTGCACAGGTGATTTCGAGTTCAAGTAAAGGGAAGAACGTAAGACATTCCAATCTGAATGACGCTAATCAAAGCTTTATCCAAGCACCCGAATGCCATTACCCCATCCTCGACTTATCGCAGGCTGCTCAATATCAACCATGGCTACCAAATTATGGAGTAAACTTGGTGCCAACTTATGGGTCGGTCAACAATTGAATTCAGTGTATCTTATAGTTGGACAACCTGAAGAACAAATGTCGAGCAATTTGTTAGCAAATCCAAGATTCCACTTACCTCACCATCAGTACGATGGATAGTTTATATGTCCGGTTTGTGTAATGCAAAACTTTTTAAAATTAAATCACGGTCATGTAATATGCGTTTATGTTGTATGTGTATGAAAATCGAACAAACAAATTGTCTAACATTTCCAAACTTCGTGATATCAGAACAAACAGATAGTTCGAATGATGGATTAAAACAACAATCCCACTACATAAACCCAAATAGTAATGATTCAATTACAACAAAAATTAATCTAACTATCTAACTCGTGCCCCTTTCCTCGGCCCTTGCGGATAGTAAGATTGAGCGAAATCTCAACATCTTTTTCCTCTGAGATATTAGCTAACATTTTGAACATACTAGACAAGTCTTCATTTTTCTCTTTGCCCACAGATTTGTCCAATCCAATGCTACTAGATGGCCCCTCAATCAACCCCCCACTCGGTTGATCGTTATCCCACTTGAAATATGTGCATTTGTCCTCACTGCAGCAGAAAAAAAACCTCCATTTGGTCTTCAACATTTTAACTACTTGCATCCATTTGATATAACCCTTTCCACATCGTAGGCATCGTCGCTTTTGCTTGCATTCTTTTAACAAGTGACCCGCCTTTCTACAACCATAACATATTCCTCCATTGCTTGCCATGTACCTCAGATTTGTTCTGCAATACCAAAACAACCATTCTCTACTGAAATTAAAATAATATTGATTTTGTGAAACTCATACGTAGACGAGGATTAGACAACACAACACAATCAAAAAACCCTAAATCACTAAACGAATTAATATGCAAGCAAGCATAAAATCACTAAATCACTAAACGAATCAACAACTGATAAAACCATAAACAAATCTACCAACAACACAATCAAAAAACCTGATAATGCATTTGAATTTCATCCTTTGTAAACACATACAAATGCAGATAAAGTCTGTATACTTCATCCATTTGCATACATTCAAAAGAATTGCCTCAAATCCATGAACCATCAGAATATTACATTTATACCCATCAAACACCATTCATACCTCACTTAAATCTGATCAACGGCTCTTCAATGTGGAACCCCCCCTCTTTATCCGAAGTCTAAAAATCCCACACAGCCCTAGAAACATTGAAAATCAATTTATTCATCCAACAAAATCAACGGAATAATCACAAAAACAAAAGTCTCCTCAATTGGCTTGAAAAACAAAGAAATGCTCGTCATTAAATACCCCATTAGCTACCAAGAAAACTATCATTTTCTTCAATGCAATCCCATAAACCCGCCATTAATCAATGAAAACATAGATAACCCTATTTTCAAAATCCAAAAATAGCCACGCCCATAGCCGTATCAAAGGTACCTATTATTCTTGAATGTGAAACAAAATACAATAAACTCTACAACTTATGTCCTACATGGGTAGAAGATATTAAGGCAAAACAAGAAATGCCCATTCTCTAATATTAATATTAAGGCAAAAACATGAAATACCCAGCCCTCATCCAAGTTAAATAATATATTTCTCCAGCAATAAAAAAGGATAATAATGGATAAATGAGACCAAGGAAGAAGATATATGACTCACCTGTTGACCGCGAATTCTTGTTCGGCCTAATGAAGATGAAGAGGAAGATGAACCAGTTTTTGCCTCTCTGCCGAAGGAAGAGGAAGACCAGCTTATATCGCGAAATGAGGAATGAAGAGGAAGACCAACTTTTTGTCTCTCAGCCGAAGGAAGAGGAAGACCAGCTTCAAGGGAATGGAAATGAGGAATGAGGTTTTTACTTTTTGGGATAGGATTGTGTAATTTGAATTACCTGGTAAGGACATAATGGTAATTCATCACTCATGCGGTAAAGGCCGCGGTAAACGAGGATGTACAAAGAGCTTTTTCCTTTGAAAAATTGGATGGTAAAATTCTTGAAATGTGCACCATGTGTGCATCTGTGATGTGGGGCCCACATTGCAAAAAAAAAAAACAAAAAAACTGGAAATCAATTTATAATCTATTCCAAACAAACACTAAATGGTAGGGTTGAACACTGAATTGCCAAACCGTAAAATTGAACCGAAACCGCTTTTTTAAAACCGTTAGTTTGGATCCACGTGGATTCGTCAATGTTTTGATTTTGAACCGAACCAAACCACTTCGAAGTAGTTTGGCTTAGGTTTCAATTTTTCAATATGTCAAATTGTTTAAAATAAAATAATAATAAAAAATAAATTAATTTAAATTTTATTCAACTCAATTAAAACTAAATCCATTCATTATCCATATTAGACCCAATTCAATTAAACCAAATACTCAACTCAATTAAAATCCATCAATCATCTATGTTACGTTTTATTTCTCTACAGTTTCTTCTCGATCTCGACCGCCTCTCCTGAAAGCCTTAATTCGCATTCGCCTAAACAACCACAATACTCTAACTTCCTTTCACCAAATTTCCTATGGGTTTTGAGGAGTGATTCGATCCGGCAAGTTTTCTATTTTCTTTACTATCATGTTGTTGTATTATAATCAATGTTCGGAAAATCGGACTGGATCGGCCGGTTCGACCAGAAATACTGGGAACCGGCCGTAAAATCGGTCCGATCATAGCAATTAACCTTCCAGCGAAGAACCGGCCCGGGAACCGGGTTTTTAAATGGTTGAACCGTGTACCGGGTTCGCACTATTGACCAGTTAAACCGGTGGTGAATTATTTAGGTCAAAAATTAGATTTTACACCCAAAATTCATCCGCGCTTTCTTCCTTCTTTTGCTTACTGCTTAGGCGACGCGAACTGCTCTTCTCATTCTTCCGATTTTATCAAATCTTCTCCATTTCTTTCTCAATATTTCTTGTGCTTGTGGAATCCCCAAACCGAATTCTTCTCCCATGATCGCGCGTGCGAACAAAATAAGTCATATTTCATAATTTCTGTTCTAAATTTTCATCAATTTTTTGGGTTAATGTTCACGCTCTTGTTTTTCAAATTTTTTGTTATTTCTGTTTGAACTTTGAATTGGATAAGGTATATTGTTTGAAAAAGAAAAAGATTCCAAAAGATTGATAATGAACAAGGTTTTGAGAGTTTTAAAGAAGATAATAGTTTGATTTTACTGGTTTCTTACGTTCGAAGAAAAGTAGAAAGCAAACTAATCTGTAAATTTATGTAAATATTTTTATTTTGAGTTTGGACTATTTTCTACTAATATTGGATATGGATATTATGAAAAATCTATTTAAAGCTAATTTTTGTGAGTTATATTATCTATAAGTGTTGGTTTATTTGTAAATAAATTATTTTTAGGAATTGTGAGATTTATAGATTAATTTTTTAATTTTTTTAATTGAAACCGGTTCGACCTTTTGACCTTTGATCCGTTGTCTTTTTCGGGTCGATGACCGGTCCGATTTTCCAAACATTGATCATAATGATTAGATTTAAAAGTGTAGAACCTTAGTTTAGAGTATTTTATTTTGGATGGCAGTGTTACCAATACATTTTTGTCTTTTATTGATACTAATATTTGTAATATCATGATATTATAGACTAATATTTATGATTTAACTTGTTGGATATTTGATTTTTTGTTTGTTTATTAAACCGTGATTTTAAACAAAAAAAACGCAAAAAGTGGTTTGGTTTCGAAAGTGAAGTGGTTTGGTTTAGTTGGAAAAATTTCAAACCGTTTTCAAACCGCTTTAAGTAGTTTAGTTTGAAAATTTATCACAAACCGTCTAAATTGAACTGTGTTTACCCTTACTAAATAGTATTATTAATATGCAATTTATGTTTATTTAAATATAAGTATAATTGTCAAATTACGTGTTGTTTAGAATTCTAAAATAACAAATTTGTTATGGACTCGTAAATTTTAAAATTTGAAATTCTAGGAAAATTGGAATGAAATTCAAGTGCCAAACTTGTTGAGGGTGGTTGATACATAGAGAGAGAAGTGTGAATGGATCCAAGAATAATCAAACATTCAACGTTGAGATGTATGATGTATGCCCTTTACCACGAGTTAAATGTTTCATTGGTCACTGAACTATTACTTCCGTCTTCATTCACTCACTCAACTTCAAATGTTTACGAAGACTCATTTGAACTTTAAAAATACCTCACCGTTACTCATCATGAAGACGATTATGTGACAACCAAGTGACGGAAAATCCACGTGACAGATGAAATATACATGTGGGAGATGGAATCATCTACCATACATCTAAAATCGTCCATGTCATCTAAAATCGCGCGCCATATCATTTGATTTTGGTATTTTATGATTTCATCTTTGCGACCATATGCTTGCATGATTCTGTCTACCACAATATTTCATCGTCCATGTCATTTTTCAAATCACTTGGTCGTCACATAATCGTCTTCAAATCGCGAGATATTTTGATTCAAATGAGTATCATTTGATTTTCTTTGGTATTTTATGATTTTCAGTTTTGGTTTTGAAAATAGTTTTCTTTTACATTTTTGAAAATGCATTTTCCAAAATACCCAAAATTTATCAAAGAATGAATTTTCATTGAGTTTGTGTAAAAGATGGTTTTTTTTCCAAAATGATGACACGCGTTTTCGTTGAGGGTCATATTTCGAGTCCATCATTCACATTTCTATTTTTTTTTTTTTGACGCTGGGAAAAGTAATTATAGTTTAACCATTTTCCGCATTTTTGACATAACCCGTCTCCTTGCCCAAATGGTCAGCACGCGCAAAGCAATGTTGCATGTCGGGGTTCGAATCCCCAGCGTTCCCAAATTTGTGTTTAATTGTATTGAATTAAAATAATTGTTTTTAATTCCAAATATAATTGTTTTTAATTGTTTTAAATTTTTATAATTCCAAATATAATTGTTTTAAATTGTTTCAAATTATTTTTAATTCCAAATATACTTGTATTTAATTGTTTTAAATTTTTGTAATTCCAAATATAATTGTTTTTAATTGTTTTGAATTAATATAATTGTTTTAAATTATTTTTAATTCCAAATAATTCCAAATATAATTGTTTTAATTGTTTTGAATTAATATAATTGTTTTGAATTCCAAATATAATTGTTTTTAATTGTTGTTAATTAATTATAATTTGTAATTCCAAACAATAATTATTGATAAAAGTTTTAATTATTTTTAATTCCAACAATACATATTTTGATTTGTTTTAATTAATAATTGTTTTTAATTCCAAATAAGTCCAAATTTTTAAAAATGTCAAAGAAGCGCGTTTTGAAGTTTTTACGTTTTGAACACTTTTCAAAAATTTCAAAAAGAACGATTTTCAAAAAATTTTAAAACAATGACTCAAAACACAGCAACACAAAATGAATTCAAAACTCAAACATTTAAAACGTCCTTTACTCCTTTACCACTATCCGAAACCGACCAGACCAGTCAGCGGTCAGCCGGTCACCCTCCATTTCAATCACATATGACCTAACAAGCTGCATCCTGAAAGGCACCTCCCAACGAGTAACGACGACACAGATAGTATTCACTCAGTCAGTCTATACCCACTCTCCATCAAGCCGCGTGCATCTCACTTCCGGTCTCCTTTTCCACATTTCCACTCCATCTTGTCTCTCCCCGCCACACGCACAAGCAAACGTACTCTGTGTCTCTCCCTTTTATTCTCTCACTCTACACTTCCCCTTTCCCTCCCCGTCTCCCAACATGCGAAAGCTTTTCGCTCTCATAATTCTACTCTGCATTCTCTCTCTAAATGCCGGTGATTCGAACCCTCAAGACGACGTCGTTAATGGGTCTTTTGCATTGAATTCTTCTAGACCTAAAGAAAATAGCTTCGCTGACATGATTGATCGCGCATTGGAAAAAGAGTTTAATGAGACTGATGAACACTCCGACGGTTAGTTTAGATCCCAACAAAGGACTTACTCTTTTGTTGTTTTAATGGTTGTACATTCTGCACGTGTTGCACATTTTGTGTGCTCAGGGTCTTAAATTCCCAGTTATTGTGGAAATATTCTTCTTCTTTTAACTGGAAAAGGAGTCTGTTTGTGCTCAATTTTAGCATGTCAATAACTGGAAAGAATGCCTCTCTTTTACTTCCTAGTTTGTTGTATAAAAGAAAATGTAGATTGTTTTCTTCCGAAGTATTTTACTTTTGACTTAAGGTTAAACTTGTAGCATTTATGGTTAAAGCTAATGCTACTGATCGTATATGTTTGTGGTGTACTTTCTGAATTGAAATATTCAAGGGATCCCTTTTGAAGTCTTCAATTCTTTCCTTTTTGGGTGTAATTTCTTATTTTGGTCTTTCTTTAAATTTATGTGATCTGTGTTTCAAAGATGGATTTTATGCATGCAAAATAAAAGAAGTAGGTTTTAGCGATCATATTGCTGAAATGCGGATTGAAACTTTGGTATCTGTAGTATCCTAGTATTCCATGCACTGTAGAAAGAGAGTGGTGTCCATGACACTTTTTCTACAATGTACTAAAATCTCCCCAAGTATTGTTGCTTTAACTACTCAAATTTTTGGGCAAATGCTGGAATCACCACTCCTAGTCTATACAATTTTGCACACTTTTTGCTGGTTTGAGCAAATAATGTATGCCCTGGCACCACTACTACAATTCTCTATCCCTCCCTGCACACAGACACATTTCTTTGAGAATCAGCAAATGCATTTAAGGGAAAGAAAGCAAAACAAACTCCATTTAGCACCACTTATAATTTGATTGCTGAATCAGGGTTCCATTTTCGTCTCTCATTACGTCCCTTACCCTTTATGTTGCATTAAAATTAAGTGCAAGGATGCACATAGGCTTCTTGAGGAACAATGCAAAAATATTCTATGCAATTGGAAACTTCAATTGATTGGATTTTCCTTTCACTTTGGTTATTTGTAAAATTTACACGGAATGCTGTAAAATTGATTATTATTCCCTCCATTTCAAAATAAATAATTTGTTTCAGCTAACAAGATGGCTTTTTTGAAATTTAATTTGCATGGATATGCTTATCTTTTTAGTTAATACATATCTAAATTATGGCATTGAATCTGATTTGTGTTATATGTCAGTAATTTTGTAAATGAGTATGAAATTTTACTTCTTAAAAGTCCAATCAACTAAAAATCAATCATCTGAAATAGATGAGTTATTAACTTCTAAAAGTTTGGGAGGAGTTATTGGCTTCTAAAAGTTTGGGAGGAGTTATTGGCTTCTAAAATATTTGGAACCACATTGAGCAGGTGGTATAGGATTTGATTGTCTCCACTTAACCTATAATATTCATTGGCTGTTCATTTACTTGTAGTAAATTTTATTATCCAAGAATAAAAAGATATACGATGTACTTCTTACTCATTTGCAAGTCAAATAATCCATTGTGTAAAGATTCAATATCATTTGCATTTTGCACCATCAACTACTCCTACACCTCCAATCTAAATACTCATAAGTGCAGAAGTACTAATATATAAACTCAAACTGCAAAATTTAATTTATTTGGCTTGAAGTTTGGGATACTGCTCATAGAAAGTAAGAACACCACTGTGGATGGTTTTCAGAGCTTGGAGAAATACTGATAGATAAATGGATGATAAATGAAGAAAGGGTTAATTGTAGAGGAGGATAAGATTTAAAAACTTAAAAGGTACATGGAACTCTTGTGAGCAGTGAGCTTTGCTATAAACACCATGTAAAATATACAGTAGATAGAAACTTTGTTAAAGAAGCAATGTTCTAATACATGTCTCAGGATATATTATTTCTTTATCATTGATAAAGAGTTTTTCTTTGTTGTGAAGCCTATATAGGTGTTGGTGTGTGAGTACAAATAATTTTGTTACCTCATCTCCTGTTCCTTTTATGTTTGCTGTGGTTGAATATATCTTTTATAGCCCGTCTTCTGCTTTTTGTATTTATATTTTCAATACAGCTAGTCCCAGATTATGATAAAGAAGGCGCACTGCGTTATCATTTTTTTCATGACATTGGATTTTGAAATTGTATCTTCTCTTCTCACCTTCAAGTTAACGAAGTTTTTAAATAGCAATATTTTTTAAGTGAGTGCACAAGATTACATGTTATATATTATAAGAAACTCAGAGCACTCAATTTAACTGTTGCACAATCTAAGCCTTCACATGGTTTTTAAATAAATAACCATCGGATGGAGCTTGTATAGTCCTTTCAACTAAATCTGCAAGGTATGCATAGCAGTACTATGTAAGGAGGTTTTGATCACTAACCTCTTGTCAAACATTCACAAGTTAAAATACTCCTGAATTTAGCTAGATTGTAATTAAACTGGCGACACGGTACCAAAAGCTACACATATCAAGCATGCAAACAAGGAAATTAGCGAAACTTGAGAAAACTTTAAATTTCATATGTTCCAAACCAATTGAGTCATGGTCATTTCAATTCCATAATGTATAATATTATTTTCTTAAATGAATTTACTATAAATCCAACACTTTATGGAGGCACGTGGGAGACAGCCTAGCCTAGGAGAAAAGACATTTATCTTAATTCTCCTTCTCCCTCTCTATTTTCTTTTGCAGTCCCAGATCATAGTGGCTTCAACAATAGTGTGGCAGAACAGCAGGTTGGTACCCAGCCTTTGTAAATAGTTGAATGTCTTGATCCATACATCTACTTGTGCTGATAGGATTCTATTTTTCTCTTTAAAATCATGAATGCTATACTTTTGGCGTGCACTATAAGATATACACTAGGAGATTGTTGATGGGCAACAACATCGTAGCTTGCCTTTTAGATAGCTTATTAACTGTACCGGAGGTTAAAGAGGTTGTGTGGCACTATGGCTGAAGGAATCCCTTTTTCTGCTGTGACTTTTTTTTTTGTACATATCTAGTAAGGTTGTGGTTGGCTACTGCCTACTTGTGTGGTTATGTACTTATTCTTCTATTCTTTATGCGACTGTGAAAAGTATGTTTAAATGGTCAATGTTTGCTGTCAACATCACCTATGAAGCCATCCCCTTCCAATCATGTTGCTGAAGTTTTGCCATAAATAGGAAGAATATTGTTGTTTTATATTTGTGTAATCGAAGTCCTATTGCATCTAAGTATTATGCTGTGTGGCATCCTCCTTCATTCTCTTTTGCTGATAGAATAATCCATACTACATGTCTTGTTTTTCTTATCTAGGAACCTCGTTTGAGGCCTGACGTTTAGTAACGCACTTTAGATGGGATCATGTGGGTTTCAATTTTGAATTAGGCTGTGCCTGACACAGTTTGGAACTTTTCTTGTTCAGTTGTTTACATGGAGTAAATGGCTATGGTCAGAAAATTATGTATAACTGCATAGAAGTGATTTTGGGTCTTCACATTTAAGTGAATGAGAATGGACACAGTCATCTAATAAGGAGGATTAGATAGGAGCGACGATTTCCTTGAGGCATAAGATTTGAGTGAAAGAGTAGTCATCTAGTTTAGAGGTTAGATAGGAGCAATGTCATACAATAGGTTCAAATGAAAACCAATCTAAACATGAAGTTCACATATGTTTACTCAGAAGATTTTGATAGAACTACGTCATTTGAGTTATGATCATGACAACACTATGCTACATTTAAGGAAAACTCTTTTTCAATCAAAGCAGTTATGCATTTATTTTTTCTCTCAAAGTTATTTTCACATTTGCTATTTTTTCCAGCCTTTTGTTCTATTGTCTTCACTGAATTTCTCTCTATCAAACTTCTGAAATTCACAGGCTGTTCTTGAAACTGTTGCCAGAGTTAAGTCCAAGAGGAATGAGACAAAAGAGGAAAAGTAAGGTTTTCTGTTCTCCAAATATCTTGCATAACATTGCATACTTACTTTGTTGGAAATATTGATAGCTTTATGCCTTTAACAATCTTCGTCCATATTCAAAAACCATAAATATGAGTATTATTGATACCTTTCTGACTCTTATAGTAGGTCATTTGAGTTCCATGACGTTTTTAACCTTGATAATGAGAATGGAGCAGAAGACATGCCGACCTTGATAGACCGCAAGGTACTTATTCTATGAGCTAAGTTGGGCATGAGTTGTGTAATGATGGATAAGAATAAAATTATGCATGTTCGAAATGTTTCATTAAATTGATCACAGTTAAAATAATATTTTCAGGACAATGTCTTCATTATGTCCAATCGCAAGTCAAAATTTCCTGTGTTACAGTTGGACTTAAGGTTAGAGTCCCATCCCTCCCTCTTCCCCAGGCAGCACATATAGTACATAATTCAGTATCTCATAAGTGATCAAATGTTTTTGTACAATTGGCAGATTCATATCTGATCTGGTAGTTGTCATTGTCTCTGCAACTTGTGGTGGAATTGCCTTTGCCTGCGCTGGACAACCAGTGCGATCACTATAACTGCTCTTCTTTTTCCATGAATTTGCAATTTTGACGAGTTCACGATTTTTCATTTCCTTATTTCTTGTTTTGGTTCTTTCCGAAATGTGGAGGATGCTTCATGAATATTCTTATGTATGCTTCTAGCAAGTTTGGCATTATCATGTCATACTTGGAAGGAGTGTCCTTGACAATCTGCATATTAAGCACATGTTTGGGTGTGCTTATAAGTACTGGGCCCCACTACTTTTTGTGGCTCAAAATAAACAAATAATGGGCCCGAGGCAATAATTGTGGCTCCTACTTTATCTACTTTTAAAAAAATCAGCTTTTAAGCATGACCAAGCAAGCACTAAACATTGCAGGTCATAACTGGATATTTGCTAGCAGGATCTGTGATTGGACCAGGTGGTTTCAGTTTTGTGAGTGAAATGGTTCAAGTATGTTTCTTTCATCCTTCTTCTTTTTCCCATAGCAAATATTTCCTTGAGCACTTGTTTTTGACTGCAAGTGTAAAGCTGTTTTTCTCTGTTAAGATCTGCTTATGGATTTTGGCGAATATAAGAAGTTTTGACTTCTGCTCTATGCTTATGAAGTCTTGTGCATTAAGTTGTTTATTTGTTTCAAGCCTTTTTGACTGTTCTCTTTTCATAATTCTACAATTTCGTTGTTTTCTTAATATAAGAAGTGCATTTCTAAATCCTCATAGGGTTTTGTGTGCAGGTTGAAACAGTGGCACAGTTTGGAGTTATTTTTCTTCTTTTTGCGTTGGGCTTGGAGTTCTCCACAGCGAAGGTTGACTTCTGTTTATCTTTCCAAATCAACAAAAAATTGCCTTTTCGTCATTATATCTAATAAAACATGCAGTGAATTATTAAAAACATGGTTGAAAGTGCAGTTACGTGTTGTACGGGCAGTTGCTGTCTTGGGAGGGTTGCTTCAGATATTTCTTTTCATGTGTTTGTGTGGGATAACAGCCTCGGTATGTCATGTCTTCTCATTTCTTTAAATAAATAATCCATTAATTCGTCTGAATGACATGCACGATTGTTTAACAACTGGTTGAGCTGTAAAGGCATATGCAAGGAATTTATGAGGATTTCCTATATTATTTGTCTGCAATGTTGTTCAGCATTTGACTTATCAACTAAACAATTGTTCAGTATTTGGGTTGCTGCCCTTGAAATGGTGCAACATCACTTGTGTTCCACTCTCGCTCTTTTTTTCTATTTTAGACATTAGTTAATGGAGACAATTGAATGATTTTTGCAGTTGTGTGGTGGGGAATTATCAGAAGGAGTTTTTGTTGGTGTCTTCCTCTCAATGTCTTCAACAGCAGTGGTAGTTACTCAGTTGATTTCAAACATTTGGTGTTCTTGTACTTTACAGTTAAAGATAATGATTCTGCTGACCACACGTGCTATTTCTCTCTCTTAAGTTCTATTTAGCTGAGTAAAAAGTGAAAGTTTGCTAGAACTAAGCACAAGGCAAGTTTTCGGAAGAATCAATTGTATGCCAGCTGAAGACATCGGGAAAAATAATAAAAACAATTCCTTTTCATTCAAATTTATCAAAATATCACAAATCCAGCACACTGCTATAGACGTTTAGCCTGTTTACTTGCGGGAAAAGCTTCAAGTCTTTCCTAAAACTCCTGCATAGTACCTGTAGAAGGTTGAAACCCCACATTTAGAGAAAACACTATACCAGTTATCATGAAGCTTTCTAGCTATCACTTTTCTCATTTAAATGTTCACATAAAAATCAGAAAACAAAAGTAAATCAGGATCAACTGATGAGCATTTTACCAACTTCAGACTGATAACCAATCATAAGTGTCACAAATCATCTATGCTATTTCTATTGAGGACCATAGTGCATGAAAAAAATGTTGATTGTAGAGGGAGCCTTTATATTTTTTTCTGCTTAGGGTGAAAAGGGTAATTCTTCTAAATAGCATATTAACTGAAGTTTTGATTGGAGAGAAAAAAATTAAGAATTTGAATATTTATTTCCAAATGATGTAGTTTGAGAAATAGGTGCGCCAAGGTTTGATCTAAGCCCCTCTTTAGGGCCATTAAAAGGCTATAATTTACTCTACGATCACTTTGAGGCATCTCCAATTATTGTTTCCTAGAGTTACATTAAATAAACAGTTTATTTGTCTTCTAATACCTTATAATATCCACCTTTCTTTTGGTGAAAATTTATCTAATAATAAAATCCCTTATAATGTCTTTTTGGCATTGCTGCTGAAGCAACAATAACATATGCTGGTTGTGCAGGTTTTGAAATTTTTGATGGAAAGGAATAGTACTAGTTCACTTCATGGACAGGTTACTATTGGAACCCTTATTCTTCAGGTCTGTAGCTGCATCACGCTATCTTTGTTTTATATATTGGAAACCTTTGATCAGAACACTATATTTTGCTGTGTTTTTTTTGATGCAAATATACAAGAATGTCAAATTTAATTGATTAACATCCACCATTTCTCACTTTCACATAGTTTTCTTTGTTTTTCAAAATCGTGTGATACCTTTACCTGCCAGGATTGTGCAGTGGGTTTGCTATTCGCCCTGCTTCCGATTCTTGGCGGTACTTCTGGTGTTTTACAAGGAATGGTTTCCATGACAAAATTGTAAGTCAGACGACCTGAACTTCTGTCTGAGGACATTCGGAATTCATATTGTGCTTCCTGTTTTTCATATAACAATGCACTTCCACTTCAATGAACTACTGTACTGTTCGTTTGCAGGTTGGTGGTATTAATTACATTTTTGGCCGTTCTGTCTGTTTTATCTCGCACTTGTGTACCTTGGTTCTTTAAGTTGATGATTAGCCTTTCCTCACAGGTGACTTTCTGTCTGATCTAATGAGGCATATACACCTTTTTCTTATATTTGACTTTGTTTCTCTGAATTTCTGCAGACAAATGAACTTTATCAACTGGCATCTGTGGCTTTCTGCTTGCTCGTTGCTTGGGTTGGTCTTATCTCCCAGTTTCTTTCACATTTTTTTCTTGAGCCTCATTCAACTCTCTCATTTTAGCCATCTATTTCTCAGGCTTCTATTATTTGCAGTGAACTTCTCCATCGGGTTTCCTGCACTTTGGCAAATTTGCATACCATTCATTCACTTTGCAAGCATACACACATAAGATTATTTGTATATACGCTTGTTAAACATGAATCCTTGTCTCATATCAGTGTAGTGATAAGCTGGGCCTGAGCCTGGAATTGGGTTCCTTTGCTGCTGGAGTGATGATATCAACAACTGACCTTGCTCAGCATACACTTGAACAGGTATGGTTTTGTGGTTTTTTATCTTTCTGTTTTGATAATCCTTTCTCACCCTTCCTCTGCTCCTCCCTCCCCCCTTTTCTCTTTTTACATGAATATATGTATGTTTCTATGTGTGTGCATGTGTCATTATCCGCCATTCTGTCTGTGTTTGTGTGTCTCCATTATGCACTTTTCTTCTAACTAAGATTATGACAAACTCCGACAAATATCATATTTTACAACTCCAGTAGAAATTATAACATTGTGAAGTATTAATTGTGTTTCAGTCTGAAGATGAATCCATCATAGTTTACAACTATGCGAAGTATTAATTGTCTTTCAGTCTGAAGATGAATCTCTCATAGTTTACAACGATGCTCCAGTAGAAATTTTAACGTTGTAAAGTATTAATTGTCTTTCAGTATGAAGATGAATGTCTCAAGGTATAGTCCATTAAAAAATGATATCCTATTTTCTTGAGTGGATGCTTCTTCAACCACCATATTCCAAGTATATCCCCAATGTTTAAAAAGGTGGAAATAGGTACTGAGGCGGTTTTCAACTGTGAGGCGAGGAGTAAGCCCCGAGGTGCTTTGAGGCATAAGCCTTACCACAAACTAAAAAATTAGTTAAACTGTAAATTGATATAGAAATAGTCTATTTCACCAATAAAGAGCACAACTTCAATTGAAATTTCTTACTTAAGTATACTATCAAAAATATAATCTGCTTGTCGATAATTTTTACTCCTTTTGCAATTAAAAAAAGCTTAAACTAACTAGGTTTGGATTCTCTACTCTGATTATCATTATCATCAGTATTAGTAGGATCTTCCATGGAATTATCGTCATATCTAATTCTCCTATTATTTTCTTCATCTTTACTGTTTTCATCGGCAATATCTATCCAATTTTCTTCCTCATCCACTAATTGCAACATTCCATTCCCGTTATGTGTAAATAAAAAAAAGACAATTAATATTAATATAATTTATTTCTTCCTTTTCTTTACCTAAAATGATGCTCTATTTAATAGAAAATTCTTACAATGAAAGAGATTATCATATTCCCACAATTTAATTAGATGCGCAAGATCTAGAAATTTCCTTTTCGTAGTCGTAGAAGCAGTTTTTTTTTGTTGTAACCATTTTTTTAATTGGTTAATCGTCCCGTAACAAATAAGAGTAGTAGAGCGTATTCGATGAAAAAAAGCGAAGAAACAATAAAAAAATTAGAATCCATAGTTGTGATGCATGTTGTATTGGATCGAGATCCAGATCTAGATTTAGCTACAAGGATGAGGCTTTATTTTAAAATATGGAAAGAAATTTTTAAAAACTAAAAATGATAATAGAAATTACTAGTTTTAGAATCTAGTTGTACAAAAAAATATTTTATAAATAAAAATAAATTTCAATTAGTCAAATATGTTTATCTTCTTATAAAATAGTGCGTTTTCTTTTATGTTGACTTTGTATGCGGATTAAACTTTTAATCCTTGTGCACTGGGTTGAATTCGATCATCATTTACATCAAGTGTGTTTGATGGAATTTCGCTTTCAACATCAGCAATCTATTCATTATTGGATGGAAAATTTTTGACAATTAAAGGATCTCCTCCCTATTTGAGTGAATTCAATCGTACATGTCGATCTTTGAGCCTCTTGTTGTACATAACATAAACCAATTTTTTCAACTTTCTTTGTTGTCAAACAGCTCCTTCTTCTTAGTATGTACTTGATTAAATGTACTCCAATTGCGTTCACATGCAGAAGATGAACAAGTTAGACTTAAAACTCTTGTTGTAAAGCGAGCAAGTTCTAGAGTACCAACGTCAAATTGAGTCCACCAAGCAACTGGGAAAGCAACAATGTTACGTGCATTGCAAGTTAATTCAAATTTCATATAATAATAAAAAAAAAAGTGAGGTAAATTAAATCTAAAATTAAGTGGTATTATGTATACATTAATGATCTAATACGTACCACAACACTGTTTCATGAAAGAAGATCTTGCTTGTTCGAGACCAAAGAATTTAGTTACGAAGTCATCTATTTGGAGATCATCATCCTCCATTTGTTTTGCATCGGACATGAGTCTCATCATGCAATTGTATAAACCAGCCATGACTTCAGGATGCTTCGAAAATTATTTGCATATTGACAACGTGGATTCAAATAATAAGCAGCAGCATGTATGTCTCTATGTAATTGAAACTCACACTTTTCATTTATGATAGCCCAAATCTCCTTGTACGCCGCCTCTTTGCCACCCAATTTTTTGTCTATATGTTGTTTTGCATTATCCATAGCCCCATAAATAAATCCCATAGCCAGCATATGTTCATGTTCAGAATAAACAAGTCTTAAACACTAACTAAGGGATTTGTGGTTTTCAAAGCATACGCAATACTAGGACAGAAATTGTTATCCCTTTAGTATAATTTTCTTGATTTCTTTGCCTTTACATTTATTAGCCCAAGTTGAATTTACCCATTCCTCTGAAGTAAACATAGTATGTAGTGGTCTTTTCAACTCATAAATTCTCCACAAAGTCAAGTAGGCTGTAGCGAACCTAGTAGCACCCTGTCGAAGTAACTCATTTTGTGCAATTTTTCTCATCAACCCAAGTATGATTATATATATAAAGTTATTGACCTTTTTAGCCTTCAACAATGCATGTTTGTGTTTGTGTTGTGGCAACTCCCCAATGAAAATTAGAAAATGCACATTGGTTGATTTAACAAATTAAAACTGGATACAAAAATTTCAAATAAAAATTTAAAGTTGTCTTATGCAATTCAAATCTCTCATGTCTCAAGAAAAGAAAAATCACAAGAATCATCTAAATTCACAAAAGAAAAGAAAAAAAAATCCACTGTCCGACTACCTAATCTTAAAATAAAAAAATTGAATCATACCTTCTTGTTCTTGATCTTCAAGAAATAATTGATTTCCAGTGATTAGCGTTTAGAGATTGAGGGTTTAAGGGTTTTGTTGTTCTCTTTTTCGTTCCTATTTGACAACAATATCAGCACAGACGACGCGCACAGCAAAAAAGAATAAGTGATGGTCTGATCGATTTTAGTGATTATTGATTTGGTGTATATGTATTGGAGTAGACCATCCTCGTTAATGAACAATTTCTTTTCCTTTTGGGTCATTTTAATGGCCAAATTGAAGTGATATATATATATATATATATTTGTTTGGAGCGGCCCATTATTTTTTTTTGTCCAAAAGTCCAGGCATGTAGGACTGTGCTAACCTCCATCCCTGAGTATAATCTCACATATTAAAATTTGTTTCCTTCCAAAACTATGATATTGTCATCACCCCACCCCACCCCACCCCACCCCACCCCTAATCTGTACTTTACAAATCCTCACATCACTGTTACCACTTGTATATCACTACCACTTTCCTCTACCACAGCCCACATTGCCACCAGTACTTGCTGAGAGAAAAACCATCTGAACCCCATCAAGACCACCGCCATTGCCATGAATTGAAGAAGCAACAAGTTTTATTGTTGCTCACCCTTCTAAAATCCACCATAAAAACTTGCAAACCATGTATGGAAGGAATTTGAAGCATAAAGAAAAGATAAATGGTGAAGAAGACTATATCCAAATGTAAAGAGATGTGAAGGTCCTAAAATTTGTTATTATTTGGACTTTGGGATGTTCTTTAGCTGTGTGGAGATCGTGGTTGATGGCAGGTGAGCTTGCAGCATTTCTTTTTTTTCTTTCATTTTCATTTTAGAAGGCCGATAAGCCCTGATACAATTTTCCCATCCAGATATCCACACAAATTTTATTTGATTCAAAAACTGAGAATGATAATATTTAGTGCTGAAAACCCCAACCATCTAGTTCTGTGTTCACACTGTTGCAAAAGTTGACATCCCAACTAAATACTTTCATCATTATTTCACGCCTTAAAAGGTTTGCCTTTTAAATCAGCCACCTTCTAGACATAAGACAAAGCAACTCCAATTTTTCTACATGTACCCAGGTCCCTGATGTGAGCATCATTCAAAAGATGAACCCCGAAACCACCGTATGGCACTTAATGACCAGAGCATCTGTCAATAGACGGCCATAACTTCTGCCGTGTTTATGGCTATTAATCTAGTCTATATATACTTTCCTTAATAGGTTTCTTAGACTTTAGCTTACCATGTATACAGGGACGGAGGTTAGAACAGTCAAGTGCAGGCACTGGACTTTTGGACAAAAAAAAAAAAATAATGGGCCGCTGCACCAAAAAAAAATCACTTCAATTGGGCTATTAAAATTGCCCAAAAAGGAAAAGAAATTGTCCATTTATGAGGATGGTCCACTCCAATACATATACACCAAATCAGTAATCACTAATATCTATCAGATCATCACTTATTCCTTTTTCTTTGTCACTTGGCGTCGTTTGTCTTGATATTCTTTGTCATCGAATAGGAATGAAAAAGAGAGCAACAAAACCCTTAAACCCTCAATCTCTAAACGCTAATCACTAGAAATCAATTATTTCTTGAAGATCAAGAACAAAAAAGTATGATTCAATTTTTTTATTTTAAGATTCGGCAGTCGGACAATGGATTATCTTTTCTTTTCTTTTGTGAATTAGATGATTCTTGTAGTTTTTCTTTTCTTGAAACATGAGAGATTTGAATTGCATAAGACAACTTTAAATTTTTATTTAAAATTTTTTGTCCAGTTTTGATTTGTTAAATGCCGTTTTATGTTAAATCAACTAATGTGCATTTTTTGATTTTCATGCTTTGCTGGAGAGTGGAGAGGCTCAAATGTCAATTCTATATTAAAAAATGTAATAGAATAATTTGTTCATTTAGATGAATCTTTAAAGCCTAAAGGCTAAAACAAGGTAAGAACTTCACAACCATAGTTTAATATTTATTACAGAGAGAAATTACACATTAAATAATTGCCTACGGGAATTACAACTTCAAAATAAAAAGAAAATTTTCAACTTAATTTAATGGAATTTGTTTACTGGAATTTGCATCCTTATGCGAGAAATAGTAATTTGTTTAATGGAATTTGTACTGAATTTTAATTTGGCACTTTTCTACTTGTTCACAAACTGATGACAAAGAAAAGTAAAATATATCATTGGTTTACAAACTCTTGACTTTAGCGCTAATTCTATCGGTTGCTACTGCTACTGTTGAAAGAGTATTTTTTGTAATGAAAATTGTTTAAGGATAGATTGTGTAATAGAATGGGTGATCAGTGTATGAATGATAACATTATTGTTTATGTAGAGAAAGATATATTTTTAAAAATTGATAATGAACTCATTGTACAACGATATCAAAGTATGAAAAATCGCAAAGAACAATTGTAATGTATGTCATTTTTTGTATTGTTGTGTTTCTTACATTGTTTTATATTATTACATTTATTAATTTTCGCCTGCATTGACTTAAGTTCCTAGCTCCGTCCCTGCATGTACAGCTTCCTAAAATCACCCTATGTGATTGGCATGTACAAATTTTAGTTTACTTGTATAAATTGGCAGTATTACCTATATAATGAAATATCTTCTCACAAAAGAAGACATTCGGAACCATTCTGTTATGGTATCAGAGCTATTTTCTAAGAAATCTCAGTCATAGTCGCAGTCCTTATGGAGAAGTTAGATAATGTTTGTGTCAAATTCATAGGCAAAAATTATACTGCTTGGGAGTTTCAATTGGAGACCTTTCTCAAGGGTAAAGCGCTGTGGGGCCATATAGATGGCAGCAGCAAAAGGGGTTCTAGTGCGGTTGACAAGGCAGCTTGGGAGGCCAAAGATAATCAAATCATGTCCTAGATTCTTGGCTCTATTGAGCCACATCTGATCCATTTTCTGCGTCCTCATAGGTCTCCAAAGGCTATGTGGGACTATCTCAAGCAAGTCTATCACCAAGACAACAATGCTAGGCATTTTCATCTTGAATTGGCCATTGCTAACTATACTCAAGGGGATTTATCAGTTCAAGACTACTACTCTGGTTCCCTAACCCTACCTTGTTACAGCCAAGGTCTCTGCCGAAGGTTTGGCGTCAGTATGACATGTCCATAAAACTAGTCAAAGAGATCAATTTCTCATGAAATTGAGGCCTGATTTTCAATCTATTCGTGCATCTCTAGTTAATAGAGATCCAGTTCCAACTTTGGAGGCCTGTTTTGGAGAACTCTTGCGTGAAAACATCTCAATACTCAGAATATTATGGAGTAGTCTCGTATTGCTTCTAATACTGTCTCAGTTGCTTTTGCTACTCATGGCAAAGGGAAGGGCCGTGACATGAGCACCACACAGTGCTATAGTTGCAAAAAATATGGCCATATTGCCTCTAACTGTCCTCAGAAATTTTGTAATTACTGCAAGTAGCGGGGGCACATTATTAAGGACTGTACTATTCGTCCTTCACACTCCAACAAGGTCTACCATGCTGTTGTTATTGGTGGCTCACAGCTAGCTATGCCTGCTGCTAATGTTGCCACTTCTGCCTCCAGCACCTTCTCTAACTCGAGAGACGGTACACGAAATGATTGTGAGTGCATTTTTAGCATTGGGTCTTCAAGGTACTAGTTCTTCATCTCTCTCTTGGATCTTAGACTCGGGTGCTTCTAATCATATGACTAATTCTCTCCATGGTTTAAGTAATGTCCGAGAATATTATGATTCTTTACATATTCAAATAGCTAATGGTAGTGCTCTACCCATTGTGGTAGTTGGTGATGTATCTTCTTCCTTTAAGGATGTTCTTGTGTCACCTAATCTCTCTGTGAATTTAGTTTCTTTTGGCCAGCTTATGGACCAAAATTACGATGTAAATTTTACTCATGATGGTTGTGTTGTGTAGGATCAGATGTCAGGACAGGTGATAGCGAAGGGGTCTAAGCATGGACGTCTCTTTTTTCTACAACTACCTGCCCCACGAAACCTACCTTCTTTTCTATCTTTACTTTGTAATAAGACTAGAGTGTCAAATGAAGTTTGGCATAAGCGCCTTGGTCATCCTAATTTTAGGATTCCATCTTATTTGTTGAAATCTGGTCTATTGAACAATAAAGAGCATTCTTCTTTTGCTGTGTTTTCTGATTGAGCAACTTGTAAACTTGGCAAAAGTAAGACCTTACCCTTTCCTTCTGAAGGAAGTAGAGCTACCCACAGTTTTGAGATCATCCGTAGTGATGTCTAGGGTATTAGTCCTACTATTTCTCATGCCTAATACAAATATTTTGTAATATTTATCGATGACTACAGTAGATATACATGGGTGTATTTCTTGCGGCACAAATCAGAAGTTTTTCATATGTTCAAACTGTTCTTAGCTCTTGTTGACACTCAATTTTCTGCTGCTGTTAAAATTCTTCAGTCCGACTCGGGTGGGGAATATATATCACATGAGTTCCAATCTTTCTTGCAATCTAAATGTATTATCTCTCAACGCTCTTGTCCATTTATTCCACAACAAAATGGAGTAGCTGAACGGAAAAATCGTTATCTTTTAGATGTTGTCCGGACCATGCTCATTGAGTCTTCAGTTCCTCCTAAGTTTTGGGTAGAAGCACTTACCACTACTACTTTTCTTATAAATAGACTTTCTTCCCAAGTTTTGAATTTTGAGTCTCCATATTTCAGGCTTTATCATCACAATCCTACTTATACAAATCTTTACATTTTTGGGTGTGTATGCTTTATGCATCTTCCCCCACCGGACAGAAACAAGCTTTCTGCCCAATCCATTCGTTGTGCCTTCTTAGATTATAGTGTTATACAAAAGGGTTATTTATGCTATGATCCAAACTCTAATCGAGTTCGTGTTTAAAGGAATGTACTCTTCTTTGAAAATCAATGGTTTTTTCCCATGTCTTCCTCATCAGGGTCTCCCATTGCTTTCTTGCCTTCTTTTGATAACATTTTGAATGCTCCTAGTCCTCAGATTGAAAGGTTTCAGCCAGGCATGGTATACCACCAGAGATCTCCAGTGCTGTCCCTTCCACACCTGTCTTGCCACCTGCTCCTTTGCGCCGCTCCTCTAGAGTACCTAGTCCTCTTGACTGTTATGGGTTCTCGTTGGCAGGTACTATTACTTTTGTCTTATCTGTCACTCTATCTTCTATTGCTATTCCTACTAGTTACTCATAGGCAGTTAAAGAAAAATGCTGGCAGCAGGCCATGCAAGAGGAACTATGTGCTCTTGAGGTTAATAAAACTTGGGACGTAATAGATTGTCGTGCTGGTGTGACTCCACTTGGCTATAAGTGGGTCTACTCTATTAATGTTAAGTCTGATGGTAGTTTGGACACATACAAAGCCCGCTTAGTAGCCCTTGGAAATAATCAAGAATACGGAGTAAATTACGAGGAGGCTTTTTCTCTGGGGGCCAAAATGACCACCATTTGCACCATTTTGGCTATTGTGGCTTCTCAAAATTGTGGCTTGCACCAAATGGACGTAAATAATGCCTTTCTTCACGGGGATGTCAAGGAAGATGTTTATATGCATCTTCCTGCAGGTTTACTTTCTACCATACTCAAGTTTGCTTTTCTCAAAAGCAAGTATGATGCATCATTATTTCTTCGCAAAACTGAGAATGGTGTTGTCTTTCTCTTGGTGTATGTTGACGACATAATCATCACGGGCACTGATTCGGTTCTGATTTCCCAATTAAAATAGTACTTACAGGACTCTTTTCACATGAAGGATCTGGGATCTCTTATGTATTTTCTTGGTCTAGAAATTACTGCTGGTGCACATGGTATTTTTCTATCACAACAAAAGTATGCCCAGGATTTGGTGGCTGCGGCTGGTCTTTAGGACTCTACCCCTCTTAATACTCCAATGGAGCTTAATCTCAAGTTGCGGGTGACTTGTTATCACACCCTGTACCCTATAGTACACTGGTTGGCAGCTTGGTTCATCTTACAATTACTAGACCTGATATTTCCTATGCAGTCCAACAGTTTCATGGCTTCTCCTCGGCACCTTCATATGGATGCAGTTCGACGAATCATTTGCTATGTCCATGGCACAGCTTTGAGGGGACTCTCCGGTACTTCACTAGATCTTACAGCATATAGTGATGCTGATTATGCCGGGTGCAGTGATACTTAAATGTTCTACTACGGGTTGGTGTATGTTTCTTGGTCCGGCCCTTATTTCTTGGAAAAGCAAGACACATGACCGTGTTTCAAAGTCCTCTACTGAGTCTAAATATAGGGCCATGTCCCAAGCTTGTGTTGAGATACTTTGGCTCTGAGGATTATTGACTGAGTCTAAATATAGGGCCTTATGTCTCTAGCAATCTTCAAGTGGCAAATATTTTCACCAAGGCTATCACATGGCAACGGCATAATTTTCTTACAAATAAATTGATGCTTGTGGATAAACCGCATCAATTTGAGGGGGGATGTCAATAAACGGCCATAACTTCTGCCGTGTTTATGGCTATTTATCCAGGCTGTATATACTCTTCTTAATAGGTTTCCTAGACTTTAGCTTACCATGTATAGCTTCCTAAAATCACTCTATGTAAATTAGCTAGCTTACCATGTATAGCTTCCTAAAATCACTCTATGTGATTGGCATGTACATATTTAAGTTTTCTTGTATAAACTGGCAGTATTGCGTATATAATGAAATACGTTTTCACAAAAGAAGACATTCGGAACCATTCTGTTAGCATCTCCCAACTCCCCCTCTTTTCTCTCTTTCCATAATTTTACTAGAGAATATCTAGGGAGATGAAGAGAGACAGAGAGAGATTATTGTTTCTGTGATTAATGGATAAGCCATCATCTGTTTGATTCCATGGGTACAGTGCTTATGCATTGTGCACCTTTGCCTTTAATCAATTGTTTACAAATATCACATATAACATGACCCACAGAACACAGCTGAATCTGATGTCATCACAAACTAAACATATTCTAGTTTTTTAAGACGGAGTGAAGCCCAAGTTGTATACTATATTGAGTAAACGTGTCTTGTGTTAGTTTGTTTTCCAGAGCATTCATCAAAGTGGAGAGATCACAAATTTAGGCATCAGGTTCTTATTTTAATACAATGAAAAATAACTAGCTTTGACAATGTTAGGACCTAACTGGATTTTCGGGTTTTTGTTTTGGAGGTTAGACAAGTACAAATTGGATACTTCATCTTTGTGCCTCTTTAAAGAAGGCTCTAGATGCATTATTAAATGTGATGGAATTAGTATCAATGGTAAATCTGGAGGAAGTTGACCGATAAGATGATGTTGCCAGCCCTAGATAAGTATGGGGATAAGGCTTTATTGAGTTGAAGTTTTCTTTTTGTATATTTACCTACAAATCTTATGGATCTTGTTGAAGGCGATGATGGTCATAATTTAAAAGTTGTGATTGATGGCGACCTCATTTATCTGTGGCTGAAGCTTTTGGCGAATGAGGGCTCTGGAGGTGAAGCACTGATGGGGATGTATTAGATATTCCCTTGAAGATTTACCAAGACTGGACACTTACTTTAGGAAGAGAATTTATTATATATGTTGAGAGATTTACTTTCATTCCCTTTTGTTAGTTTAGTAGTTTTCCTTATTTACTAGAAGTTTGATTATGAGTAAGATTAGGCTTTTCATTTTAACACGCTTTTTGTTTACTGAATAAAGACAATATTTCTCTCTTTAAGTCTCTCTCCTCTTTCTCGTCTTTCACGTCTCTCTCTCCCTTTGTCCCTGTCTTTCTCTCTTTTCTCTTCTTCTTCTACAATATTGTTCTTGTTACGAGCATCCGTCGTCAGGTGCTTTTTGAAATCATGGAGAGAGGGTGATGGGGTTAACTGGTGGTTTGGGGGCTTAAATTGTTTTTACATTGGTTATCCTGTTGAAGAGGAACAGTTGCCGGAGTGGAGGGCCACATGACAGCCTCCTTTCCATTACTTAGAGAAAACTCATCCTGTATCGTGCATTCATGCTTAGTGTTTATCCTGATTATATTACAGGGTCCAGCACAGATAAGAAAAGGAGGATTGCATCAGTAGCTGGCAGCCTGCAATATGTCGGATCTTCTGTAACATTACTTCCTATTTGGAGGCGTTTTAACCTATCCATAGTCATTGCCCCTCAATTGCTCGTTTGAGTTAAAAATTTCAATAGAGTTTTTCTACAAGCAACTGCATTGAGCAGAGTTTTTGATTAGTACATTGATTTTATTCTGATTTTCATAAATATATGTTATGTGTTTGCAAAGGTGTCTATAGATGTTAAGACTTTGAACTAATGTCTAATGCATACTATGGTTTTGTTAAGAAATAATGAATTCTTTGACTTAGAGTTTAGTGAACCAATTAGTATTTGTTAGTATACTGGGGGTAAACTCTGTACAGGAGTTGTTCTTTAGAAATATGATTAAAGTTGTATAGATATTTGGCCTCTTAAGAGTTTGTCTGAGTTGTATGCGAGTGCTTTATGTTTTTATATATATTCTTCTACTGTGATGTAACTTTCTTGTCTCAATCTACCATGAATGTTTCCTCATATCTGGAGGTCATTGTCTTGTAGGTGGAGCCCATCCGGAACTTTTTTGCAGCTCTTTTCCTCGCCAGTATTGGAATGTTGATTCATGCTCATTTTCTTTGGAATCACATTGATATTTTACTGGCAGCTGTTATATTGGTGATTATCATAAAAACCACTGTGATTACCTTAGTTGTCAAGGGATTTGGCTACAACAACAAGACTTCAGTTCTTGTAAGTACTTGCCTGGTCCTCATTTTGATGTTTAATGTTTTTTCTTTGATATCTTTTATAAGCAAATCTTGGCTGTATGTCTGCTTAGGTTGGGATGTCTCTTGCACAAATAGGAGAATTCGCTTTCGTTCTCCTTAGTCGTGCTTCAAATCTTCATTTAATTGAGGTATGGTTTTGATTCATTCTCTGTTTTAATCGATCTCATCTTCAGGCTCCTTACATTTGGGTCGAAAAAGAGTTACTTTTTATAGTAATGAAGTCAGAATTGCTTAACTTAATCTACTTGTATTGTTTATTCCGGTGGTTCTCATTGAGCTTTTAAATAGCATTGAAATGGACAAGTAACATAAGCTAATAACTTCTGCAGGGTAAACTGTATGTGCTGCTTCTTGGGACGACAGCTCTTAGCCTGGTATGCTAGACTCTATAATGTATATTTGGTAATACCTTTTAAGCTTTCAAAGTTTCAATTGTACCCTGTGAGGATGGTCATAGACGCGCTCGTTTTTGGGTCTAATTACTGATGACAAAATTCATAATTATTATGACATTGTTGTTTTACCAACAACAATTTATGAACATTTTCAAAATTGTTTCCACTTGCATACAATTGCTAACTTGGGATGAAGGTGACGTAATGTGGGTTTGTTGTGCTTGGGTGGGTGTATGCAAATCGACATAAATTAAATGGTTGATGGCCTAAAATTGATCTGTTCTGGTAGGCTTAGGATGAGACAGATTAGATGGGAAACTTACACAGCCCATTTGAATCCGTACGAGTTAGATCTTGCAATTTGTGTTAATAATGTCTGTTATGCTTGAGGTATCATTTTCCCCCCAGCACATGCATGATAATAATGTGCCATTTGTTGTCTTTGGTATTCTGTCATAAATGTTAATTAGTAGACGTGGAGTTGCAATGTGAACACAATTGTTATTGAAGCATGCTCATGAAGCAATTACACAGGTAACTACTCCATTAATTTTCAAGCTGATACCTGCTGTTGTACATCTTGGAGTGTTATTGCGGTGGTTTTCTCCCCACTCGTCCAATGAGGTAACCTCTCATCTTTAATTTATGCTATTGTCTAAACTTTGACCTAGAATCTTTACATTGTATCATGGTTTTCCAAGTATGCATGAGCAATGAGTTTTGAGGTTTGTTGAATATGATTTCTCATCCCAGATTGGATTTAAAGAAGATATTGTGCGCGCAGACAGTGCTAAGCGTATTACTTTGATGGTCCAAGGCCCTCGCGATTCATGATAATAAACTAAAATATGAACCAGAAATTGCAAATATGAGACTTGACCAGTTGACCTGATGGGATTCTTATGCTCTGGGGGACAGGTGAATAAGAGTGCAAAGGAGGTTGACTAAGTGACAACGAAAAGTTATAAGCATGTTGTGAAGCTCCCTCGTACATCTCCAACATATACGAGTCAATGGATACACCAAAACTGGGTTCCTGGAATACAACACCGTAAATATAGTACTGAGATCTTTTGCATTTCGTCCAATTTGATGCTGACATGGCAGAGAACTTCTCTGCATCATACAGAGCTATTGATTCAAAACATTTTCCTCCCTTATCCACCCATAGATATAGTAACCCTATCCCCTTCTCATCCACTTCTA
Source organism: Forsythia suspensa (assembly GCA_023638005.1). Classification (NCBI taxonomy): domain Eukaryota; kingdom Viridiplantae; phylum Streptophyta; class Magnoliopsida; order Lamiales; family Oleaceae; genus Forsythia; species Forsythia suspensa. The sequence continues at coordinate 21,879,010 of CM042673.1, forward strand.
GTTGATAAAGTAGAGACGAACAATTTAATTGTTAAGGTGGGATTGAGTATACATTTCTGTATAAATATACTAAAGCAACGACTGTCTTCATTTATTTACATCATAATCTGTATTTCTCAATATCTGCCCTTTAATTTCGTATTGTATATATTTTTTCTAAAGCACGGTGGGCAATTAGTTTAAATTTTGATTGATACTGTGTTAGTTTCTGATCAAAACTCATCTGTCTGCACTGAATAAATGTTCCATTTGATCAAAGGCAGTTTTCAGACAGCAATGTTTTCACTTGTTTCTCGTCAGGCTTTAAATGGGTACTTTACATATATACATTATTTGTAAACATGGGGTAAATTTATAATTATATTATTACTAGATTATCTTTTAAAAATTATATAGTTACTGGACTTTTAATTAGGTCCATGTTAATAAAAATTGAATTATACCATTAAATGTTAATAAAAATTGTAAATTGCTGGCAATTTAAAAAATCTTATAATTTTGTATTGTTATCTTAATTAAACATTAATTTTATCTTCTTCTTATTCAATTTTTTTTTTTTAAAGTCTTATCTCAAAAATTTATTCACTTATGAAATTCGAATTTGACGGTAACATACCAGCCATTCTTCCAAAAGTCTCTGTCTTCCTAAATTTCATGATGCAATAATTTCTAGTCTCTGTCTTCCTTAAATTTCATGTGCAAATCTCTGAATTATTTTGACTCATCTTGTATAAAAGATGAAAATTTAATAAAAATGATGAAGCACGGACATTTAATATTATTACAAATGAAGTTTTGATCCATTTGTTTAGGGTTTAAAATATTCAAAATGATGATTTGAATATTTATTTGTTTGTTAATTTAAAATAGTTTTTGGTATTGTTCATTAGTGTTTGAGTCGGAGAAAATTTTCGACGATCGCCAGCTGTGTGCATTGAAAATTACCGGTCAGAGTATATTATTCGACCACAAATGAAGTTTTGATCTAAGATGTAAGATATGTATTTATCGTTTTGTTTTTGGTATCGTTCATTAGTGTTTGAGTCGGAGAAAATTTTGCATTGAAATAATTATTTAGTGCTAAATGTTATGTAATCGTTGTTTCGATTGTTCTTAAAAAATTATTTGAAACTATTTATTTTTCTTAATAGTAGTAATAATATTTTTCATGAGATCTATTAAAAGTTATTGGTCAGAAATCGAATTTTAAAAGTAAATGTATAGATTTCTGTTATTAGGATTTTTTCAAAATTTTGATAAAGTAACGATAGTAATATAGTTGATCGTTCAATCAATTTACATTCTCCATTCTATCGAATTTGTATTTTATTAAGATAGTTTAGATAGATTTGTTTAATTCTGTTTTCCATCTTTGTTCAAACTGGTATTAACGTTGTTATAACCTCTCAATTAATGTGTCAACTTCAAAATCCCTTGTTCATATGGTGATCTTAAACACTGATGATGATGTCTGTTACTTTTGAGATTGATATTTCTGTTTGTTATATGTCGTATGCTTTGAAGAGTTACTAATATTCTGTGTGTAAGAGACAAATAAAATTGAATAAGTATGAATTTTAATTTTAGAACCGAGTCAATTGACATTAATTACTCCATAATTTAGAGATAATAAGATTTAGTCCCTTAAAATAGTTGAATTGGTTACAAATTAGTTTTTGAATGTAATTAATTAAATTAAATAATTTTTTTATGTTAACAGTAAAAATATATTATGTAAAGTAATTCTGAAAAAAAAAACTCTTATCTAGTATAATTCAAAAAAAAAAAAAAAAAAGTAGATAGAGGACCTAATTTTCACGCTTTTTAAATCTGTGGCCAAAGTGATTTTTTTTTTTTTCATTTGTGTATCTAACTTTCGAGGTTAATTTATGTATTCCTTATTTATTTATTTATTTACTCTTTAGGGGTGGGGTGGAATGGTTTGGTGTAGAGTTTGGGAAATTAGAGGAGTACTCTATCCGTTCCAGATAGATATGTCCTTTTTATTTATTTATTTTTTTTTTTTTTATAATTTTTTTTAACCTTCGTTTTAAATTACATATCACTTTATTGATTGTAAGGGTATATTAAGAAAAATATGAATAAAATTTATTATTTCAACTATAATAACAATATTTTTTTAATTTGTGTAAAAATAAAAGCAAACTTATTGAAAAATAATTTATAGCTGGAGCTGTTCCACGAGTTTAAAGGTCCGAGCTAAGCTGGAGCTCGTTCTTTTATTAGCTGGATCCTTTATCAACCCATCATAAAAGAGGTAGTTGTCAATCCTTACATATTAGCTATTGTAATGGAACTTGTTCCTCAACTAGCTATATTATGTGTAGAAATAAAAATTGTTCAAAAAAAAAATAAAAATTCATCTCCGAGTCGTTATCGATTTTGTCGAAATTTTTATGACATTGTCTAGAGCTCTGTCTAGATTTAAAAGTTCTGTTAGACTTGTTGACTTAGCAAAATTTAAATTTTTTAATGTATATTTAAATTTTCTATTCAGATTTAGATGTGATTTTATTTTTATTTTAATAAAATACAATACACTTAGATAGCAATCTATAGAATACCACATAGAGTTGAGACCAAATTTGAACTAGTATGACTATTCATTAGACATCAGGTCTGTTTGGTTTGTGAATAAAGCTATTTATCTGGATAAAAGTTATATGAATAAGAATTATTTGGATAATATGTTTATTAATATCTTGTTTGGTTTAACTAATTATAAGAATAAAAAAAAAGTTACTTTTAAAAAGTCAATTTTTAATAAAAAAGACAATAATACCATTAATTAAACGAAAAAAAGTAAATAAAAATACTAAAAGAGCAAAAAAAGGTGGGGCGGTAGAAAGTGATTGTGATGGTGGGCGGTGGCCGAAAAACGTTGGTGGAGGAAGATGGCGATGGCAGAAGGCGGTTATTACCATCCCCGCCCTGTTGAGGATTTTTGGAATGCGAGCATCGGGGTGGGACATTTACCGCTATTTAATTAATTAATTAATTTTTATTTTTTAAATAAGATTTATATTTTAAAAAATAAAATAAAATAAAATAAAAAGAGATTAGGAATAGGTTCGGAGAATTTGGAGTGGGGACTATGATCTCAATCCCCGCCTCCGATAACTAACTGGGTGGGGGCAAGGAGGGGTCGAGGTCAGAGTATTTTGCCATCCTTAGATGGCAGGTGACAGCGATTATCTTAGGTTATGAATGTTCAAAAATAATTTTTTTTTATATATTATAAATGGTACGTTCGTCTCTTAAAAAAGTGAGTGAATTATTATCCAAATTAAAAAAAAATTAATTTTCTTTTTGAGAATAAAATTTCTCCTCATTTTTGGTTTAAATTATAATCCAAATAAAAGTTTTTCAACTTTCATATAACTTAAATAACAATCTATAGAATACGTTGGAGATGCTCACAATAGCTTTAGTTACTTTAAGTTAGCATAGAGTTGCTTCCATATTTTGCAATTGACAATAGCCACATTTGGTTCAATGGGAGCGGTACCCACTTTTTGGACTTCTTATTTAAATTTTTGATATGAGTATTTATAATTTTAATTAAATTTTGACAAGCAATAATTATTTTGATCATGGACATTGTATAAATTTAACTATTTATTAAGGAAGGTGTATTCAATTAAGAGGTATAGCTCAATTGGTGAAAAGGTGAGAGTGAGGTAATCTCAACTTCACTGGCAGCTGCATAGTGGGGATTCGATTCATACTTTTGGTATGGAAGAGGCTCCTTGCAAGCGTAGTTAAAAAACAAGCTTTCAACTCTGTTCAACTGAGGCACATCCTGCGATTTACATCTTCTACTAAGGCCCTAGGGCAAAGATGGTAGGGGCCCTCGAGGTTGGGGTTCAACTTTTTTTTTTTAATTAAGAGTCGATAGGACTTTTATGGAATTTAAAAGGGTTTTGAAGTTTGGGTGTATTCAATTCAGACTTTTTGAACTCCATAAAAATTTTGAGTATTCAATATAGGTTTTTAAAGACTTTCAAAAGATCTTATAACGTCATGCGATATGTCATAATATGAACTTGGGGTATTCAAGTATTACATGCATTTTCTAAACTTGTCATAATCTTGCTGACTCCAAAATCAGCAATCTTGACTTGCATCTCTCGTGTGACAAGAAGATTTGATGGCTTTATGTCACGATGAACGATCTTTTTACTATGGAGATAGTCGAGTCCTGTCAGTGATTGATAAGCTACATTTGCAATAATGCTTTTCTACCCTTTTCAAAAATAATGGTTCCAAAAAAACTGTAAGTTTGAAAAGGGTAGTATGTGGAAGCTGGTTCCTTGGATTAATGTCAAACATTCCAAACATATAGTTTTTTTGGAATGTTTGACATTATAGAATGAAAAGGGTGAAAAGGGTGGAAAAGGGTAGAAAAGGCCATAAACCATTATCTCCTCTTTTCCTCTGACTATGAACCATTATTTTAGTGTTTGCGTTTGTGGTTTATGGTCCCCAAGTATTTTCCTTCTTTGAAAAGCATCATTTTTCCTTCTTTGCGTTTGTGGTTGGGTGTGTAATATGAAATTTCCTTCTTTGAAAAGCATCATTTTTAAATCATTTTCTATATGTGCATTGAATAGATGAAGGATTTTTTGAAAAATAGTTTTTTTAAGTTATGATGCAAGTTGCGGAAGGGGTAACAAGTGCCTTGTGAGAAAGAATTTTGAGATCCCAATTAATTGGGTTCTAACTTTTGATGGCTACTTGGGACATGCCTTGACTATACACTATAATTTGACTAGGCTACAACTTAGTTCAAGTATAAACTATATTTGGGACATGCCTTGACTATAAACTATAATTTTAGTTATTGTAAAACATACTTATTTACTTTAATTCAAGAAAATGCAATTGATTAAAGCATATTAAAAATTTTAAATAATATTTTTCCCCCCTTTTCTTCAATATGGAAACTGACCCTCAATTTTCATAATCATGGAAACCGATATTAATCGTAATTCTTAACATAGTTAGCATATAGTAGTTCCCATAATCCAACATGATCCAACATGTTACCATAGGAAACCTATAGTTACCATATAGTAGTTCCCATAATCCAACATGATCAGACTCAGCCTAGAAGACCCTTACCTTTATTGATCTTCATTATAAATATACGAATCTGTGTTTACTAATTACATTATCAGCTCTGAATCAAAATACTTTATTTTGGTAATCCTTCTTTAAATCTTTTTCTTGCCTCAAAATCACTCAAAAACTTAACATGGCGTTGTTGTCAAAACGTCCCCATGTTAATCTTCATCTTCAGTTGCCTAAACAAGTCGAAATCCCACAATACATCCCTATTCCATTGATCCTACCTATGCAAGAAGTTCAATGTCCGTCTGATCTTGAGAAACTACAAGTTCTTGGCTCTGGCAATGGCAGGACTGTTTATCGTGTTCGTCACAAGCCGTTGTCTAAAGTTTATGCCTTAAAAGTTATCCGTGGTGGTGCTACTGATCAAGTCCGTCAAGAAATTGAAATCCTTCGTTGTTGTATGGATTCTCCAAATATAGTGCGATGTCATGGAGTATTCGGGGAGTCGTTTGATGACATTTCGATCCTCATGGAGTACGTGGAAGCTGGTTCCTTGGATGTTCTTGCCAAGGCTGTTGGTTCATTATCTGAAACCATTATTGCAAATATAGCTTATCAATCACTGACAGGACTCGACTATCTCCATAGTAAAAAGATCGTTCATCGTGACATAAAGCCATCGAATCTTCTTGTCACACGAGAGATGCAAGTCAAGATTGCTGATTTTGGAGTCAGCAAGATTATGACTAGTTCAGAAAATGCATGTAACGCTTGTGTGGGAACGAGCGCATATATGAGTCCAGAGAAATTTGATTATAATGGCCAAGATTATAATGTGTTTGCAGGAGATGTATGGAGTTTAGGTTTGACTTTGATGGAGCTGTACATTGGACATCATCCTTACATGCAACCCGGGCAAGAGGTGAACAATACGTCATTGATATGGGAAATATGCTTCGAAGAGCCTCCATGCATGCCTAAGGATGCATCTGAACATTTTAAAGATTTTATCAAGTGTTGTCTACAAAAGGATTCGACTAAAAGATGTGTTGGGTAATGCTGCCCAATTAGCCCAAGACTCTTAAAGCCCTTTTATCTTCGATTCGGTCGGAGGCCCAAAAGTCCGAAGGAAAAGATCCGAGGCCCAAGCTGTTGTTATATACATGAGTGGAATGATGATTCATCTTCACACCTCCCTCGAGATGTTGACACGTTGCTCATTTGGATGGTGATCTTCACCCTTCTAGGCTCTTCGATTCTCGAATGCCTTAATACCGAAAGTGAAGGGGCATTGTGTTGGTTAGTGTGTCATATACGTTTTCTACTCTCTCAATCAAGAACTTCATCTCTTCTCTTTTCTCTTTTTGATCTTTGATGAAAACCGTTGGTTTTCATACAAACCTGGTGTATAGATTTGAGGAAGGAAGGTTTATCTTGGTTCGATGTGATGAGCAATAACCTTGGTGGTTTCGCCCGAGAGTATCATTGTATATTGATAGGGTTTCTTGAGTAGTTAAGAGGGCTGGTCCGTAATTCATACTTTCTTCTTTGTTCTTGGCGCTTTTGCCTAGTGATTGAGGCGTTATCCCATTTGGGATGCTCAACGGGTGATGTAGGTCATTTTGATGAACATCCCACCTTTGTGGCGAAACAATTTCTTGTGTTCTTCTTTCTTTGCTTTACGCATGATTTTGGTGCGGTCTTTGGTTAGGGTTATCAAGATCCAACAAAGGTATCGAGCCTTAAAACCTCATTTGAAAAGAAAGCCTTCAAATCAAACTTGGATCTGTTCTTCTTGGTGAAAGTTCAAGATCTAGTTGAGAACTAGGCTGGACTTGTCTAGACCAAAAGTCTTCTTGGTGAAAATCTTACAGAACACAATTTTTTCTTCTGCAACTCGGTTTTTCTTTGAGTATCTTTGCACTTGTCTCATTTATTTTGAGAACATCTGGTAATATCCTCTTCTCGTTCATATCCTTCCTGCTTGATCAAATATATCTGTGAAGGGGCTAAACACCTTAACCGCAAAAATTTCCTTTGTCTAAGATCTCCTGAGAGGATCTTAGAATCTGAGGGATCTTTGCCTGGTTTAGTGTTTCTTTGCCTTAAAAGAAAAGTGATCTTAGTTTTCTTTTTAATTCTTTTGTTTGATCTGGTAAATTCTATCTGAATAGTTTTTTTTATTGCTGATACATTCTGTGATCTAAATCAAACTTGTCTGTTTTAACTTTCTTGTGTTATCTTTTTTGGGGGGGGGATTCTTTTAGTTAATAAAAAGAGGTATAGATGTCTTCTAATAAGTTTCGCTTAGATGTCCAGTCAGCAATGGAGACTTTGTTCTCTGCGCCAAAAGATGAAAATCGCTTTACTTCAACAAAGATGTGCTAAGGCCATTGATGAATCTTGGCACGAAAGATCTTGATGAAGTTAAGAGAAAGGATATGGATGAAATAGCTTGGAGCTCTATCTTTCTCCATCTTTACGACAGGTGTCCTCGTGCAAGTTGGGGATCTTGAACTGCACTCAACTCGAATAAGTTAGAGTCTCTTTTTGTGTCTAAAACCCTTCCTAATAAGTGCTATCTTTTAAAACAAAGATTATGGCTTCAAGTTTGATACTAATATCAATTTAGATGGAAATTTAGATAGATTCAATAAAATAATAAAAGACTTGTCGATTGTGATGAAAAGTCATCTGAGGGTCAAAAAGTAGTTGCTCTCTTAAACTCTCTAGGTGAGAAGTATAGAGATGTTAAAATGCCCTAGAATATGGTAGAAAAGCCTTACCATTGAAATAATCTCCACTTTGTCTTAAAAATAAGGAATTAGAATTTAAGACTGATCAAAAGGATCAAGTTGTTGGGGAAGGTCTAAATGTTAAAGGAAAAGGTTTCTCTAAGCATAATCACAATAAGTCTTTTAATAGTGTTAAGAAGAAGGGTTTTGATGAAAAAGAGAAGTCCAAGTCTAGAAATAAGACAAGTAAAGGAAAGAAGTGTTATTTTTGTGGAAAAACTGGACACTTTATAAAAGATTGCTTCAAAAGGATAGCTGAGTTTAAAGAGAAGAGTCCTCGTTGAAGGAGCAACCGCCATTGCTTACAATGAAGTCACTCATCGATAATGGTCAAGTCTTTGTGGCTTCCAATTCCATTAATCAAGATTGGATTCTTGATTACGGATGTTCTTTTCATATGAGTCCTAACAAAAGTTGGTTTTGTGAGTTACGTGAAATAAAAGGGGCGGTAACAATGGGAAATGATATATATTGTAGTATAACAGGGGATTGGAAAAATCATGTTAAAGCGAACAACAATAATGTTCTTATTTTAGAAAAAATAAGATATGTTCACGACCTTCAAAGAAACTTAATTTCTTTAGGCATTTTGGATGATCAAAATTTTAATGTTACTATTTCTAATGGTAAAATGAAAATAAGTAAAGATGATTTTGAAATCCTCGCCTTCAAAAGAAAATGGCCTTTACACTTTGCAAGCATTCCCTCTAAAGGGGGCTAACCTTGTTGCCTCTGTCACTCAAAATGACAAATCTATTGTTTGGCACAAAAGACTTGGTCATATAAGTGATAAAGGCCTTCAAATTTTAAAAACTGAAGGGGTGTTTAACAAAGATAAAATTGAGAAATTAACTTTCTGTGAACAATGTGTTATGGGAAAGCAAAATAGGCTACCTTTTAAAACTGGAACTCACAAATCCAAGTCTGTTTTAGAGTATTTACATGCAGACCTTTGGGGTCCTGCCCCTGTAAATACTCTTACTGGTTTTAGGTTCTATTTGTTGGTTGTTGATGATTTCTCAAGAAAAGTATGGACCTTCCTTCTGAAATCTAAATCTGAAACTTTTCAAGTCTTTAAAGATTGGAAAACTCAGATTGAAAACCAAACAAATAAGAAAATAAAAGTCTTAAGGACTGACAATGGCCTAGAATTCTGTAATTTTGAGTTTGATAGCTTCTGTAAAAATTATGGCATTCTAAGGCATAGGACTACTACTATACCCTCAAAGAAATGGAGTTCTTTGAGAGGATGAATAGAACAATCTTAGAAAAAGTTAGGTGCATGCTTCATAGTTACGGCCTTCCAAAGTTATTACGGGGAAGTCAGAAAAGCGACAACTTATCGATAAACAAGTGTCCTCTAGTGCTATAAATCTTAAAACCCACGATTTTGTGTGGAATGGTTATAATTACGATTACTCTAACACGAAAGTCTTTGGTTGTCTTTGCTTATGCCCATCAAGATAATGGCAAACTTGAGCTAAGTCTCTCGAAATGTGTCTTTCTTGGTTATGGGGAAGGTATAAAGGGTTATAGGCTATGGGTTAGAGAAACAAATGGTTTTAAGGTGATAATTAGCGTAAATGTTATTTTCAATGAAGAAGTTTTGCCTTGTTTAAGGAATTCCATTTCCGAAAAAGAAAAAATCTGTTGAAAATAATTACGAAATTTCAAATGTTTCAAATCCTTTAAAACCCACTCAACTTGAGGTGGGAGTTTCGAGATGAGAATGAAAGAACGATTCTTGAAATAGAAACCGACCTTGAAAATCAACCTTTGGAAGATGAAGTCGTTCTTCCTCCCACCTAAGTAACTATCGACTTGCTAGGGATAGAGAGAAAGAACAAATATAAGACCTCCCGCAAGGTTAGTGAAGTTGATCTTGCTCTTGCTCTTAATGCTCAACCTTCTTTTGGAATTGAACTGGTTCTTATGAAGAGGCTATGAAGTCTCAAGATCATAAGCTTTGGCTTGCTGCAATGCAAGAAGAAATGAACTCCTTAGAAAAAAATTCCACTTGGTCCTTAGTCTGTAAACCTAAATCTCAAAAGATTGTGAACTGTAAATGGATTTACAAAATTAAGGAAGGGGAAACTGAAGATGGAGTTCCAAGATATAAAGCTAGGTTGGTAGCAAAGGGTTTCACCCAAAAGGAAGGTAACGACGAGATGATCAAATGGTTTGGTGGCTCTCCAATCACTACTGGTATGGCAAATGGGACAGCAAGGTGGAGTATGTTGGGTAATGCTGCCCAATTAGCCCAAGACTCTTAAAGCCCTTTTAATCTTGATTCACGGAGGCCCAAAAGTCTGAAGGAAAAGATCCGAGGCCCAAGTCATTGTTATATACATGAGTGGAATGATGATTCATCTTCACACCTCCTCGGATGTTGACACGTTGCTCATTTGGATGGTGATCTTCACCCTTCTAGGCTCTTCGATTCGAATGCCTTAATACCGAAAGTGAAGGGGCATTGTGTTGGTTAGTGTGTCATATACGTTTTCTACTCTCTCAATCAAGAACTTCATCTCTTCTCTTTTCTCTTTTTGATCTTTGATGAAAACCGTTGGTTTTCATACAAACTGGGTGTATAGATTTGAGGAAGGAAGGTTTATCTTGGTTCGGTGTGATGAACAGTAACCTTGGTGGTTTCGTCGAGAGTATCATTGTATATTGATAGGGTTTCTTGAGTAGTTAAGAGGGCTGATCCATAATTCATACTTTCTTCTTTGTTCTTGGCGCTTTTGCCTAGTGATTGGGCGTTATCCCATTTGGGATGCTCAACGGGTGATGTAGGTCATTTTGACCGAACATCCGGACCTTTGTGGCGAAACAATTTCTTGTGTTCTTCTTTCTTGCTTTTCTCGCATGATTTTGGTGCAGTCTTTGGTTAGGGTTATCAAGATCCAACAAGATGGACTGTTCAGCAGTTGTTGTCGCATCCATTCATAATAGGCGCGACACAGAATGTTACAAAGAAATCTACAGTTTAGGATTGTCCAAAGATCATTAGTAAACCTCTAGATACTGTTGTTGTTACATGATTGTAATACTTTTAAGGTATATAATAGAATGGCTATGGTTTTCTTCTCCCTTAAATCTCTTATTATTTAATTTTAAGATTTTGTTCTTTTTTAAGAATATTTTTTCTGCATCACTATTCTAATAAATGGGTGGCTAAATGTGATATTAGTGAAGTCATTGTATGTCTGGTATGGTTAATTTCCTTTTTATTTTCTCCCTGATATGATTTCATTGAAAGGTGGACGAAAGGGATGGTTGACATCATGAAAAGTACAACATTTATGAACAGGGTCGCAGCGCTATTGTGGAGTTTTTAAGAATTATTGTTTCATTTTTTCTCTTGTCGTTTTATAATGAAAATATCCAGTCTAGAGAGCCTAAAGGCCTCTAAACTAATGTAGTTTGATCTGTTTTGTCGTTTAAACTACAAATGTTGGTGGCTTCATTTGAACGTCTTTAGGGCTGCATGCCACGGTTGTTTTGTAAGGTAGATTGTACAGTAGTAGACAGCCGGCATGTTGATTAGCAGTAGAGTAATTTTGAGGGCTGATACATATGAGTAAGAAATATAGAGTTAGAAGTTATCAGTTAGATTTTTGAATTGTTTTTAGAATGGCTATGGATTGACAATTTTTTCAATATTAAAGCAGTACTATTGCAGGTATAAAGATTTGTGTGGAATCAATAAAATTCAGATTTTGCTAAAATCACGTTGACCATGCACTTCAAATGGTGCTACAATTTCTGAAAAATTGAATATGGAACATTAGTTGGAATCCATTCAAATTTGTTCCCATATTTTGCAAAATATTTTCAACAGCACGTGAAAAGGTCATAAATGAGAGCATTTTTGTCAATGTAAATAAAATATTAGTCAACAATTGCTGCTATATGGCAGCACTTATTTGAAAGGAGTGGATTTTTTATAATTTGGCTATTTATACTGCTATAAAATCTAATTAAAAATATTTTGGGATGTTGGTTTTTTGCGATCAGTTAATCTACACAGAGTGTATAGGTCTGGTTCCTAAGGAGCCCTCAAAAGGGCAGGTCGTCTGATGGGTACATTGAAGTTGTGAAGATCAAATGTCTAGGAGCTCATGTCAGAGTTGGTCGGGAATTCATCAGATTGAAGTCAATTAGTCTAGTATTTCTTTTTTGTTTATTAATTTGACAAGTGAATGATTTCTGGTTCTTTTTCAATCTTGCAAGGTTAGAATAGAGTTAGATCCATTTTTAGTCTTCTAGTTTTACACCTCAAGGCGATGTAGTGGAAGTAATATACTTCTCAAGTGCAGTGTTAAACTAATGTTGGTGACATCAAACATTTGAATTGTCGCGGTTTTGTATCTTTAACGAGTGTTATGGTCCTTATGGATACAATAGACCATGTTGGCTGTTACTATGCAATACTCGACTATACACATTATAAGTTTGAATATGGATAAAACTTTGCTCCCATATAGATAAAATTCTCTCGTTAAGTTTGAATAATACAACTTTACCGTAACTCCAAACACTATATTGAATTAAAATTATTTATATTCAATCTAATACGATGTGTCAAACATGTACTAACAATGTTAACCAAAGGATGTCAACACTATTCATATGTTGTTAATCGTTTACAATTGTTTTGCAACCTTAGGCTTTTCTTTGGATTCCTCAAAAACAAAAAAAATCTAAAATGGGAGTTTTGCAATGTAATGTAGGTGGGTTATTGGTTTTTATTGTTTTTTAAAAGTTTTTTCATGTTTTACTGAACATTTTAAAACTAGCATTAGTTAAAATATATTTTTAACAAATTAAAATGTACTATAAAATAATTTCTGTTTTTTTTTTCCTCTTTTCGCATTCTTAGTAATGTATATACTTCTCAGTACCATTTTCTTATGGTTATATTGGTACCACAACTTTTATTTGTTGTACTATATTTTAATTGTACTTAAGGTCTTCAATTGTTGTTCACTGCAGTAGTTGTGTCCACGATTTTTTTTTTTCGTTGAATTCTTAACTTCAATCTTCTATTAATTAGCAGAAACCATCATTAATGATGGTTTCTGTTGAAATATTCTGTTTATTTGCTTTGAAAGGAGGAAAAAAATATTTTATTGTACTTTTGTATTTATTATTTTTTAAAAATTATGATGGACAAGTAAGTATTTTATGCTCTCCCGATGGATTTTTTGGACGAAAACCGTTATTAGAAACAATATGTGCTAATTAATAAAGAAATAAGAATAAGAATATGACAAAAAAAAATTGGAGACATAAGTGCTATAGTAAAAGGACCTTACTGGAAATTAAAATGTGGTGCAATAAATTATAGACATGGTGTAAATATAATTACATTTTTCTTAATTATCCCTCCCCTTTAATCTTCAATACAACGCGTTAAAATTATATTGAGTATGTGTAGATAGAATTAAATAGAATAATTGATTAACTGATATATTTATATTTTTAGAGGAAATTATAAAAAATATCTATTTTCAGGTGGTCATTTTGAAATGGCAAGGTTTGAAAACAATTAGTTAAAATGTAGTTATATTTGCACCATAATTTTTATTTATTGCAATATATTTTAATTGTATTTAAAGTTTTCAATTTTTACTTTATGTCCCTAACTTTTTTTTTTTCCTGTTGAATTCTTATCTTCAACTTTCCGTTAATTATCACATGTTTCAAGGAAAATCCCCCTTTTGATAATTTATCATATGGAGAATTAGTTAATTTCACTACAAGAAAAGGTAGCTATAGCGATGACAAAATGACGTCTCTACTTGTACTGTACAGTAGCGACGACAAAAGAAATATCATCACTATAAGTTCCAACTCTATAGCGACGACATAAGTCGTCTTTATAGTCAATAGGTCGTAATTATTGTTTTTAGTTTATAGCGACGACTAAAATTGTCGTCGCTACATACATTCCAAATGGCGGGAATAATTAGCGCCATATTTTGTATATATGTCGTCGCAAAATATATATAAATATTATTATTAGTCACGTGAAACATGATTCTTCTCGTAATTTGTATTGAAGTCTATTGAGACGACAATTGTCGTCGCTATAGAGTTCTCAAAATTTGCGAAAAAATTGGCGCCAATTTCTTGTCTATAGAGACGACATTTTTAATCTATAGAGACGACTTTGTTGCTACTATAAAATCTCATTTTTCAACTCTTCATCTCCGCATTTTTTTACTGTATTTGTCAAATTTTTCCATCTCCATCTTTTTTCTCCATATCCATTTTGTTTCCATTTTATTTCTCTATCTCCATCTTGTTTCCATTTCATTTGTGAAAAAAAAATAGTATTTTTCAAGTATGAATATTAATAAAAGTTGGACAAAAATTAGAAATCGCACAAAATCGTCAAATTTTCGAAACAGTTAAAAGTATTTATAAATATGGCTAGGCCATACGTAAATAACAAGAGAATGATTAAATGTTTGTCCATAAGATGTTTAAATGGTCTCATACATCCATTGGAAACTGTCGAGGATCACAAATTTCGTCATAGTTTTGCGGAGAGTTATGTAACCTAGATATACCATAACGTAAGCTGCAACCACTAACAAGAATGCCATTATGGTCTGAATGAGTCCTGTTCAACTTGATTTCAGGCTATAAAACTCAACGAGAGAGCAATCTGATTTTCCATAATATGAGGTTATCAACCTAATTATCTTATAGTAATGAGAAGCACCCAAAGACATAGTTGACATAACAGACAAGATCAAGATTCGTAAGCTTGAGAGTTTTAATACCTAAATATTGTAACTCAAAGTATTTGTGAGTTGCTAAATTCCACAAATTGATAAAAAGTTAGGACACCTTTTTGAGTTATGGAAACATTTGTGGGAGTCTTCGAAGAGTTTCAGTTTTTGGAACTGTTGACGTTGGAAAATGGTTTATATTGATTCCAAGCCAACTTAATGTTTAAGTATTGAGGTCAAATGTGACCGTGATAAGCGGCAGATATGTAAATGTGTTGGAAGACCTGATTGTATAATCTTTGTAAAAGTACTTTTATTTTAGCAGTTGAATGTCCGACCTGAAGGACATTTATATCTCCTATTTATAGGAAAATATGTAATGATTATCTCTATTTAATGCTAAGCTAAGCATTAAATGGCCAAGCTAGGCATTTAATGCTTGCAAGACATTCCTTTTTTTAGGACATTTAATGCGAAGTGACGTCTGACATGTGAAAGGACAAGCTATGCTGATGACGTGAATATGACGTCTAGGGATGAGGTCCGACCTGGACATTCAGGGATGAGGTCCGACCTGAATTCAATACCTCGGTGGACTCAAATTCAGGATCATAAATGAGGTCCGAACTGAAAGCTGTAGAGATGTCCTTGAGGTCGGCCATCTCTTACTGGACTGATGAGCAAAGTAGCATCTGACGTGGCAGAACTAGATCGGAGGCCAACAGGAACCTTTCTGAAATGAAAATGTTAGAGTTTTAGAAGTTTTCGTACAACCTAGGTTTCTCCTTTTCTAGTGGTTGTTGGCCAATTTATCGAACCACATTAAATCTTGTTTTTTCTGCTCGTTTTCTTTCGTTGCATTTTGTTCGTTGTGAGTCTGGTGATTTTTTTCTCAACAAGTAGTATTAGAGCTAATGGTTTAAACAATGAGTCTGCATTGAACATGACAAAGATAAGATTCTAGGAGAAATCACAAAGGAGAAAACAATGGCTATAGTTTTACATATGTTCTCTGTCCAAAGAGAGATACATGAAAAAAGCTACAAATATACCCATAAAATGAAGATAGATTCTTCAAGTCCCCATTTGCTCAGTTTTTGAACTTCCTGTTTTTTCTTCAGAAAGAGCTACTATCAAGACATCATTACTTTTGTAAGAATGAAAAATTGGTAAAATCTGATGCGTCCTCTCTCATAATCGAAATTATTCGTTTTCACTATTCTAGGAAGGTCCAACAAGGCTCTCACAATGAACAAATTCCGCCTCTATAGGTAAACATCTTACTTCACGATAATTCTTGATGTTTTTATTTTCTTCTTTGTTCCATTCTAGTGTCTCTCTGTTTTTTCCCCAAAAATTTGTAGTTTTGCACATTGAATGGTAAATGGCTCTCATGTAAGTATACGTATTATTCACATTAAAGACCTTAGTCCAAGATTCCTTAATTCCGAGATCCTTTATCACCCATATTTCTGAATCTGCAGCCTCTGTTGAATTTAAAACACAAAAGAAACTTATTTTATTATATAACTTACACAATTTGGACACACCACTAAATATTATTTTACAGCACCTCACTTTAGTTGATCACACTCATCACTCATTAGCACTCACCACACTACACTCATACCATATTTATACTTGGTTACAAACTAAAAAGATGTATAACGGAGGTTAACAACTAGAAAATTCCAGTGCTAATAATGAAAGCACCTCATTGTTCTAGATCCTTCTTGATCCATATGGCACAAGAGAAAGTTCTAGAGAATGTATTTTAAAAGAAAAATCTAGAACCTTCAAATAAGTTGGTGATAACCTTCAGCCTCATTAGCACGGCAAAACAAGCTAAGGCAACCTTGGTAATTCTCCAAGTTCATCAAGGTAAATTTATCAAATAATTCAGGATGAGGCACGAAGTTGAATTCTTCCTTTGTAAGATCAAAAGTCACAATGATATATTCTCGATTTTTTGGGTTGTATGGTTTGTACCTAAGCCAGTGTAAGGCACCATCAACAAGAATGCCATAACCAAAGCCAAAAAAAATACTCACTAAAGCTTCAAACCTCTTCCATGAGTCTGGTTTCAAGCTATAAACTCAACAAGAGAGCTATATGTTATACCGTCTGTATGTGTGGTTATCAACCTAATTACCTTGTTGTCATCTGTAGCACTATCGTACCCAAAGCCATAGTCGACAAAATGGAAACGAGTACAAATCTTGGGAAGTTTAATACAATAATTCTGTACCTCAAAGAATTTACGAGTCGCTAAATTCCATAAAACGATATGATCGGTAGAATAAAAAGAATAAAGCACACCATTGCAAGAACCTACCAAACGAATCTTATAATTGTCTATATAAAAACACAGACGTATCAAGATCATATCTTTGACCAAAGGGGTGCAGAAGTTCCTCAGGATCTCTTATGGGATGAGGATCTCCTGATAAATCCAAGTTCAGCGAGTAATATTTGTTAACATTGCACCGATAAACTAACTCTTCACTGGATTCTTTGTTAGATTATTTATCTCTATAATGAGCTATATATTGTATTACAATTATATGGGCTATCTAATTAATATGGCTATTAAGTGTTCGATTGATTGAGCCCTAGAAACATCTAAACTGAGTACGGGCTTTGTAATGTATAGAGATCGGATCCTAATCTAATTAGGATTGATGAACTTCTAATTGGACTAGAGTATACAAAATATAAACAAGGGTCATAGTTCCCGAGTCAATCACAACTTTTGCTCTTATCTTCTACACCATTATAGACAGAGATTCCATTGAACATTATTGAGGTGATTAGACTGCGGAAGATCCAACCCTCTCGATTGCAACGTAATGGATTTAGGTATTCTTCTTCAATAGAGACATGTATTCTTCTGAATTAATTATACTTGGTAATTTTGGCATGATAAATAGTTTCTTTAATTATTGATATGTAATTAAAGAATATAGACTCTAACAATTGGTTTCAAAGTCAATATCATGTTGAATTATCAGTATGATAATTATTTTGGCTAATTTATTAATTGCTCAAACTGTACACATGAGAAAAAGATTTTTTTTAAAAATCTTTATATCTAAATTTTTTTTTCAATTCTATATTTCTTTAATCCAATCCAACAACACATGCTCAAATAAAAAAAAAACAATATACAACACGTATATATAATTCCAGTATGTATATATAATTCCAACACATATATACAGATTCTTTATTTTCCTCAACAAAACAATCCCAAAAAAATCATATACATGCGTTTTTGGATTTTAAGATTTAGTCCTTAAGGTTTTAGATTTTAAATCTTAGGTCATTCAAGTTTTCAGATTTTAAAATCTTAGGCTATTAAAGTTTGAAATTTTCGAATTTAATCCCTAAAATATCTCCAGTTCCTTGAATTAATCGTCTTATATTTCAAAATAAATCAATTAAAACGATACATTGCCAAAGTAACCTCTATCGCGTAGATTTGCTTATTTTGGAATATTAAAATGTGTGTGTCTGTTGTTTATGCGAACAATGACCGGCCCAAAGGAAGATTACTGTTTGGCCAAATGGCAGATATACCTGTGGTAATAAATATGTGACAATTATAAAGTTTTCATGTGGACAATAAGTTGGTCCAAAGAAATGCTTATTGTTTGACAGATTAATTATCAATATTTGATTACTACACAGAGAGTACCACTTACAAGTTGATGTTTCTGTCCAAAGACTAAATATCAATGTTGTGCTAGGTATCTTGTAATGGGCCCACTGTTATATAATTTTTTGTACATATGTTATGACATGATCATTAATTGTGAGCTTGATATATTCTCTCGTTTTTAGTTTCTGCTTCTACTTTTACAATATCCGCCAACATTAATTTCATCCCTGTGCTTAATGGCACAAATTTCAAGAATTGGAAAGAGAATGTTATGATTGTTCTCGGTCACATAGATCTTAACCTTACGCTTTGGACAGAACGACATTCTACTCTCACTCATGAAAGTTCCACAAAGGATAAAAGGGACTTGAAAAATTGGGACTGTTCTAACTGCATGAGTCATATGATTATAAAAAAATTCCATTCCAGAAACATTTAGGGGCGCTATGTCTGAGGAGGAAAATGTCTAATCTCACTTCTAAACTAAAGGCACTAAAGTTAGAACTGTCTGAGGACTTGCTCGTGCATCTGTTTTTTATTTTCTTTCCTACACAATACGATCAATTTAAAGTGAGTTACAATACCCAAAAAGATAAATGGACTCTTAATGAGTCCATATCTCACCGTGTGCAAGAAGAAGAAAGACTTAATCGTGTGAGGACCAAAATTACTAACTTATCAACCACTCTTCAAGACAAGAAAAGGAAAAGAAAAAAGTAAGCTGCAATTGGGGCACCACAACATAAAGTACAATAGAAACAAGATAAGGAGTTCACCTGTCACTTTTGCAAGAATGGTGAACACATGAAATAAAGAATACTCCAATTACGCTGCATGGCGTGTTAAGAAATGTATGATTCTCGCTATGATTTGTTCTGAAGTTAATTTATTTAGCTTCTATACCTAGACACACTTGGTGAATGGATTCTAGTGCTACCACTCACATAAGTGTGTCTATACAGGGTTGCTTGTGGAGCTGATAGCCAATTGATGCTGAAAGATTCATCTTTATTGACGACGGCAAAGCAGTTGCAGTTGAGGCTATAGGGACTTTTAGGTTATTGTTAAGGACACGGCAAAGCAGTTGAAGTATGATTAGTCATTCTCCTTTACCAAAATCCATATGGAGAGAAACACTAAAGACTACAGCATACATCTTTAACAGGATTCCAAATAAAGCAGTAACCAAAATCTCTTATGAACTTTGGATCAGCAAGAAGCTTGGTCTTAGGCACTTGCACATTTGGGGATGTCCAGCTGAAGCGAGGCCTTATAGGCCAAGTGAAAAGAAACTGGACTCAAGAACTGTAAGCTACTATTTTGTTGGATACCCTGAAAGGTCAATGGATTATAAATTCTATGATCTCTCGACTAGATTCTTTTTCGAGACGGGAAATGTGAAGTTCTTTGAAGATGTTGAGTTTGGAGGGAAAGATAAGGTTAATAACATCGTCTTTGAAGAGGAACTTGTTTCTTTTCTTACTGTCGCTATTGACAATGATCAAATTACTGACATTGTTCAAGATGCAAATCTGGATTATCAAGATAATGTTGGCAACTTTCCTATCCAAAATGAAGTTGTTGCTCTTGATAAGCAAACTCAACAACCTCAAGAACAAATGCCATGGAAGATGAGATGAAATCCATGAAAGATAATGACGTTTGAGATCTCGTCAAATTGCCTGAAGGTGCGAAGCCCATTGGTTGCAAATGGATATTTAAGACCAATAGGGATTCAAAAAGCAATGTTAAGAGATATAAGACTTGTCTTGTTGTCAATGGTTTCACTTAGAAATAAGGCATTGACTATAAAGAGACTTTCTCTCTGGTTTTATGGAAAGACTCTTTCAGGATAATAATGGCATTAGTAGTTCATTTTGATTTGGAGCTACATCAGATGGATCTAAATAATGTGTTTCTCTAAGGTGATATTGAGAAAACAATAGATATGGTGCAGCCAAAAAACTTTGTATTAGGTGATCCAAAGAGAATGGTCTGCGAATTAAAGAAATTCATCTATGGTCTCAAGCAAGCTTCCCGTTAATGGTATTATAAATTTCATCAAGTCATTATCTTGTTTGGATTTGAGGTAAATACAGTTGATGATTATGTGTACCATAAGTTCAGTGGGAGTAAATATATCTTCGTGGTATTATATGTCGATGATATACTGCTAACTAGCAGCGATATAGGCTTATTGCACGAAACCAAGAGATTTCTAACTAAGAATTTTAAAATGAAAGATCTTAGAGACGTCTCTTTTGTATTAGACATACAGATACATCGAGATCACTCTCGAGATATCATTGGATTATCCCAAAAAGAGCTTTATCGAAAGGGTACTTAGCAGATTCGACATGAAAAATTATAAACTGAGAGATACGAACATTGCCAATGCCCCTAGAATGAGGTTAAGGTGAAAGAAATGCAAAAGATTCTTTATGCGTTGGCTATATGGAATCTTATGTATGCTCAATTATGTACACATCCGGATATAGCGATCATAGTGGGATTATTAGGCAGATATCTGAGTAACCTTGGGATGGATTATTGAAAAGCAGCCAAAAGGATTATGCACTATATACAGAAAACAAAAGATTTCATGCTCACCTATCAGAAGTCAGATCATTTGGAGATCATTAGGTATTCTGATTCCAGTTTTGTTGGATGCCTATACAGTAAAAGATCCACGTCAGACTATATTTATGTGTTGGCTGGTGGAGCTATATCTTGGAAGAGTGTTAAATAGACGCTCATAGTTCTATCCACCATGGCAGCTGAGTTCATAGCCAGTTATGACGCATCTAATCATGGGATATGACTGCGAAATTTTGTCACTAGGCTGCGTGTTGTGGATGGTATTGAAAGACCATTGAGGATATATTTTGACAATAAATCGGCTGTGCTATATTCAAACAATAATAGAAATTCTACGAAGTCGAAGCACATAGACATCAAGTTTCTTGTTGTTAAAGAGAGATTTCAGAGTAGTCAAGTGTCTATAGAACATATTAGCACAAACTCTATGATTGCGGATCTGCTTACCAAGGGTTTACCGCCCAAGGTGTTTTATGAGCATACATATGTGTGTTGTATTGTTTGATGATATGCTAGTTTAGTAGGAGTTTGTATTTTAATGTTTTTTTGGTAGTAGACACACTTTATGATATTTTCTGTAGAATAAAATATAATGGTTTTTTCCAATCTCTGAATTTTGTCTTTCTATTTGTGGTTTAACATTAAGATTAGAAAGCTTTGGTATGATCTCGCTAAAGAATAAAATAGGACCAGTTGGAAATAGACTTGTGTTAAGATCACATTGCATGTAATTTTCATGCTACACATCTATACTTGATCTATTTCATTGAATATGTTGGTATGATGACCATTAATGGGTTTAGTTACCAATTAATGTGACGAAGACCGCTTTGATCTCATGCTGATATAGTAGATGGACCAGATTGTAATTACGGAGATGTTTCAAGCCAAGATAGCAATTTAAGTGCACACATAAAGTTTAAGATATAATTGTTTCAGATAACATATGTAGCTCAAGTGGGAGATTGTTAGATTATTTATCTCTATAATGGACTACATATTGTATTGCAATTATATGGGCTATCTAATTAATAGTGATATTAAGTGATCTGTTGATTGGGCCCTAGAAACATCTAAACTGAGTACGGGCTTTGTAATGTGTAGAGACCAGATCTTAATCCAATTAAAATTGATGGACTTCTAATTGGACTAGGGTATACATAATATAATAAATAAGGGTTATGGTCCCCGATCAATCACAACTTTTGCTCTTTTCTTCTATACCATTATAGACAGAGATTCCATTGAGCATTATTGAAGAGATCAGACTGCAGAAGATCCAACCCTCTCGATTGCAACATAATGGATTCATGTATTCTTCCTCAATGGAGACAAATGTTCTTCTTAATTAATTATACTTGGTAATTTTGGCATGATAAATGGTTTCTTTAATTATTGGTATGTAATTAAAGAATATAGATTAATTTCTAACATTCTTCCTTTTTCATTTTCATGGATTGTTTCATATGCATCTTGATGAAGCTTGGACTGTCTACGAGATCGCGCCATGATTTCGATATAGACCTGAAGCACATAAGCAACTTTACCCGTAACCTTGAGAGCATGTCCTCCACCAAATCTTCTAGGATATGGGACATTGTTCAGAAAAAGTAAAAGAATTCTATAGATTTCTAATGAATTTTCAAGATTTCAAGAAAGCAGAAGAATAAAGAACAAGAACTTGAGGAAAAAGAGTGGAATATTTGTAACAACTAACTTTCGCGCCTATTGTATCTACCGTAAGCAGGCATTATTTTACTATTAAAATATATTTATTCAGGTTAATTCACCTTCCGTCACTTAAGTTTCAACAAAGTTTCAAGTTGGTCTTTCAAATTTATTTTTGTGTAAATCAGTCATTGAAATTGACAAACAGTTCTAATATGGTTACTTTGTTAGTGATATTAACGTGAAATTTGACGTGTAAGCCATTAGATGGTAGCATAGGGATGGGCAAAAAAAACTAGTAGGCTCGATCTCTACGGTGCCCCGGCCCGATTAGGGGCGGTCATGGCGCTTGGTTTTTCGCCCCACTTCGTTTGATATTTAAAAATTAAAATTAAAATGTTACAATTTAATTGGATTCCACATTCTCATATTCCATTTGGACCCAACTCATTCCAGAATCCTAGATTAAATTCCCAAGGGAAAATTACACAAATTACTCATTTTAGTTTTGAAATTTCCATTTACTGTGCCATGAATTTTATTCCTAAAATATTGTTTTCCTGCCTAATCAAAATTCAAACACAAATCCCTAAAATCCATACAACCACTAATGATTGTTGATAACTATCTCATATTGAAGGTTGAACCCCAATCTTAAGGGCCCCCACCGCCCCTGCCCTAGAGTCTTGGTGGAGGATGTAAATCGCAGGATATGCCTCAGTATAGCAGGGTTGAGAGCTGCTTTTTAACTGCGCTTACAAAGGGCCAAATCCATACCAAAAACAGGATTCGAAACCCCACACTGCAGCTACCAGTGAAGCTGAGACTACTCCACTCTCGTCCTTTCAATATAACTATCTCATATTGGTCTTTCTATAAGGTAGTCTCTATTACAAAGTGTATGAGTACCAAATGAGGGTGGCGTATACTAGACATGAGATGCATATTGCATGATATAGTTCAAGAGGGAAAGAAGCAAGTGTTGATAGATCAAAATGAGTGTTTGGCGATTGCTTATGGTTCGATTAGTGCTCCTGCTTAGACAATTTTTGGGATCAATAAGAATATGAAGATACACAAAGAATGTCATAATGTAATAAAGACCATGTCTAAGATTGTTGGCAGGGAGCCAATTTTGAGGTATAACGGGTGGTCTCATCATTTTAATGATGGCAAATGGTCTTGTGGTGATTACGGGGTAAAGTTTGATTAATTTTGAGGGGGTATAAGGTGATTTCATCAGTTTGTGTTTACTTGTTCTAGTGATATGAAGTAAAATGAATTGAAGACCAATGTTGACAATCTTTGTTGACTCAAATAATTAAAAGAAAAAGGGCCAAAAAGCTCAACATTTGAACTTAATATCACTACTATCTTATAAGAGGGAGTTATGGGACACTATTCACATTTTCATCCAAAACGGTGTCGTTTTGGACATTTTCCTCCAAAACGATGTCATTCGAGCTATTGACCAAAATGACATCATTGTTTAAATAACTATAAAAGGAAGTTGCCTTTCTTATCCCATTTTGTTGGATGTAAATTTTCTCTCTCTACCCTATATGGGTGCTAACGTCTTGCTTCTCAATTTGTTGAGAAAATTCATCTCAAATATGTGCAAATTATTTCAAATTCTTGATGTGTTCATCTCTTCTAGGGTTTTCTGGATTTTTACGATTTTTTTTCTCTTTCTTTTGTTCTATAACAATACATTTTTTTGGATGTACATTTTATCTCTCTACCCTATATGAGTGCTAATGTCTTGCTTCTCAATTTGTTGAGAAAATTCATCTCAGATCGGTGCAAATTGTTTCAAATTCTTGGTGTGTTCATCTCTTCAAGGTTTTTCGTGGATTTTTACGATTTTTTCTCCTTTTTTTTTCTATGACAATACATTTTTTTAAAGAAAAAACTTTACAAATCGGTGAAAATTGTTCGAATTTCTTTGTGTGCTCGTCGATTCTAGGGTCTTCTTGGAGTTTACGGTTTTAATTTCTTCTATTTTGGCCGTTGCAATTGGTATTGTTGTTCTCCATTTTACATGTATGAATTTCAGGGGCAATTGTGTGATTTTTTTTTTGTTTTAGGCGAGGACCTTTTTCTTTTTATCTTTGTGTGTGTGTGTGTGTGTGTGTGTGTGTGTGTGTGTGTGTGTGTGTGTGTGTGTGTCTTTGCGACTGTTTTATGGATCGAATAAGATTAAATTATTTTTGTCAAGATTATATAGTTGGCCAGCCTGGTCTACGTTGGTAAGCCTCTACAAATGAATAATTGTTGGGTGGTCCCGTAGTGGTGGTCCTGAGATAACTAGAAACAAAGAGAAGTTTAATTAAGTAAGATTTCAAAGAAATCAAGTAAAGATCATTGTTTCGAAATCCACAAGTTTAAATTTTTTCAAGATTACTATAAAAATACTGTATAAACAATTTCCATAAATCAATATATGGAAACAATGTCTTTATTCTCTCAAGAAGCGATTGCTCATCATCAAGATTAATACAAGTTTTTACATATTGGCCTTGTTCAAGTTGCAGTCAAACTTTTATATCGAACATGATGTTGGGAATTAAGACCAATTTATTTATTGTCCACAAAATCCTTGTTCATAGTAAAATAACGAAACAAAAAAATATAAAAGATAGAGAAAAATTTATAGACTGTCAAAGCTTTCACTATATGAAAAATTGTTACAATCATATATATTTCACTTACCCAAATTTCCAAGTATCTTAAGAAAAATAATATCCCAAGCTTTACCACCCACCAATTTCTACTCTTTGTATAATCCACAAAGAGAACAAGAAAAACAACTAGGATGCTAGGCTTACAATTTTTTTTCCAGAAAACCCTCAAGTCACATCTACAAAAGAGAATAAACTATGTCAATTTATAATTAACGTATGACCTAGATGTCTTCTAAGTTTTAACTACCAAGGTGTCCAAAACTTAAAAACTTGTCCAATTTTAGCTACCAAATATAATATAATATAATATTGTTGACGTCAGAACCTGCAACATCCACGTGTCAACAGATCTCCAGTCACTCTTTTGCCAACTTGTATGTTACCTGCACACTAGGACAATCATTAGGCAACAAGATCTCCGAAGAAAAAGGGTCCGACGATCAAGTCAACTGCCGATATAAGAATAGTACACAGAGAGAGAAAGTAATTGCGTGTGGGAGAGACAAGCAGACAGATATTTTAGCAGAGTTTAGGGTAAAATTATGGGTGCAAAAAGAGCGTACCTTGGAACAACCGGAGAGGTTGTATTTAATGCGCAAGAGTCCTGATTGATTTGGGAAACAAATCAATCAGATACCCGATCGAATCCTCTTTTCTTATGGGATAGAGATCATTCATTGTCAAGGCAATCTCTCAAATTATCTACCTTATTTGAGTTTATCACGTTGCCTAATTTTTAGGAGATTACGATTCGATTTCCTTGTAAGGATCCGTGTGCCAATGAATCTGTCTTCCACTAACTCTCTGGTCATTCTAGAATGTCGTACTGCCTGCTAGTTGTAGTAAAAGTAGAGCCCAGCGGGGCCCTATGGTTCGGCCGTGAACGTCGAAGCCTTCTTTGGGCATCGCAATACTCTAGTTCAAGAATGCTACGATGTCTAATGGGCCTCCGAGGCCCTTTTAGGATTTACGAGGCCCTCCCGTCGGGTGGTAACAATAGTCTTCTAAGTCCAAGCCTATTATTTATAATAGGCGTAGAACTTTGAGAGTACGAAAAGAAATTTATTTCGAATTTTGGTGAATTCTGTGGAAATTCCTGTAGTGTGGTCTTTGCTTATTGAATTATAGATTGAACTTACCCAGTATACTACTCCAAGTCTGAAGCCGAACATTTAAGACGGGTGAGGGCTTCAGGAGACTAAACCTTTGGTGACGGGTCTACATTTGGTGTGATTCTATCAATCAAGGCTGTCAATTCGTGGCCAGAAAATCATGAGTGAGGAGATGTATGTATTTAATGCAATCGTGCGTGGCGAATAAGGGAGGCGCACGTGAGACGCGTGTGCTCTTGTTTCCATAAACGCCTGGGGTTCCGTTTCTCGCCTGTTGCCCTATTTTAAACACTCGTCCACTGGCCAACGTTTCCTGCGCGAGAGGCTTCTGGTCTATTGCAAGAGGTCCATGATGCTATGCCATCAGGGTCAGTCAATCCTCAGCCCTTCGATCTATGGGAGTAACTAGTATTCTCCGAAGACGCGAGGGCACGTGTAACGTATGACGTCATTAAATCCAGGACAATCCAGAGGGCATGTGTTGATGCTCAGAAAATGGCTGACTCGCAGCTGAAATCTTGTCAAAACATGATTTATGCCAAAGACAAAGTTGGCCGTGAACCACACTCCATCGCTGTCGAATTATTTTTACTTGCTTGTTTACACGTTGAATGTTTATCCAGTGAGTTGGCAGAGTTGTCTGCGAATCACACTCCCTCCCTGCTGAATTACTTTTACTTGTTTGTTTATGCGTTGAATGTTTTTCTAGCGAGTTGACAAAGTTGGCCGCGAACCACACTCCCTCGCTGCTGAATTACCTTTGCTTGCTTGTTTACGCATTGAATGTTTATCCAGCGAGTTGACGGAGTTGGCCGCGAACCACACTCCTTCGCTGTCGAATTGCTTTTACTTGCTTGTTTACGTGTTGAATGTTTATCCAGTGAGTTGACAGAGTTGGCTGCGAACCACACTCCCTCGCTACCGAATTGCTTTTGCTTGCTTGTTTACACGTTGAATATTTATCCAGCGAGTTGGTAGAGTTGGCTGTGAACCACACTCCCTCGCTGCCGAATTACTTTTACTTGCTTGTTTACGCATTGAATGTTTATCCAGCGAGTTGACAGAGTTGGCCAAGAACTACACTCCCTCGCTACCGAATTACTTTTGCTTGCTATAGCATGGAGGGAGTGAGCAATCTTGTTTCGGAAAACAATGAACTTTATTAAGAAAAATGCAGTGTCTAGTGACGTCGAAAAAAATGCTGGAAAATTGAGAAGTGCAAAATAAAACTACTGATGGTATGGTCACAGATGGGCGACATTCCAGGGATGCCTCGCCTCACTTCTTTCCGAGTCTTCCAATCTGTAGGTTCCAGGCTGGATTTCTTCGATTATCTTGTAAGGGCCTTCCCAGGTGGGCCCAAGGGTTCCAACTCCTGCCTCTCTATTAGCCTGGAATACTTTCTTCAAGACGAAGTCATTGACACAAAAACTCCTTCCCCTGACCTTGGAGTTGTAGTATCTAGCCATTTTTTTTTCGATAGACCGCGAGACGAAGCTGCGAGTCCGCATGTCTTTCGTCCTACAGGTCCAGGTTCGTAGCCTGCAAGGAGTGCCTTGTATTCTACAGCGTTGTTTGAGGCTTTGAACTCGAGGTGAAGCGTGCAGTTGAGATTGAGGCCATCATGGCTGACTAGCAAAATCCTGGCTCTAGCTCCGGTCTCACCTGAGGATCCGTCAACATAGAGCTTCCATGTTGGTACCTCCTGAGGTCGGGCCTCGAGCGATCCTTTAGGGATATGGGCAAATTCAGCCACAAAATCTGCCAAAGCCTGTCCTTTTATAGAGGGTCTTGGCTTGTAGGAGATATCGAAATGACTGAGTTCGACTAACCATTTCATCAGCCTTATTGAGGTGTCCGACTTTTGGAGTATCTGTCTTAGAGGGGTTCGTCAAGATATCGATGCTATGAGACTGGAAGTACAGACGGAGTTTTTGGAAAGCGATGATCAGAGACAAGAAGCTGCACTGGGCCTTCTTCTCGGATTAAGACTGAACTTACTGCTTTTTCAGACACTGCGAGGTAAACGAGCAACGTTTCTCCATTCTTTGGTTTAGACAGCAGCGGGGCCTTCCCGATGAGGGTCTTGAGATCCTGGAAGGCTTTCTCGCACTCCTCGGTCCATTCAAATCTCTTCCCTCCTTTGATGGTCTAAAAGAAAGGCTGGCAACGATCGATTGCCTTAGATATGGATCGGTTCAGGGCCGCTAACCTTCCCGTCAGGCTCTGAACTTCTTTTGGAGAATATGGTGTCCGCATCTCGATGAGTGCCTTAATTTTCTAGATATTAGCTTCTATCCCGCGTTAGTTGCCCATGTAAACGAGAAACTTCCCAGACGCAACTCTGAAGGCGCACTTCAAGAGGTTGAGCTTCATGCGGTATTTGCGGAGGACCCTGAACATTCTCCTTAAGTGCCCTATATGGTCCTCGGCATTTACGCTTTTCACGAGCATATCATCAACGTACACCTCCATTGTGTTCCTGATCTGTCTTGTGAACATGTGATTTACCAACCACTGATATGTGGCTCTGGCATTCTTCAAGCCGAAGGGCATCATCCTATAACAGTACAACCCTCAGTCCGTGATGAATGAAGTGTGATCCTCATCTTCCGTGAACATTAGGATCTGGTTGTAGCCCGAGTAGGCATCCATGAAACTAAGTAGCTTGTGGCCGGCGGTCGCGTCGACCAGCTGGTCAATGCGCGGTAATGGAAAACTATCTTTAGGACAACGCTTGGTTTAAGTCTGAGAAGTCTATGCATACTCTCCATTTCTTAGTGCTCTTTCTTACCAGCACTGGGTTAGACACCCATTGGGGGTAGACTGCTTTTTTGATGAACCTGTTGGCCAACAGCTTGTCGACATCTTCTTTCAGAGCGTCGTACCTCTCAGTACTCAAAGGTCTTCTCTTTTGGATCTTGGGGCGCACTTATGGATTCTCCTTTAGGGCGTGACACACCACAGATGGGTCGATCCCCACCATGTCACTATGTTTTCATGCGAAGATATTAGTGTTCTACCGCAGAAACTGCTTCAACTCTTCCTTCATCTTCTCGTCGAGTTTCTCTCCCACCTGCAACACTTGTGTCAGTTTTGAGAGATTTATCGAAAATGCTTGCAGCTCCTCGGTCGAGGAGGCAAGAGAGTCTGAGCTGATGATCCGGGGGTCTAGGCCCTCGTCCAGCATCATTTTCTCTTCTATCTTTTCGTGGTCAACGTCCATTGGCTTCGAATGTATGGTCATCACTATTGGGGAGACATCCTCCCGGTTTGTAACTTTTTGTAGGGCGTTCATATAGCATGACATTGCCTCTGTCTGACTGCCACAAATCTTGGCGACCCCTTTCGGCGTCGGAAACTTCATGGCCAAGTAGTGTATCGACGTGACCGCATGCAAATCCTTCAACGCAGGCCTTCCGAAGACTCCATGGTAGGCGGAGTGGGTATCCACTATCAAAAATTCTATAAACTTTCTGAGGTGGCATGGGGGTTCTCCGAAATCCACCGCAAGGGTAATCCTTCCTCCGGGACAAGGCTATCTCCCGTGAAACTGAACAGTGGCTTAGAAATGGCCGTCAGTTCATGATCCACGTCCATTTGGTCAAAGGCGCTACTGAATAGAATGTTCACGGCACTTCTATCGTCGACCAACATCCATCCTAGTCCGTTCCTGGCGATGACCGCGCGGACTACCAGGGCATCGCATTGAGGATAGTGTATATCGGCCTCGTCTTCTTTAGTGAACGAGATTTGTGGTACTCTTGATCGGTGCCCATGGACCTACCAACTTTCCATGGGCTCTTTTCTTGCTGCCTTTGCGTAGTTTCGTCGCGAGTTCATGGTGTGCCCTCTGACATAGGGCCCATTTATGGTAGTGTTTATTTCTCAGACCGGGAGGAGAGCTCCCGCGGGCCTTTCTTCCTTCGGCGGGTCCCTGTTTCTATCATTCCTTCCGTCATTACGGTGAGGTCCATCGTCCTGGTATCGAAGAGGAGGTCTTCACCCTTGGTTGGGCGGCCCTCGACGTCCTCGAGCAGGTCGATTCTCCTCTCCCTACCCTTGATTTCTACGGTTGATCAGTTCTCTCACGTACGGGCAGTTTTCTGGGTTGTGTACCCTAGTCCTGTGTATAGAACAGAACTTGGGTGGTACTGTTGTTGGCAAGGTGGCGACCGCGGGTGTTTTAGAAAGGAGGACAGGGGCTACTTTCGTCTAGTTTAACCTCTTGTAATGGTTGTTCGACAGTACCGGGGAGCGTCTTCTCTGAAAGCAGTTAAAACGAGGTTCAGAAGAGCGTCGCTCCTATCTTCTTTCCCTTTCAGCCTTCTCCCTGTTTTCGATTGTCTATTAAAAGTCGAATTTCGTCTTTGGACCAAGTCTACCAACCCATCGTAGGTCTTTGGTTGACTGCTCATCGCCTCTCGAAGGAGTGCGTATGTGAAGTCCAGTTACGAGTGCGCCCAAGGCTTTTTCATCGGTTCTGATCCTCGATTTTGTTGATAACGTTACTGAACCTTTTGAAGTAGCTCTTAACGGTTTCTCCTTCCTTCTGTCGGATGTCATTGAGCTGGGCAATGTCAGCTATCATCGTCCCATTGCCAATGAAGGCATTGACAAACTCTCTTTTGAGTTGAAGCCAGCTCCGGATACTCCCTAGCTTCAACTTATTGTACTACTTCTTCGCGTCGGATGTGAGCGTGGTGTAGAAATTCTGACATTTCACTGCAGGAGATTAGCCCTGGAGCTTCATCTTGTATGTGTTAATGTGATCCGAGGGGTCGCCTCTCCCGTTATACTTGTCCATAAGGGGCATCTGAAAGTTCACGGGTATCTCCATGGCCTTCATATAATCAGTGAATGGGAGATTCTCGTCGTCGTCCTCCTCAAAGCACTCTAGCCTCTCCTTTTCCTTCTCGGGTCTCGCGTAGCTTTGTTTCAGGTCCTTTCCTCTCTCCATGCGGGACTCGCTGTATTCACTGCACCTGCTGTGTGCTGGTAGAGGCAGTGCTATGGAAGATCCTACCCCTAGCCTGTCAAACACGCTAGCAGCAGGAACGGGTCGGTTCTCCCGCGCCAGAAGGGGTCTTACCCTCGAGTCATCATACGAGGGCTTCTGAGCGAGGTTCTGAGGGTTCCGACCATTTGAAACAGGTGGGTCATCTTGAGTTCGACGGCTTTCCATTGAGCTGGACCGCGAGAAGCTTCTCAGGGCACGACTGCGCTTGGGTCTGTGTTGGAGAGATTGATTCTCCAACAGTTGGAGCGCTGTCTTCATTCGGGCGTTGTCCAGCCTCAGGTCCTGGTTCTCCTGTTCAATCGTTCGCTTTTGCCGTTATCGTCTTTTCTTGCGGTGGGTTACGTTCTATAGGTCCTGAACGCTCTCCTGCCGCAGGTCAGTATGGTGGGATTCGACTTCCTCTTCTATGGAATGTTCGGTTGCTATGCTTTTCCTAGTAGAAAACACGTTTTTACCACAAGTTTTAAGTTGTGTAACGTTTTTCGATTCCCATAGATGGCACCAATCTATTGACGTCGGAACCTGCAACGTCCACGTGTCAACATATCTCTAGTCACTCATCTGCTAACTTGTATGTTACCTACACACTAGGACAATCGTTAGGCATCAAGATCTCCACAAAAAAGGGTCCGGCAATCGTTGGTACTCCGACGATCAAGTCAACTGCCAGTATAAGAATAGTACACGGAGAGCGAAAGTAATTGGGTGTGGGAGAGACAAGCAGGCAGAGATTTGAGCAAAGTTTAGGGTGAAATTATGGGTGCAAAAAGGAGCGTACCTTGGAACAACCGGAGACATTGTATTTATAGCGCAAGAGTCCTGATTGATTTGGGAAACAAATCAATCAGATACCCGATTAGATCCTCCTTTCTTATGAGATAGGGATCATTCATTGTCAAGGCAATCTCCCAGATTATCTACCTTATTTGAGTTTATCACGTTGCCTAATTTTTAAGAGATTACGATTCAGTTTCTTTGTAAGGATCTGTGTGCCAATCAATCTGTCTTCTACTCACTCTCTGGTCATTCTAGAATGTCGTGCTGCCTGCTAGTTGTAGTAAAAGTAGAGCCCGACGGGGCCTTGTAGGTTGGCCGTGAATGTTGAGGCCCTCTCTGGGCCTCGCGTTACTCTAGTTCAAGAATGCTACGATGTTTGATGGGCCTCCGAGGCCCTTTTAGGATTTACAAGGCTCTCGCTGGGCCTATATGGGGCTCCCGTTGGGCCTTTGCTGACTTGTAGGCCCTATCAAAATCGGGTGGTAACAAATATAATATTATATTATATCTTTTCTTTTTTAACAATTGGTGCATCTTTTGATTTTGGCAAGTTTTGAGAAAATATCACAACAATCTCTATCTTGACGAAAAATGAGTCAAAACTCAATCATCTCATCTGTAACTGTTCATCTCGATACTTAAAAAATGGTAAACTTTGACAATCCCAATTCTCAAAATAGAGAATTAACATACTCCACCATATAAGTACAATCACTTAGAATTAACGAATTCTAAGAATTTCATCGACTCATATCGAATAAATTTGCTAAAATATTATGGTGCAACTCCCTTGCTTGAATTACTTGAAAATTCATCAGCCATCGACATCAATTCCACCACACACCTTGCATTAATATCAAGCCAATGCCTGTGTGCAAACATGTGAACCCGCTAGTAGTAACACATCCTCTATCATAGCAACTAGTGCATGCCACGAGGATATAAATATTTACTCAAGCGACATCATCGTCTCCCATAAAGAGAGATATATTTTCCGTATATGATTTCGAGCAGCTAACCAAGTCTGTTCCACCTTTTGGATAATTTTTCCTCACGTGACTAGGTTTTTCAATATCTTTGTCAGAAATAGGGGTTGGTTTTCCTTTCAAAGCTTTGTACAGTCCAGATTGAATCAAAACATTCTTGACTTGTACTTTTTTTTTATTCGAAGCATCAGCACAGTCCCAGTATAGTTTTTAGGCCTCTACCAGGACAGGCTGGTGGGGGTTGGATGCCCCTACCACTGTATTTATATAAAAATGGTAGTACACAGGAGGAGGATATGAACCTGACCTCCAAGCATACAACGAATGAAAAAGATTCCTCAAACTACAGCAAATCAAGAGATACTACCTCCGGTGCATAATTCTGAAAAGCAAAAGCAAAAGCAAATGAAAAACAAACTAACAAAACACTAAAGATCTCTAACTGATGGAAGGCCATATCTGTCAGTCTGAAGTAGTCCACGCGAACGACGAGGCAAGTCTGAAGATCCATACTCCTGATAATGTCGTTGGACCCACCGGTTAGCTAAAGAGTCACGACCGGTTTCCCTCTCGAAAATATGGGAAACGTGTCTCGATCGAATGATAGAAGATGTCGGATGCGTCGAGTATTGATCAATCACCCACGGCCCCCCACCACGTGAAATGCAATGAACGACAAGTGTGTAGAGTCGGGCCTCAATCCATAAGTCTACAATACCCATCCGTCGGGCAAGCTCAATGCCCTGTAAAATGGCTCTCAACTCTGCCTCCAAAATAAGTGTATCTCCGTAGCCAATAGAGAAGGCCCTGATACAACGCCCAGTGTGATCTCTGATAACATCCCCACCAATCGCAAATCCATCCCTGACGTATCCATCAGTATTGATCTTGGTAGATCCAGCCAATGGAGCACGCCAATAAACCAAAGTAGGAGGGCTGGGGGTAGGAGAAGTAAGAGTAATACCAAAATGTGGGGCAAGATCAAGGTCCCCACGCCAATGCACAAATCGAAAGAGTCTTCCCATCTGCAGTAAAGAAATAGTGTGATAGACCCGCCAGATGATACGATTGGGCTCTATGCCAATCCTACGACGCTTCACATCATTCCTAGTCATCCAAATGTACCAAAAGACCAAAGAAAGGGATGATAGTGCGAATATGGCCACTCGACAAACCGGCACGAGAATCTCCAAGTCACGAAATCTATGTTGTAGCATCTCTCCAACCCAAGGAGAATGCCAAAATAGTGAGAAGTGCTTTGCCATACCACAGTGAGCCACAATATATCAATAAAGACATGCCGGATGGTCTCAATCTCTGAACAGCACTGACACTTTGATGCCATATGGGCCCGAATCCTTCTCTGAATAATCACATGGCACTAAACCCTGCCACAATCGCCAACAAAAGAAAGAGATAGTCTGCAGGATGATCGGGCTCCAATTCATGCGACAAAAGGCCCAAGAGTACTCCCAAAGGCGAACAAGTCGCCACGCCGACTTGGTAGAAAACCTACCATCCGGGGTGTCTTTCCACATAGGTCTATCAAGAACATCGGGACAAAGCGGTAGACTTCCCACCTGGATTGCTATATCATGTGGAAGGACCAACAAGAGTCTATCGATATCCCATCCAATATCATCAAAATACTCAACTACCTGGACGGAGGTATGCTCCCTATGAGGAAACATTTGAGCTAAAGTCATGTCACCCATCCAACAATCGTGCCAAAAAGAATATACGCCCGACCCAACCGCCACGCGCGATGGGGGCTCACGCATGAGTCCCATCTCCTTTAGCCTCCTCCAAACCGCAGAAGCAGAATGTGGTATGGGTGCCAGAAGGGGGTGGGTGCCCCTGCAATACTTACCCAAGAAAATCGAGCCCAAAGCGATCATGCTGATCTGAATAACCACCAGAGCTTCAAAGAGAAAGCATGGACCACGTCCTCTAATCTTCTGAAGCCCAAACCACCCTCATTAGTAGGAAGGCAAATATCCTTCCATCTCTTCCAATGCATACGGTGAGTCTGATCCTTAGAATCCCACAAGAATCTAGCAAATGTACTCTCTAAATTCTTCAGCACTGTCTTGGGAGGCTGCATAATCTAAAGAAGATAGAGAGGCAAGGAAGAAAGGACAGACCTCAGTAAAGTAATCATGCCACCAGGAGATAGCAGCCTAAAGGCCCATCCAGAGATCTTGCTCTTGACCTTCTGAAATAGATCATCATATAAGAAGGTCTTTCGGCCCCCAAACAAGGGTATGCCCAAGTATGTGATAGGCTCTGTTCTTGGCGTCGAAAGCCGATGTGTGTGCTCAAGTATCTAAATCCTAGAAGGAGGTGCCCTCTTAGGCACAATAAGACTACTCTTGTCTCTATTCACCAACCGGCGAGACCTCTCATAGTGCTCCAAACAATGAAGTACTCTCTTTCTCGACGTCTTTGGCCATTGGCAAATATGATCATATCATCAAGAAAACAAAGATGTGAGACAAGAGTGTCACCTCTATGAATATATGCCATCGATGGATACTTTGGAAAACTTGAGTGAGACCCCGAGAAAAGTAATCACGCAATGATAAACAACGAAAGAGATATGGGATCCCCCTGTCTCAAATTTACGAGAGGAAGGAAAGAAACCACAAGGCCCGCCATTCACCAAGACGTAAAAATGGCACTCGAAAATACAACGCCCGATCCTATCCCTCCACATCCAATCGAATCCAAATCTCTCCATCATACCATCAAGAAGTCCCGCCTCTAACTTTCGTCATATGCCTTAGCCATATCTAGCTTAAGGATGACATTGCCCCCACGGGCCTGGGTATCCAATGTATGGAGCATCTCCTGTGCCAACAAGACGTTATCACCAATCAGCCTCTCCTGAATAAAGCCACTCTGCTGTGGAGAGATGATACGAGGCAAAACAAAACTTAAGCGAGAATTCAGGAGCTTGGTGACAATCTTGTTGAACACCGTGCAAAGACTAATCGGTCGATACTCTGTCCATCGACAAGCGTTGTCTCGCTTGGGAAGCAAGATTATAGAAGTAGCAGAGAATCTCCTAGGCAGATACCCACCATCAAAGAAGTCCAAAACTGCACGAAAAACATCATCCTGGACAATCTCCCAACACTACTAAAAAAAATGAGAGGTGAACCCATCTGGACCCGCCACATTATCTGCATCAATACTCGAACACTACATTTCTAACCTCGACCAATGATGGAAGTCGGTTCAGCTCCTGATTATCCTCTTGAGTAACCAAAGAGGGGATAATATCTGGTAAAATTTGGTCGATTGCTCAAGCGGGAGCGAAGAGGAAGTCCCGAAAAAGGAAACAATTGAACCCCGAATCTCTTCGTAATGCAGACAAAGTCTCTCCGTCGAGAGATCTAATAGAATGTATACGGGCCCGCATGCGGCGCCCCCACCATCAGTATGAAAATACCTCGTGTTGTGCTCTCCTCGCACATCCAACGAGTCCCAGCCTTCTGTTTCGTAAGCCTTCTTCAATAGACAAAGCACGGTTCGATGGGGCTCAACTCGATGTAAGTTTTCTCCATGTGCAGGTGATGGATCTAAATCATATTCCATCTCAGCCTCATCCATCCTGCTCTCAGCATCTCTAATTCTCTCAAATATATCCCCAAACACATTTCTACTCCACCAACGAAGTCCCCAGCTTCATCCTAAAGCACTTCTCCCAAAGAGCAACCATCCTCCTAGAACCGAGTCAGTATGACCACTTTTGAGAGACAAAGGATAAAAAGTCATGATGACGGGACCAAACATTGAGGAACCGAAAAGGCTGAGGCCCACCCCCATCCTCGGCCTCAACCCAACTCAATAACAAAGGCGAATGATCGGGGCGTGGGCGATTGAGATGCCTCATCAGAACTGTCGAAAAAAGGATGCAGCCTCACGACTCATCAAAACCTCATCAAGTCTCTTCCACACCCTCCTATTATGCCAAGTATAAGGACTACCGGAAAATCCAAAGATCGGTCAATCCACACTCCATCATCATATCACAAAATCACTCTTTCCTCTATCACGAGTCTCGACTCCCGTCCGCTCACCATCATGAGCAATGACATTGAAGTCACCACCACAAGCCAAGGGCCATCCACGGTCTGGGAAACACGGTGAAGTCCTCAAATAAATCCTGCGTCCTACAACGTAACATGAAGCATACACAGGCGATAAAAGATAGGTCTAGCCAATCTCGGATCCTCGATCATTAGATGAAGAAACCGAGGATGATCAACAATCACGGTACACACGATCGTCCCCACATTCCAAAAACACCAAATCTTACTCGATTGGTTTTGAACACCGATATCAAACCCAATGAATCGATTTAACAAAGTCAAAGCTATTCTCAAACAGAAAAGACTTCAAAAGAGCGAGGAAAAAAATACGATGTAACTGAACAAGCTTCTTAAGTCTCTTGCGTGTCTTAGAAGCACGCACCCCCCTAACATTCTATATGAGGACTGACATCACAAAGACTGAAAGAAGGAACCATGAGTACCTGACATACTCCGAGTGATCGATCGGTCTAGAAGGCGGAGGAGCAATAACTCATGTGGGACCCCACTTAAGATCGAAAAGAAACCATCACCCCATCGCTCATCCAAACCAAATCAAATCACCATGTGAACTCCTACGAAAGTGACCACATTGGTGTGTACCCATCCGAATGAGAACAAGATGTATCTGAGGAAACTACTGATGAAATAGATGGAATAGAAGCCTCGACATTATCTCGAAAATCCGGAGAGAGGGCTAGTATCGAGATTAGAATCAATTGTGTCATCCAAACATACCCCAAAGACGCGGTGCGGCAAGCATATGGTCAAGCAAAGGGTCAAAGAACTCGAATGAGCCAAAGTCTTGGTGGGGCCCACAGAGATAGCCGGGTCTATCATGCAATGAGGAACCATAGACAGGATCAATAACTGAACGTGACTCAGCATAGTGGTCCACCGCGAGAGGGAGGCTGCCGGTAGGGCCCGCAATAGTCAATAGCCTATCATGCAATGAGTAATCGTAGACAAAAGGCGATGTCTCGCAAAGGTCAGTGGTGGGGCCCACATGTGAAGACGGGACTATGGCGGGGTCCACTGGCCGAGAAACATCCAGACTCTGACTAACTGAGAGAATCAGAGTAGAAAGTAGTGATGAAATGTATGATGGGGCCGTAGAGAGATGGCTGGGTCCAGCAGGCAAAGGAGCTTCCAATGAGGAGCTCATATGAATACTATCACGAGAAATCAATAGTGGGTCCCACATGTCGCGAGTCTGGGCCCACGATCTGTGTGTCTTCGAGAAATGGTGGAAACAAGAGTAGTAGAACTAACAACCGTAGAACACTGCACTATATCAAGTGTGGGGTCTGCAAGAACACCAAAGCGAGAACCTCCGCTATGGCTGCAAAGAGAAGTGGCGGGGCCCGCAGAGGTGGAGATACCAACACCTCGTCTATGATGTGCTCTCGATCGTACTGGGGTCCACTGTTGAGGCTGATCAACAACTACTTCCTTACCCTTAGCTTTTACGGACTGTCGGAATCTCGATGATCGGTGCTAGTAATGGGAGGAGCGAAACAGTCGAGTAAGTGGAGGAGGCAACTAGTACTAGGAGGGGGGCCCCCGATGGAGCAAGCTGCGGGATAAGGAGCAAAAGGTGGGCCACCGCCGACACTGACCAAGAGAGTGACCCATATGTCGACACTTAGAACAAAATAATGGTGGTTTCTCATAAACCACAATCTGCCAAAAACTCCGACCATCCACCCTATCAATCCAAATCCGCTCAGGTAACTTATGTTCTAAGTTAACCTCCACATAGACCCTAGCCTCACTAGGTCTCAACAAATCCGCAGTAGCCTCATCAATACGCAAAGGTATACCCACAATCTTAGCCAAAGCAAAAAACACCCTTAGATCGCATATGCACATGTAATAAAGGGAAGGACAACCAAACATGAGCAATTGGGGTTTCACAATCAGGTCTAAAGTCACATGTCCATTTAAGGACTCGCATAGGACACCCATCAATATAATATAAAGAACGCAAAAAAAATCTACTATAATCATTTTCATGCGTCAAGTGAATCAATACATGCTTGCTATCTATCAAGCCAAGCCTATAATCACCACAGAATCCAAATTTCAGAAAGCAATCACGCACCTTTGCCATAGTAGGCTTTCGATGTGAGAATTTGCCAACAAGTGTAAACTTGAATGGCTCAGAAAGCGCTGCCTCTTCCTCCACAGTCAAAATAAATGACGGCTCACCTCGATGTTCTTGACTTGTACTTGCCACAAGCTAAAATTGATTCTTTCGTCAAATTTCTCCACATCATATTTAATAGGCATATCTTTTCTGTGCACCAACACTCTAAACGACTTAATTCTCTGATATCACTGTTGGGAATTAATGACCTAATTCTCTGATACCACTATTGAGAATTGAGACCAATTTCTTTATTGCCCACAAGATCCTTATTCAGAGAAAAATAACGAAATGGAAAAATATAAAAGATATAAAAAAATTTATAGACTGTTAAAGCTTTCACTATATAAAAAATTGTTACAATCATATAGATTTCACTCACCCAAATTTTCAAGTATCTCAAGAAAAATAATATCCTAAGCTTTACCACACTTACCAATTTCTACCCTTTGTATAACCCACAAAGAGAACAAGAAAAACAACTAGAATGCTAGGCTTACAATTTTTCTCTCAGAAAAACCTTAAGTCACATCTACAAAAAAGAATAAACTACGTCAATTTATAATTAACGTATGACCTAGATGTCTTCCAAGTTTTAACTACCAAGATGTCCAAAATTTGAAAATTTGTCCAATTTTAGCTACCAAATATAATATAATATAATATTTATTATATCATATCTTTTTCTTTTCAACAATTCGTGCATCTTTTGATTTTGGCAAGTTTTGAGAAAATATCCCAACGCATGATTAGATACTTCCACCCTGCTCCTCCTTAGAGACAAAAGACATGAATTTTTCAAACTATATTTTATCTATACTTAAATCGATCAATGATAAGGGCCTGAGATTTTTCAATTGTTATCCTAGCATTTTTGTTTCTCTGTCTCATCCAAATGTTTTGCGATTCTTAATGTTAGACGTTCAAACACAAAATATGGATTGGAAAAATGATTCTCAATCTATTGATCTAATCTATAGAGAATAGTGCAAAGTAATGTGTACTACTCTTAATCCAAGGGCAATAAGATCTTCTCCTAAATGTGAAACCTTATTATTAGATCTATCATGAAAATCCAATTTGTATTGCTCCTAAACTCTTGTCTTGGGATAAAGTAACTAGATCTACAATTTGGAACATATATCAAGATGTTCTTCCTAAGAAGAGTGATATTTCACCGGTGTCCCAAATTGTGCAACACCCTAATGGTAGTGTTCAAAACTAAGATGTGTTGATTTTGGACCCAACATTCATCGACCGTTGTATAAAGTAGACGAAGAATATGAAAGAGACAAAAAATCTTCTAAAAGTATGTCTCCAACTCAATTTGACATGAATCAACTAAATGTTATCTCAAAACCTGTTGAAATCAACAAAGAAGTCTTGCATGAAGACTTCTATTCTATTGAAAATTCTAAAGCTCGTCAAATCTTTTTCCAAAGCTTTGATAAAGATGAGTGGAAAGCTATCAAGAAAGAGTATTACTCTTCTATGGAAAAGGATAAGGTGAACATTTTCTTCTTCGATTAGTTTACCAACTGAGAAAGTTATCAAATTATTAATGTCACATAATCAATCCATCAAGAATGGAAAACCTCTCAAAACCACCAAATTTATTCCATATGTCTCCATTTAGAGGAAATTAAATTGACTCTATGTAAACAAGAAGTTATTGCTTTTCCTTTTAAAATGATCATTGGTCTCGCCATTAACCATCCTCGAACAAGAAGACACACAACGAAGCTCTTAGGGATGTCAAAATTATTTAGCTACTAATGTCCTATTACATTCTATGTCAAAACAGATGAAACAAATAGAATTTAACATTTTCTCTATTCATTCGAAAGAAGCAACATCGTCATCTTTAGAAAATACTCAATCTATATTCATACCTTTTGAAATCCACAAAAGGATTTAATTAAATTTAACAAATCATGTATCTTTTTTGATCAAATAGGTAAGCAACTCAAAACCCTAGGTGAAACACCTTCCAAAGAATCGATTCCTCATTCCAATGTCAATGTTATAAATAAATCATAAAGTGATCAAAATACAAGAAGTCTCTAAGAGCAATTTGAAGAAATATCAATCAACAAGATTCAACATTCTAGAGCACCCCAAAACACCTATTATACAATACCTTCTTTTCCTGACCTTCAGTACGAAGAAAAACTTTTTCTTACTCTAATTGTATATTCTGGAAATGGTATATTTGAATGGAATATCGATAGATATACGGAACATCAGATCATCAATACCTTACAAGAAATATCCATAGCTGCCAACTCTTATAAAGCTATGAACAATTTTGACTCTCAAATTGTTAAGACCTTAATTGCAGGATTTACCGATCAATTAAAAGGAATGTGGGACAATTATCTCACAGAGAATGAGCAATTGTCTAGACGCAATAAAGAAAGAACAATACGACTTCATTGAAATTTTGTTAGAAAACCCATCAAATTTCAAGATGAGTCCTTTGAGATCCTACCAAATTTATCTTGTCCAAAGTTACAAAGATTTTCGATGATACAAAAATATATTTTTAGGTAAAGTTTTTACTAGAACTGATTGCAATCAACCTTTTTGGAAAGAAAAATTTATAGCTGGTTTTCCTAAGCTCTTTGGCTTAATGATAGTTACTATCAAAATGTTGTGTTTGCGTGCTTTGAAATGAGAAAAAATAGTTTTTCGCACTTTTATATTTATTGTATTTTTTAAAATATGATGGGAAAATAAGTCGTTTTATGCCCTCCCAACAGAATTTTTAGACGAAAACCGTTATCAGAGACAATATGTACTAATTAATAAAAAGTTGAGGATAAGAATGCGAAAAAGAAAAATTGGAGACATGGGTGTTACAATGAGCAAAGATTGAGGAACCTAAATGCAATTAAATTGTGGTGTAACAAATAAAACATGTAGTGTGAATATAATTACCCTTAGTTAAATGGTCATTTGAATTTATTTTGGACAAAAATACTCTTAATCAACTACTAGAGTTGGCAAATGGGCTGACGTTGCCCCAACATGGAGTGTGGGCCACACATGAAACAGGGTTGAACTGGCTAGTTATACTTGGGCCAATAAATTTTTGGGCTAGCCCCGCCCGATTTTAGGCCACTGGCTAGCCCAACTTTTAAATTAATTTTTTTTAATGTTTATAGATTTAAAAAATAAAAAAAATGTCGAAAAATTGGCGCAAATGGTGTATAACCTTTGTTTTTTGGCATAAAATCCTTAACCTATGTATTTTAGTGCGCAATTGGTCCTTATTTGATGAAAAAGACAAAAATACCCTTAATTTTAGTTAAAAAAAATTACAATTGGATTTCTAATCTTTGTAAAATGTGTAAATAAGTTCGATACATTTATTAAACAATATTTAATTTAGCATATTAAATATATCACTATAGTCATGTCAATTAAATTTTTCATAAGAAAAAAATATAAAATTATTGTACTTTGGGTCTTTATTTATTCTATACAATAGAGACGACAAAGAAATGTCGTCGCTATACATTTAAAAATTATAGCGACGACATATGTCGTTGCAATAAATTATGAATTGTCGCTATTACCTAGAATTTATAACGACGTCCTTCAATGTCGTCGCTAATTACTTTCGAAAACGGAGGGAACAAATGGGGCCATTTTGATGCATAAATAGCGACGACCTTTGTCGTCGCAATAGATTTGTGGATGATGTTGTCAGTCACGTAAATCATGATTTTTTTTGTAAAATGTGATGAGATATATAGTGACGACATATGTCGTTGCTATAAACCTATATCAATTTAAGCAGAAAAATTGGCGCCCCATTTGTTGTCTGTAGCGACGACATATGTCATCGCAATATATGTATTGATGATTTTGATATGCACGTGAGTTATTAAGTTTCTCGTATATGGGAAGGATTATGAAGCGACGACGTTGACATATAGCGCTATAGAGTTTTCTTTTTCTTCTTCCCATCTTTGCATTTCTGTATTGTATCATTGCGAAAATATTTAATCTTCTTCCTATCAGCGTAAGTACTTGTAATTCTATTGTTTTCCTCCATAATCATATTCTTTACATTTTATTTGTTCATCTCCATTTATTATCTTTACTGTATTTGTGAAAATATAGTGTTTGTCAAGTATGGATATTGATAAAACTTGGACAATAATTAGAAATCGCACAAAATCTACAGATTTTCGGAACGGTTTGCAAGTATTTATAAACATGGCGAGGCCATACGTAAATGACAGGGAAATGATTAAATGTCCGTGCAAAAAATGTTTAAACGGTCTCACACATCTATTGGAAATTGTTGAGGCTCACATATTTTGTAATAGTTTTGCGGAGAGTTATGTCACCTGGATATATCATGGTGAGATCGATGTTCATACTGCGAATGTGTATAGACAGAATGAACGAGCTGGTGTGGAGGATGATATGATAGATGTCATGGATGATGTAGCTGGTGATGAGCATGCAGATACAAGCACCGATGGTTACTATGACGAATTGTTTCAGGCTCTGCATTCAGAACTGTACCTGGAAGTTTCATCATTTTCATCCTTAAATTTTTTAGTCAAGTTGATGCATATTAAGGTTATGAACAAAGGGACAAACAAGTCTGTCGATGATCTTTTGAAATTGCTGAAGTTAGCATTCCCAAACATGAACCTGATTGACTCTCACTACGAAGCTAAGAAGCTGATGACGAAGCTTGATTTGGGTTACAAATCCTTTCATGCCTGCAAGAATGACTGTGCACTGTTTTGGGGTGAACATGCTGATAGACAAACTTATCCGATTTGCCAGGAAAGTCGTTGAGTGCACACTTATGGAAAAGTGAACGGGAAGAATGTTCTGCATAAGGTGTTGCGATATTTTTTCTTGGC
The DNA here is from genome assembly GCA_023638005.1 of Forsythia suspensa. Lineage (NCBI taxonomy): Eukaryota > Viridiplantae > Streptophyta > Magnoliopsida > Lamiales > Oleaceae > Forsythia > Forsythia suspensa. The sequence goes on from CM042673.1 coordinate 21,923,289, forward strand.
CCCCAGACTAAAACATATGTTCATGACAAAGGATACTGCAAAACTGATATGGTGGCACAGTATAGGAATGTCTAAGGACGATGATGAAATGCAGCATCCCGTTGAGATAAGAAATGTCAGGTTAGGTTTGGCTGCAGACGGATTCAATCCATTCAGTGACATGAGCTTGGCGTACAGCATGTGGCCAGTACTTGTAACAGTTTACAACTTGACACCATGGTTATGCATGAATCTCGAATACCTCATGCTTACTCTGTTGATACCTGGTCCTAAAGCATCGGGTAAGGACATTGATGTATTTTTACGACCATTAGTGGACGAGTTGAAGGAGTTGTGGGCTGATGGGATTGACATGCGTGACGTTGGAACCAACAACAGGTCGATATTCAGACTACGTGCAGCATTGTTGTGGACTGTTAACGATTTTCCAGCGAGAAGTAGTTTGTCGGGTTGGAGTGGTCAGGGATACATGGCATGTCCTACGTGCAACGAGAATACTCCTTCAGTCCGTGTGATAGGTAAGATAGCTAATGTGGGTCACCGTCGTTTTCTACCATCCAGGTATCATTTTTAGAGCAATTTAGACTTCGATGGGAGGACAGAGAGACGACCACTTCCACGTCGGTTAACGCCTACAGATATTTTAGCACAGTTAAGTCGTGTTAGTTATAGAAGTCCAGAAAAACACCCTAACTATGGGAGTTCTACCATTCGGAGAAGTGATGACGAGCGAAATTGGAGAAAAAAGAGCATTTTCTATAAGTTGCCGTATTGGACTTCTACAGAGCTCAAACATAACATCGATGTCATACAGGTAGAGATGAATGTTTGTGATAGCTTGCTTGGCATAATTATAGACGATCCATTCAAATCAAAGGACATAGTCAATGCGAGGTACGATCTGATGCAATTAGGGATAAAAAAGGAGTTGCACTTGTATTAGAACAGGAATAGGTGGATGAAGCCTGTCGCAGGTTACACCATGTCGTCTGCAAATCGTAAGAAGTTTCGTAAATTTATCCGATCGGTTGAGTTTCAAGATGGCTTTACTTCTAATCTTCGGAAGAATATTGCTCCTAATGACACAGTTGAATTCACATGATTGCCATATTATCATGCAACGGTTATTACCAGTCGGATGTCGGGCGTTCTTGAATAAAACTATTTCCACGGTAATTATTGAACTATGCACGTGTTCTTCAAGCAGTTTTGTGCAAGAACACTAAAGGTTAGCGACATGATGGCTTCCCACGATCACCTGGTACTCATTCTCTGTAAGTTGGAACAGATCTTTCCGCCAGCCTTCTTCGACATTATGATTCACCTCGTAATGCATTTACCAGAAGAGGCAATCCTTGGAGGTCCGGTGCACATGAGATGGATGTATCCATTCGAGCGATACCTGAAGAAATTGAAGGGCTATGTCAGAAATCGAGCTCGGCCTGAAGGATCAATAGTTGAATGGTATGTTGTGGACGAGGCATTGACTTTTTGTTTGAGGTACTTCGAGGACATAGGAACAAGGTTCAACCGACCAGACAGAAATGAGGATGCTAGTGTTCCACAGACACAACTTTCTGTTTTTTAGTCGTAGTGTCGCCCACTTGGAAAGAAGTCACCAACGACGTTTCTTACTAAAGTTCGAAATCAAGCAATTTTTAATTCCTGAACAACTGTTATGAAGTTGACCCATTCTTGCAGTAAGACAGCGTTTATTCTTAATTATTATTCATTTATCTCGAATAAACTTTGTCATTTGAAACGAACTAATGAACTTTGATCTTCTATACTTTGTACAGGGAACATAGGCAGGAGCTACTGAACAATGACTGTCCAAACATAACTAGTGCACATAAGAGACTTTGACGGTTGGTTCTACAGAAAGGTAAACGAACAACGACCGAATAAATTTCAAATTTTCAACATTATTTCTTTCAATAATTGAGAATAATTCTCGTCATGCAACTATATGCAATGCACCAAAGCCACAGCTATCATGTTTCTCATGAGTTGTTTTCGTTGGCCAGTGGATGTTACCAGCAGGTTATGTCATACACTGCTTGTGTTGTCAAAGGAGTTCGGTTCCTAACATATGATCGTGATATTCGAAGAAAAACTCAGAACAGTGGTATGTCCATCCCAGGGACTGGAAGTGAGGTTTACTACGGGCAGCTGCAAGATATACTGGAGCTACAGTATGGACTGAATCTTTCAATTTATCTATTCTGATGAAAATGGTATAGGTGTGAAGAGAGACAGATGGTAACTGAGAATAACGTTATCAGTATTGATATCAGTGCAGAGGCTTTCAAGGATGATTAGTTCATACTTTTGAGCCAAGCACAACAAGTGTTCTACATTGAAGATCCATCTCGTGGTCCAAACTGGCGAGTAATACAAATTGTCCATAACAGGAGCACGTGGGACACAGTGGGAGCTAACATCACAGAGATTGACCTGCTCTACAATAACTACTCTTCTAGTTTATCTCTGATCGTTGATCTTGGCAACATAGAGTACGTATGCTTGCACCGGTTTAGGGTCTCTATAGCGACGACATATGTCGTCGTTATAGAGTCAGACCTTTTAAATTACGCCTGAACTTTTTCTTCACAATTTTGGCTGTTCTTCATCTTTCAGCGTCGTCGCCTGCCTACCTGCCTGCCTTTGTTGCCGTCTTCCGTGTAACGCCCCGAAAATTCATATTCCCAATTTAAATAAGAAAATTAGAATGAAGCAAGAAATTTGGTTGAGTTGTCCCAAAAAGTATTTCGAAAGTCGTAGCACTTAGAATTTAATTTAAATCTGATTATTAAAAAGAGAGAAAATCGGATCTAATGAGTTGTGAAGGGACTAAGATGAATTAATTTAAGAGTGATTAGCTTTTATTAAGGCTTGATTGGATAAAAGTGAAATAGTTGGGTAAAGACCCAAAAAGTGAAAACAAGTTTTGAGCCTTTTTCATTAAAGTTAAGTAGCCAACTTTGGAGCCATCGTATGATTTATGTATTGGTCGGAATTCTGCGAAACTTACGACGTTGCGAAGTACGCAACGAGACCTTCGAAGTGGTACCAAATATACGTACTTTTGACTATGAAAACAGCCTCGAGAAATTATGTCAAAAACGTTCCAAGATGTTAGAAATCTGGGAATCAGCCAAAATTCCAGCAAAACCATTTTCGGGCAGCCATCTTTAGAGTTATGTTTTAACCTCTGTGTTGGTCCATTTTCTTCGATTCAAAGTGCGTTACGAAGTAAACAACAAGACCTTCGAAATGGTACCAAATACACCTATGTTCGACTCAGAATCAGCCCTGGATTTTTATGTCAAAACCTTACAGGAAGTTGGAAATCTGGAATTCCCGTAAACTTGGTTACGAGCAGCCATTTTGGGACGATGTTGTGATCACTGTGATGATCCGTTTTCTACGATTCAAAGTTCGTTGTAAAGATCCCTATGAGATCTTCGAATGGTATAAGGAACGTCGAAAGATGAGCACGTTTCGACCTTCAAAAATCGACTCAAAAAACAGGTCCGTAAATCTGCCTAATTATGAAATTAGCATTTATTTACCCTATAGGCTACCCCTAGTATCTTCTTAAATGTGGGTAGTTGGGGAAACGCATTTATGGAGTTCCAGCTGGTGTATCTTCAGCAAATCTCCCCAACTTTACATGTGTCACCATGAGAATGAATGCAATCATGAGGAAGGAGTTGAATTTTCCTATAAATACCCCCTTCATTTCAAGTTATACTTGTCCCTTTCTTTCTCTAACCCCCCATAACTCTCCCACAACTCTCCCTCACGTTTTTCTAGTAATAATCAAGAGGAAAGAACTCTCAAGTAAGAGAGAAAAATCAGAGAGAAGAGGTGAGTGGTTTGATTAATAAGAAAGCTAGGGATGTGAGGTTCTCTAGTTCAATAGATGAATCTCCAACCCCAAGCGCCAAAGCCCCATTACGGGCGATAGTTTAAAGAGACCAAGAAACTCGATTTCATGGTGTAGAAAGTTAGTTTCCTTGGGCTGAGAACTTAGTTTTAGATAAAATACTTTCATCGGTCTCTGCTCAAAGGTATTGATACCCTATATCACAGGTTTCTACGATAGGGTATCGATACCTATAATCTCTACACCGAAAACACCGAAGGCGTTCATACTGTCCTTATACTCTCAATTTCCAGTTTTAGATAACATTTAACATAAGATCATAATGTTTAGAACCTTTCCTTTTCGGTGGATCAAGGATAACGCCAAGTTGTGAGTAAAATTATGTATATGACTTATATGCAATATGACAATTATATACATCTATATGTGTGTATATTCCATGTGCTCCTGATGAACTATATTGATGAGTTACATGATATGATTGTGAGCATCTTGAGCTTATTGACTATTTTATGCAACAAGAATGAAGAACAAGAATGAGAAAATTATCTTGTGCCATTTATGCTCAACTTGATAAGGCAAAAATTATATGTAAACAAAGATGAAGTATGTTTGAACACATAAAGATTTCCCCAAACTTATTTGTACACCACGGGCAAAAGTGGCCCATAAGGGACGATGAAGGTCCCAAGAAAAGAGTGGATTCCACTGTTGGCCAAGGGTTAGAACGACCCACATGAGGACTTGAGGTCCGATTGAACTAAGGCCAAGGGTTAGAGCGACCCACATGAGGAGTTGAGGTCCGATTGAACTAAGGCCAAGGGCAAGAGTAGCCCATGAAAGGACATTGAGTGTCCTAAGAATATTGATTTGAGCGCTCGGTGTACAAATATTGTTTGTGGGAAGGGCCCTAAGAAAGATAAAAGATATATTATGTGCAATATCACACAAGCACCATATTTTTACTCATTGAATGTCACCATTCATAGTCGTTTTATGACTTTTGTAAGAAATGGATCGAGACATTTATGAAGTCAAGGGGCAACGGGTGGAAGTGGCCTTCGATGAATATGAATACCATTTGATCACAAAGATTGAGATATGGTCCTCCAATCCTCTTCAACCCGGATTGCAAAAGCATGAAACCACCTACCTTTGCGTGGACATATATGATTTTTGGACCATGGAGTATCTTACTACTCGTTATTATGAAGTGTAATATTTTGATTAACATTGTCTTTATCATATCACCTCTTTCTTAAAGTATTTAGTAGTACTTATCAACGGACTCAAGCTTTGGTGTCCACCACGAGACGTAATGATTTGTCATGAGCCATTTTGAAACCAAAATGTAAGTGAGGTACTTCTTTTTACTTACTTGGGCCCATATTTTGTGGTAACTCATACCATTAAAGGTGAAATGAACTAAAAGACCAGATTCATATGAACTTCCGCTATATTTAAGTTATCATACTCTTACCTTATGGTTCTTTATTTCATCAAGTATAAATATTTTTACTTAACAAGGAATAAAGCAAATCCAAGCAAAATGAGAAAGGGTGATCTCAAATCTGTCTAAGATTAGTTTCTAACTACTCTCCTCAAAAGAAAATAAAGAAAACATGTTTTAAATCAGTTTTTAATCAAACCAGGAAGTAGAACTGCTTCCTGCGTAAAAGGGTATCAATACCCTCAAATATGGGTACCAGTACCCTATTGGGCATAATACAAAGAAAAAAAAAAGTTTAGGCATAATTTTGAGGTCGCCACAAGACTTGGTATCAGAGCTTCGGTTTAAAGGTTTTGCAGACTTTGATCAATGGTATTCAACCATCGAAGACAACTTCCATCTACGGTATGCCATGACCTCTTTCCATTTCTAGTATTTAAAGTTTTACGGTGATTTATCTCAATGTGCATAAAGTGTTTAATTGCTTAATAGTTTAGACCCGACAGTTCAACATAGGAACTTAGAGCCTATTATCATGAAATCCGATATATGATTATGTTAGACCATGATAAGTAAGAACAATGATTGAACATTCATGAAAAGATAAGCATGAGGCCCAAAATAAAAGTTCTTTAGCTTGCAACCGATTAAAGTCAAAGTATCATTTCAAAAGACTAACAAGCAGAAATTTTGAGGCTTAGTTCTTTGGACAAAAAGGAGTTAGATACCTAAGGGATACATTTTTAGGAAAGGTAATCAACTAATCATCATCCTCTGAGTCTTGCAAATTCTTGATCATCCCATCCAAATGATCTTGCCTAGCCATAAAATCTCCTGGTTTTGTGCACGCAACTCTGATAGATTATCCATTACATTTGCTTGGAAAGTCCAGAAATCAGCCATGAATTCACCCCAGTCGGCCGGTGAAGGCGGCAAGAAATGAGCAGCCCCTTCAACCTCTTCATCTTCAACCTCTACTCCGGGTTTAGTCCAAACCCCATCCACAAGTTCAAATCAAGCTTTCATGAGAAAGTTTGCCCCGATTTTTGTATTGAGATACATTGGGATTAATTTTTCTTCCCTAAGATCGGCCCCCAATTTGATCACTGTGTCCGTGATCAAACAGCCATAAAAGCAGCCTTATTTTGGAACCAAATGGAAGAAAAGTCCTCTTCATTAGTCGAACTCCAGTCCAAGGAGAACCCGCAGTAGCTCTGCTCTTTTCCATCATTTTCTCGACTGAAAATTTGGTAGCTTTTGCCTTAGAAACAGTAGATTGAGCACTCCTACCCTTTTGTAGAAGCTTTTTCGAAGGACCCATGAAATGATTTAGGAGAAATTATGAGAACTTGGTGATTTTGGAGAAGAAGAAGAAAAGGGAACGGGAAGAAGAAAGAATGAAAATGGATTGTGAGATTTTGGAGTGAAATTTAAGGTTAAGGTAAAAGTCCCATTTTACCCTTGTGAAAAATAAAATGAAATTTGGAAAAATATTTCAAAAATTTCCTTTCTGAAATCCGCGATGGGTATTGATACCCATAAGACATAGGTATCGATACCCTACCTGAACAGAAATTGTTTAGTATTTTTTTTTTTTTTTTTGCAAAGGTAAAATTTGTGAAGGATTGAATCTTTTTCCTCGAATTTTTACGAATCTTATCTTATTTAGAAAATTAAGGGTGGCAGAACTCATAGGCTCCAATCTCTTATCTGAAACTCAATTGCTTTTCGAGAAAAAGAATCAGGACATGAAACCCGAGTGATAGAAGAATTTAGAACAATTAGTACATGACAAAGCTGTTGAGATTGATGTGATGGAAAAAAAAATAGGGAGCAAGAGTTTTGAGGCTTTAGAAATTGTTTATCTGTAGACATAAAGGAGAGAATAAGTACTAAGTTGTTTATGAAATTATGGGTTTCTTATACAAGTATTATGAGGAAATTCTTGGTGCCTTGTATGATAAGTGCTGACAAAGGTTTTGATATATGTGGACTTGGAAAGATTTCATGATATATTTAGGGTTGTCTTGAGAATTAAATGGTGGTTGTGTTATGAGAAATTTTGAAGAAATTTATGACTTCTATGTAGTATAAGAGCATGATGCTTAGGTTTGAAAAGCATGATGATGATGTATTATTAGATAAAAATCTTGCTGACAAAAATAAGAATGAAGAGTATGTAGAGTGTTGATATATAGAAAACCATGGTGTTAATGTATATGTTGGGCCTTGAGGATTTGAGAAAATAGTTGTAGTACCAGGTACGATTGAAAGAAGGTAAATTAAGTTATGTAGAAGTAACAGAATTGCAGATGGGATTCGAAAGGGATTACTCAATTGAGAGATTATATTGAAAGTCATAAAGAAATGATAATTAGAGAGATGAAATGAATAATGGATTGAAAGATAGTGTTAACTTCGGTGATTGAGAAATTGTATTATAGAATAAAGCCTTCACTATCACTTTCTTTTTCTAGCAGCAAGAAGGTAAGAAATGGTTGTATAAAGTTGAAGGTAGGAGAAAAGAAATAGCGTTGGATTCTGCGTAGGTATTGTATGTTCAGATTGAGCAGAATGGACCAAAGGTTTTAGAAGAATAGAGCAGTGCTAAAATGAGAACGCTCTTTAAGGTAATAAGTACAAAATTTCCATGGGTTGGAAGATAACTATTATCTCTTCTTGAAAGTATCTCCAGAGTTGCCTATTGTTCGGCTAGCTTGTTAGAAAGAACATTAATTTTGTTAATTCTATAGGATGTCAAATGAGTTTCCAAGAGCTAGAGAAATTATTAGTTTTTCGTACGAAAATAGTTAGTCTGCAATGATCTTTTCGGGGTCAAGTATGCAAAACACTAAAATTTTGGGTTAGAATTAGTGAAGAAAGTTATTTGGTCGAACAAATAACTTGAATTCTTGAAAATCATCATAGATAGCTTCTTGAGTTTTAAATTGAGAATGAAGTTTGGTGATTATTATCGTGGTCAAAATATTATGGAGAAGCGAAGCTATCGAAGAAGAGTCTTGGGAGCAAGAAGATGAAATGAAAGAAAAATTTCTTGAGCTATTCTAGGTAAATTTCAAGGACGAAATTTATTTAAGGGTTCAAGTTTGTAACGCCCCGAAAATTCATATTCCCAATTTAAATAAGAAAATTAGAATGAAGCAAGAAATTTGGTTGAGTTGTCCCAAAAAGTATTTCGAAAGTCGTAGCACTTAGAATTTAATTTAAATCCGATTATTAAAAAGAGAGAAAATCGGATCTAATGAGTTGTGAAGGGACTAAGATGAATTAATTTAAGAGTGATTGGCTTTTATTAAGGCTTGATTGGATAAAAGTGAAATAGTTGGGTAAAGACCCAAAAGTGAGAAAACAAGTTTTGAGCATTTTCATTAAAGTTAAGTAGCCAACTTTGGAGCCATCATATGATTTATGTATTGGTCGGAATTCTGCGAAACTTACGACGTATGGGAAATCATACGCGAGACCTTCGAAGTGGTACCAAATATACGTACTTTTGACTATGAAAACAGCCTCGAAAAATTATGTCAAAAACGTTCCAAGATGTTAGAAATCTGGGAATCAGCCAAAATTCCAGCAAAACCATTTTCGGGCAGCCATCTTTAGAGTGATGTTTTAACCTCTGTGTTGGTCCATTTTCTTCGATTCAAAGTGCGTTGCGAAGTACACAACAAGACCTTCGAAATGGTACCAAATACACCTATGTTCGACTCAGGAATCAGCCCTGGATTTTTATGTCAAAAACCTTACAGGAAGTTGGAAATCTGGAATTCCCAGAAACTTGGTTACGAGCAGCCATTTTTGGGACGATGTTGTGATCACTGTGATGATCCGTTTTCTACGATTCAAAGTTCGTTGTAAAGATCCCTATGAGATCTTCGAAATGGTATAAGGAACGTCGAAAGATGAGCACGTTTCGACCTTCAAAAATCGACTCAAAAACAGGTCCAGAAATCTGCCTAATTATGAAATTAGCATTTATTTACCCTATAGGCTACCCCTAGTATCTTCTTAAATGTGGGTAGTTGGGGAAACGCATTTATGGAGTTCCAGCTGGTGTATCTTCAGCAAATCTCCCCAACTTTACATGTGTCACCATGAGAATGAATGCAATCATGAGGAAGGAGTTGAATTTTCCTATAAATACCCCCTTCATTTCAAGTTATACTTGTCCCTTTCTTTCTCTAACCCCCCATAACTCTCCCACAACTCTCCCTCACGTTTTTCTAGTAATAATCAAGAGGAAAGAACTCTCAAGTAAGAGAGAAAAATCAGAGAGAAGAGGTGAGTGGTTTGATTAATAAGAAAGCTAGGGATGTGAGGTTCTCTAGTTCAATAGATGAATCTCCAACCCCAAGCGCCAAAGCCCCATTACGGGCGATAGTTTAAAGGGACCAAGAAACTCAGATTTCATGGTGTAGAAAGTTAGTTTCCTTGGGCTGAGAACTTAGTTTTTAGATAAAATACTTTCATCAGGTCTCTGCCCGAAAGGCATTGATACCCTATATCACAGTTCTACGATAGGGTATCGATACCCTATAATCTCTACACCAGAAATACCGAAGGCGTCATACTGTCCTTATACTCTCCATTTCCAGATTTTAGATAACATTTAACATAAGATCATAATGTTTAGAACCTTTCCCTTTTCAGGTGGATCAAGGATAACGCCAAGTTGTGAGTAAAATTATGTATATGACTTATATGCAATATGACAATTATATACATCTATATGTGTGTATATTCCATGTGCTCCTGATGAACTATATTGATGAGTTACATGATATGATTGTGAGCATCTTGAGCTTATTGACTATTTTATGCAACAAGAATGAAAAACAAGAATGAGAAAATTATCTTGTGCCATTTATGCTCAACTTGAGAAGGCAAAAATTATATGTAAACAAAGATGAAGTATGTTTGAACACATAAAGATTTCCCCAAACTTATTTGTACACCACGGGCAAAAGTGACCCATAAGGGACGATGAAGGTCCCAAGAAAAGAGTGGATTCCACTGTTGGCCAAGGGTTAGAACGACCCACATGAGGACTTGACGTCCGATTGAACTAAGGCCAAGGGTTAGAACGACCCACATGAGGACTTGAGGTCCGATTGAACTAAGGCCAAGGGTTAGAGCGACCCACATGAGGAGTTGAGGTCCGATTGAACTAAGGCCAAGGGCAAGAGTAGCCCATGAAAGGACATTGAGTGTCCTAAGAATATTGATTTGAGCGCTCGGTGTACAAATATTGTTTGTGGGAAGGGCCCTAAGAAAGATAAAAGATATATTATGTGCAATATCACACAAGCACCATATTTTTACTCATTGAATGTCACCATTCATAGTCGTTTTATGACTTTTTGTAGGAAATGGATCGAGACATTTATGAAGTCAAGGGGCAACGGGTGGAAGTGGCCTTCGATGAATATGAATACCATTTGATCACAAAGATTGAGATATGGTCCTCCAATCCTCTTCAACCCGGATTGCAAAAGCATGAAACCACCTACCTTTGCGTGGACATATATGATTTTTGGACCATGGAGTATCTTACTACTCGTTATTATGAAGTGTAATATTTTGATTAACATTGTCTTTATCATATCACTTCTTTCTTAAAGTATTTAGTAGTACTTATCAACGGGCTCAAGCTTTCGGTGTGTCCACGAGACGTAATGATTTGTCATGAGCCATTTTTGAAACCAAAATGTAAGTGAGGTACTTCTTTTACTTACTTGGGCCCATATTTTGTGGTAACTCATACCATTAAAGGTGAAATGAACTAAAAGACCAGATTCATATGAACTTCCGCTATATTTAAGTTATCATACTCTTACCTTATGGTTCTTTATTTCATCAAGTATAAATATTTTTACTTAACAAAGAATAAAGCAAATCTGAAGCAAAATGAGAAAGGGTGATCTCCAAATCCTGTCTAAGATTAGTTTCTAACTACTCTCCTCAAAAGAAAATAAAGAAAACATGTTTTAAATAAGTTTTTAATCAAACCAGGAAGTAGAACTGCTTCTGCGTAAAAGGGTATCAATACCCTCAAATATGGGTACCGAGACCCTCACGGCATATACAAAAAAAAAAAAAAAAGTTTAGGCAGAATTTTGAGGTCGCCACATTCCGTCTTCCAACATATTCGCCGTCGTCTTCTCTATCGTCTGTCGCCATCTTCTCCGCAGTGACAAGGTTCAACTTTCTGTTTTTTTTTCATTTTGATTTTGATTTTAATCTTAATTTTCCACTTTGTTTTCTGCCAAATTCCAGCTCTTATTTTGCCATTTTCTAATCAAATTAATTGATGCACTTGAGTATTATGGTTGACAATATCAATCTTAATCAGATTGGAAAGACATTTGACACTTAATTTTCATATTTACAAAGTTGAGGGATCAAACTACAATTTAAGAAAAATTGCATATTTATGATTTTTAGACTTGAGGTATCATTTTCAGGATGATCATAAGATAAGTTTGAGGAGCAATTTGGAATGTTGTAAATTTTAGGGACTAAAGTTAAATTTTGAAGAAATATTATGATTTAGGATTTAAGTTGTTCGACAACTTTTGAGAACAAAAGTTATTAGATGTGTAAGGACCTATTTGAAAGTCAGAAGTTTAGGGACCAATTAATCAACAAATTGAAACTTATTAGAAATTACGAAAAATGTCAAAGTTGAGGTACCTATTGAAATAAAAATTTTCATTAGGGACCTATTCATAGAAAAATTAAAAAGTATTACAAATTACGCTAAATTTCAAAGTGTAAGGAACAATTTGAAATTTCACAAGTTTAGGGACCAATTAATCAACTAATTAAAAATTATTAGAAATTACGAAAAATTCAAAGTTGAGGGACCTATTATATATAAACTAAAACTTTAAGAACCAATTCTTCAACAACTTAAAACTTATTACAAACTACATAAAAATTCTAAGTGTAGGGACCTATTTGAACTAAAGTCAAAGTTTTGGGACCTTTTTAAAATAAATTAGAAGTTTAAGGACCAATTCATCAACAACTTCAAACTTATTTGAAACTATGACCAAATTCAAAGTTCAGGGACATATTTGAAATAAAGTGAAAATTTTATGGATCTATTTACAATAAAGTAAAAGTTTAGGGACATATTTGAAATGAACAATTTCATTAGGGACCTACTTATAACAAAATTAAAATGTATTAGAAATTACGATAAAATTCAAATTGTAAGGACCTATTTGACATTTCATAAGTTGAGGGACCTATTAGATTTAAATTAAAAGTTTAAGGACCAATTCATCAACAACTTCAAATTTATTAGATACTACGTAAAAATTCAAAGTTCAGAGACCTATTTGAAATAAAATAAAATTTTAGGGACTTATTTGAAATAGAGTCAAAGTTTAGGGCCCTATTTACAATAAAGTAGAAGTTGAATGACCTATTCATCATCAACTTGAAATTTATTAGAAACTTTGAAAACCTTCAAAGTTCAAGGACCTATTTGAAATAAAGAAAAAAGTTTATTAGGATCAATTTCACGGAGTGTAGGGACCTATTTCGCACTAATTGATGTTCACAATTATTTTATGTGTTAGTATGGCTGACGTGATGTCACACGGAGGTGATGGTGCAGGAGATCCTCCACAGCAGCCCTCGCCAGCTTGCTTCAGCCTGCGAGTTTGGTAATAATTTTCGTTCAAATTATTTTTCCTGTATTTTATACATATCGTTGAATTTTGTTTGATAAATATAGTTCGTATTTGTTCATTTTCAGTGCCCCTGCCAAAGCGATGGGATATCTCTCGAGGCATCAACCTTGAGAGGGTTTGGCAGGTTAACAGGAAGATGCCACTTCCTATTGTCGAACGCACAATGCAGCCGATCAGAAATAATGCGAAGTACTTCACACGCTTGGTTGGGAACCAAGTAAGATTCACCATTCCCCCGTGCTACCCTTCATGGACAGAGGTTCCAGAGGAGCAGCGGACATTGATGTATGAACTTAAATTAGTTTTGTTATTAGTGCAGTCAATAAATATTTGTTCCATGACTTCTACATTAACGTAATTTTTTAAGCGTCGATCGATCGCCCGCCTGACGAGTACGGTTGTGCTTTGCATCAGAGATCGTCTGGCAGCCGATTGTTATCGCGATTACAAACTCAAGGCGCATAATCACTTAAAAGTACATGGACCCAGCCAACCATACGATGAGAAGTCTGCTAAGGACTGGCAGAAGTGCATTGACTTCTTCACCAGTCCTACTTTCGTGGTACGTATTGTTTATATAGTTTTTACGATTTATTTTATATATTTTTGTAACTATTAAGTTTTCTGTTAATCAATTATTTTTTATACGTTCAGGAACAGTCCTCGAAAAATAAGGCCAATCCGGGTAAAGCTAAATACCCGAGCGTGCAGGGGTCGAAGAGCTTCTCTGCCACGCGTTACGATGAGGTACAACTAAAATTTTCAATATCATTATACAAATCTTCACTACATTACGTAAAAATGTCTACTAAGTTACGTTTCACGTTTAAATTATCGTAGCGGGACCTCGAGACCCAGCAGTGGCCGAGATTATTGATTCGTTCTAGACGTTTCACACCTTTCGGGACGACAATTGGGTGAATCCGCAGGCGGCTGGTGACTATGTGAGGACTTTTAAATGATATTAATATAATTTTATTTGACATGATATTATTATTTATTATTTTTTTCACTAAACAGGATAAACTTGTTGAGTTGAGAGAGACTCAACATACCCAAGTCGCCTCCAGTGGTGTGTCGTTAGACGAGCGTGCTATTGTAAATGAAGTTCTCGGAGAACGACGAGGTCACATCCGTGGGGTTGGACGGGTTACGAAGGGCACCTCTCCCTCCCTAGATTTGACTGCTGCATCGAAGGCCCCACAAAGAACTTCCCATCAATTCTCTGGAGACCCCCAGAATAATGATCCTCGATTTTTCATGTACGAGGCTTAGTTACGCCGAATGCAGCGGAAAATTGAGCTTCTGAAAAATAGCATACCAGTGGTTGTGCCTGAGGAAGACTAGAACGGGGACGAGGACGAGGGTTTGGGAGATATGTAGATTTTTAGAATTTTTATACATTATTTCAATTATTTGAATTTATTTTTAAAAAAAATTCAAATTGTTTATGGCGGCGACATTGTCGTCGCTGTAGGAAAACAAATCAATTAGATTTAGCGACGACAGAGTCATCTCTATATTAGAATTACATATAGTGACGAGATATTAGCGACGAATTTCACGTCGCTATTATTTCAGTTAACAGCGACGACATCGACAATGTTGCGACGAAGTTGTCGTCGCTATATATTCAAATATATATTGCGACGACTAATTGTCGTCGCTACATATCTAGAGACACTAAACTATTGCGGCGATATTGGGCGACGACTTTGTTGTCCCTATACATGTACATGGACGACTATGGATGATTCAGCGACGACTTATGTCGCCGCTATTGTCCTCCTTTCTTGTAGTGTATGTGATGTGAAAAACTTGAATAAAAATTAAGTTAAAAAAATAAAAAAAATGGCGTATATAATTTTATGACATTGAACCAATCTTATTATGTTTTTTTAACATACAAATACTAACAAAAATTAATTTATACATTTTGTGTTATTTATTTTTGAATGATAATAAAACGAAAAATTAAAATATGAAGAATACAATTTGAGCTTTAATATTTGTAGTTAATAATCGAATAGCTCAATTAAATAATAATATTTGAACATAAAGTTTGTGACAAAATTATTTTTCTTTTTATGTTGTAATGATAAAATTAAAGTTTAAATTTTAATGATTATTTAATAATAATAAAATAATTTTAATTAACACGTTTGTTAATAATTATGATCTTAAATTTTAGTTATTTTATAATAGTTCATAAAATATACAAAATAATTTAGTATATTATCAATTTGTTAGTTTCTTTTAATTTTTTATAAAAATAAAAGTATCGGACCCATTTGTATTTTTTGCAAATGTTAGGAATCCAATTGAAAATTTTTCTAAATAAAAATAAGTGTATATTTGTCTTTTTTATCAAATAAGGACCAAGTGTACACTAAAATACATAGGTTGGGGGTTGTACCAAAAAATAAAGGTTATGGACCATTTGCGTCAATTTCCCAAAAATGTATGCATTTTCTTGTATATTGCTAGAAGAAAGTGTTGATGTCCTACAAAAGCACAATAAGTAGAGAGAGCAAAAAAGGGTTTTACTGTGTTTGTTTTGGTTGAAAAGAGTAGAGAGAGAAACAAAATATCTGTAAGAGAAAAAGAGAAGGCAAAAGGTAAAGATAATACCCATAATTTCAAATCCATGGCTTATTGTTTTTTTATTCACCCCCATGCACCCCCACCCCATACACACGTACACCTACACACTTTCTCTCTCTCTCTCTCTCACTCTCACTCTCACACACACACTTGAGATGGGAATGCAGTGTTTTTGCTTTTAAGTACAGACTTTGGAATATATAAATACATGTAGATTAGAGTATAATAATACATTATAAGTACCGATCTATTGCCTATGGGGGACAGTATGTTAAAACCCATTTCCTTATGTGGCATGTCCACGTCAGCGTAGAGGCCAAATCAGCAAGGAGGGTTGAATTAACAATTTCAAATGGCTGGTCTCTGCCTTATTCTCCCAATCTCAAGTTCTCTCTCCCCGTCTTGAGTTCTTCGCGCAGTCGTCGTTACACAGTGACCCATTTCCTCGCGACCCAAAAAAATCAGCGACCGTTGTTGTTTTTTCGGTGACCCCGACTCCATCTTGCTGAAATATCTCCCAAATCGGCCGCCTGTTTGCTCCATTTCCGCGACCATGGGGTTGCTGATTTGCGAATAGGGTTGCTGATTTTGTCGCCTATAACTGTTCCGGTGACCGCGACTCCACTCCAGCTTGCTGATTTTCCTCCCAAATCGGCCGCCTGTTTGCTCACTTTCCGCGCCCAATTTTTTGCTGATTTTTTGGCCGAGAAGGTATGTTCGTCCCTATTTTTGCTCGGCCGAGGGTTGATTAATTTTTTGCCAAAATTTTTTGCTGGAATTTTTCTGAACATTATGGGCAATGTAATATTTTTCATTTGATATTTTTGTAAAAGATAGTGTATTCCAAGCTTTGGACATCAGTGATGTTTATGAAAAAAAATGGCGTATTTATGTTTATTATTTCATGTCTTTGTAGGAATGGAGGCAGAAAGTGCAAGCAATGTGTTTGTTCCGCAAGTTTCAATAATTCGAATTCCGAAGAATGGACAAGAATTTGAATCACATGAATACGCATATACTTTTTACAATCAGTACGCGCGGGAGGCTGGATTTAGTGCACGCATAGCCAATAGTAAGAAGAAGAAGGAGACAAATGAAACATATTGGAAATTATTTGTTTGCTCTAAAGAAGGAAAAACCGACGAAACATATCAGAACAAATACAAAGATGTTGTTGAACGGGTTTGCGAAAGAAATCGTGGACATACACGGGTTGGGTGCAATGCTAGATTGTCTGTTGTGAAGCAACAAACTGGAAATTTATGGGTTGTGAATAAATTTGTTGAGGAACACAACCATGGTTTAACTACGCCTAGTAGAGTACATTTGTTGAGATCACACAGAAATGTATCATCCACAAAGAAGGCACTAGCACATCAATTTTCAGTAGCTAACATACCCACGTGTCAGCAACTACGACTTATGGAGATAGATTCAGGTGGTCCAGAATCGGTTGGGTGTACGGAGAGAGACCTACGAAACCATGAAAGAAATATTCGTGAAGAGCTTCGAGGACATGACGCTGAGACACTAATTGAGTATTTCACGTTTGAAAAGGAGAAAAGCCCCAATTTCTTTTTCGATTATGAGACTGATGCGGAAAATAAATTGGTTCGTTGTTTTTGGGCAGATTCAGAGTCACGAAGAGTATATCTATACTTTGGTGATGCTATGGTGTTTGACACAACATACAACACCAATAAGTACTCGATGATTTTTGCACCATTTGTTGGCGTGAACCATCATGGACACACCACTGTCTTTGCATGTGGTTTATTGAGTGACGATTCGACTGAGTCATTCGTTTGGTTGTTGTTGAAGTTCCTTGAATGTATGCCTAGACAAGCGCCCAACGTGATTATTACTGATCAGGACGCAGCAATTGCCAAAGCTATATCAATGATTATGCTAACGACCTTTCATCGGTACTGTTTATGGCACATACTGAATAAATTTTCTGAGAAGATGAATGTGATGGTATATAACGAGCAGTATCATATGTTGGTCAATATCATTAAAAATTCAGAATCACCAACGGAGTTCGAGGATCGTTGGTCTGCAATAATGGAGTCAACTAGTTTAGATTGCAATGAATGGCTAATTGGCATGTACGAAATTCGCAGCCGATGGGTTCCTGCCTATGTTAAACACATCTTCAGTGCAGGAATGTCAAGCAGTCAAAGGTCAGAGACTATTCATTCTTTTTTTAAGAGGTATGTGAACCGTAAGAATTCACTTACGGATTTCATCACCCATTTTAATATGGCCTTACGTCATCAACGGCATGAAGAGCTAGTTGCCAACCACATTGATCTGAACGAACAACCAAGACTAACGTCGAAATTTCAGATGGAGAATCAGATGGTACATGTCTACACGAAGAAGATATTTTTGTTGTTCCAAACTGAAGTTGATCAAAGTAATTACTATATTTGTTCCAAGAAATCAGGCTCTTTCGATGGGAAGATCTATGTGGTTCAGCGATTTGAACCTGGCAAATCATTTGATCGACAACGGCAGCTTACATATTGTATAGAGACTGATTTTATCACATGCAGTTCTCGGACATTTGAATTTGAGGGTTATCTATGTCGCCACATGATTAGCTACTTCAGGAAAAAACAAGTGATGATTCTACCGAAAAATTACATCTTGCGAAGGTGGACGAAGAATGCAAAAGTGGGTGGTTTGAGTACCTCGTTAAGTGTTGGAGCTTCGAGTACCTCGTTGATGGCAAGACATGGGATGTTGGCACATAAGTGTTCACAATTGGTTGATGATGCCTGCGTTGGTGATGCTCGTACCACCTTGCTCATGGAAGGGTTAAATTCGATGCATATACAAATCAACGAATTGGAAGACGGTGGGAATAGTGAATTTAGTAAGAACAGGAGCAAAAGCCACGACCACGCCGACGCAATTGGTGATCCTAATTCAGTTAGAGCTAAAGGTTGCGGTAAAAGACTAAAGTTATCAAAAGAGAAAGCCATTTCCAAGAGCAATAGACAATGTCGGTGTTGTGGGGAACATGGCCACGACAAAAGAACATGTCCTCAATTGAATGATAGGTTTGTTATTGTCTTTATATTTTATTTTTTGGTAGTCGTCAATTTCAATTCATAATATATCTTATATATTGACTTTTACTTGTTTTGGTTATCGTAGGCCGACTACGTATCAACCGAACATGAATGATTTCGCGACCACCCAAGATGATGGAATAGACGACGTCACATTCACTTCTAATGCTAGCAGTAATTATGATGTTGTCAATTGGTTTTTGTGAAGTGTCAATTTTTACCATGTATCTGGATGGCGAAAAGCCTAAGTAATGTTATCTTAGTATGTGTTGTTTGATTTATAGTATGTGTACTGTTATCTTTAAAAGCTAGGGGATTGTATTAATGGGAAAACATGTTTTACAATTCTTTTGCTTTGTTTGTTGAAGGCAGCTTGTTTTATGTAGAGTCAAACAAGTGATGGAATTTGAACAGCCAAAATCATGAAAATTTGAACATCATCTTTGTAAAATATATAAAACGTAAATCTGGACATTTTTTTCCCCATATAACATATATAAACTCCTAGCGAAAAAATGAACTAAAATAGAACTTGAAACATCCAACACAATCATTTTTATCAATACATACCTAAAATGTCATTACATCCAAACAACGATTCATATTTACAAGATGCGTTCAAAAATTACAATTGCTAATAAGAAAATACAAGCAGCTGTAATAAGATTCACACAACTTGTTCTCATATTCCTAGCTTGTCTAACGAACTGTATTTCATCTTCGACCTTGTCGAGCCTCTCCGATAACTTCATGACATGAGCATTCAACTTAGCTACACCTCTCACGCGCATTTCGGATACTAATAAATGGCTGCCAACTTTGGGTTCAACCTCATCTACCCAGGTGAACCCTCCACATATCACACCGTCTTACAAAACCAAAATATTAAACAAAGTCATTCCGTAAACAT
This sequence comes from Forsythia suspensa, assembly GCA_023638005.1. NCBI lineage: Eukaryota > Viridiplantae > Streptophyta > Magnoliopsida > Lamiales > Oleaceae > Forsythia > Forsythia suspensa. Next base: position 21,942,949 of record CM042673.1, read on the forward strand.
AAAACAATTAACACATTATCAAAACAATACACGTACCGTTACATTATGGCATCTCCAATACTTACGAAAAGGATTCCGTTCACTATGTGATGTGTCATATACGCACCATATCTACATCTAATGCGGGATTGCACGTCATTCACACTGGAGGTGGACATTAATGGAGACCTATTGATTTATTGAAATCCAAACCAACAAACCCAAAATCATCTACCTTTTGAACTTTAAACAAACGTCAAATAAGAGGCTCAGATAGGAATGCAACGGGCGAAGAAAGTTACGTCACCGCCATGGCTGCATTTCACCGGGCATTTTGGATTAGAGTTTCCTAACTCATAATCTCATGCCATCCGGGTTGCCAAGCCAAGATACGGTTTTCATATTCTCCAACACGATAATCATTTGCTCATTTTTCCAAGAATTTGTCAATATCATCACAGCCTCAACACAACAACATTAATTGACCTCAATATGCATTACATATTTCAGAATTCCACAAACCAGTGTCAACATATTATCATCCACAACATAAAATCAAAAAATGTATGAGTACCGTTCTCACTGTCCATGAAGTTAGAAACAACAAATTCATGGTTTCATAATATACAATCTACGAAGGGTTGTTTTTCATTTACAAATCATTGGGAAAGAGGAGGGGTAACAACCCTTCAAAAAATTCTCAATCCTCCTCTCCCTCATCAAAGCCCACGAAAATTTCAGAAAATTTCGCCCATAATGTTCAGAAAAATTCCAGCAACTTTTCGCCCAAAATTTCAAAAAATTTTGGCAAAAAATTAATCAACCCTCGGTCGAGCAAAAATAGGGACGAACATACCTTCTCGGCCAAAAAATCAGCAAAAAATTGGGCGCGGAAAGTGAGCAAACAGGCGGCCGATTTGGGAGGAAAATCAGCAAGCTGGAGTGGAGTCGAACATGAGAAGCACAGGCGGCCGACAAAATCAGCAACCCTATTCGCAAATCAGCAACCCTATGGTCGCGGAAATGGAGCAAACAAGCGGCCGATTTGGGAGATATTTCAGCAAGATGGAGTCGGGGTCACCGAAAAAACAACAACGGTCGCTGATTTTTTTGGGTCGCGAGAAAATGGGTCACTGTGTAACGACAGCTGTGCGGAGAACTCAAGACGGGGAGAGAGAACTTGAGATTGGGGAATAAGGCAGAGACCAGCCATTTGAAATTATTAATTCAACCTCCTTGCTGATTTGGCCTCTATGCTGATGTGGACATGCCACATAAGGAAATGGGTTTTAACATAGTGCCCCCCATGGGCAGTAGATCGGTACTCAATACATTATTGGGTAAATTCAAGGCCTGTCACCGTTTTAGTATTAATGGGCTCTAAAGTCATATGGTCAAAACTTAATTCAATTAAAATTACATTTTAGAGCTAAAAGAACACATACCCTTACAATTGTAAAACAAATACTAATTTAATGATACTATTTTATTGTGATACTGTTTTGTATGATATTATTTTATCTAGATAATGTACATTGGTATATTTATACCATACTTTTATCTTTAATACTGTTTTGTCTATGATACTGTTTTATATAGATAATATGCTATGATACACTTACACCATGCTTTTATCTTTGATATTGTTTTATTATGATAAAGTTTCAACATATGATATTATTTTAATCTATAATAATATTATTGAATGCAAACAGTATCAATGGTCTTATACTACTAATGGAGCATTTTAAGAACAATATAATTACTTCAACTAGTAAAACATCTATGATACTGTTTTAATCTATGATAATGTTATTGAATGCAAACAGTATCAATAGTTTTGTACTACTAATAGAGCATTTTAATAATAATATAATTACTTCAACCAGTAAAACAGATCTATTTTACTGTTTTATTTAGATAAAGTAATATGGTATACTTATACCATGTTTTTATCTTTGATACTGTTTTATTATGATAATGTTTCAACTAATGATACTGTTATTTAATCTATGATACTTACTGTTATTTTATTGAGTTGTAGTTTTTGTATGTGATACTGTTTTATTAAGATATTTTCATGTATGATACTAATATATTAAGATACATTTATATGTGATACTGTTTTAGTATGTATGATACTGTTTTGATAAGAAAAATTAAATATTGTCATTTTAAACTAAAGAGATGACTTCAAATGGCTAAAATCCATGGTACCCAATGGCAAAGCCACTAGTCTAGACCAGTTCGTCGAGACCATTCCGAAAACATATTATAATAAAAATTCTGAGTATGTATGGGAATTCTATGCTCATTTTTGTTATGATACTGTTTTCTGTGATACCGTTTTTTTATAATACTGTATCAAACAACACACATAGCTAATTAACAACACATAGAATAATTTAATAGCCAACTTTCGTCATAGCAATGCCCACATCGAACTTTTTTATTCCTACAAAAATTCAAGCTGTTATTTACAACAACAAATTATGACAACTCTACAGAAATTCATCAAACAAATATTCCTTAATGTTTTCTATAATACAATATCATGATACAAAAGTCAAACCCTTCTAAACAAAGCATAAATGCATCAAAAGTTAATCAAGAAGCCCACTTCTAGAGATTTGACATGTTTTCCTTGTAAATTAACCGAGAAATTGATTTCATCATATGCTCCACAATTATAAAGTGCAAGAATATGTCCATGATATCCACATTCAGATTGCAATACACGGGAGCCATCATCACGAAGCATCCATTTATATGTTCATGACTTATTGACAATTTTGAAAATTGTTTTGACCTAATTTGAAACAAGTCACTTGCATGTGACTTTTAGACAATTTTCCTACATTATTATGTACAAATCCTTTGTTTCATCCTTTTTGGACTTTTTGTGACTTTATGAAACCTTGTTGGACAGAATTGATCCATCGGGCTAACACATACCTGCCCAATCGACGAATGAGTTTTAGGCTTGATATAACAAGTTTCGATCTAGTAGGAAAAAAAGTTATCACATTTTGAACTAAGTCACTTGGAAAAAAAAATTGGCAAGCACCAAGCACAAGTGGTTCGGCGGGCTAATTGGTTCGGGCAAGTTATTATTGGGCTAGCCCGGTCCAATATTCGGGCCATGCGGGCTAGCCCATTAGGCTGGGCGAATTCTGTCAACTTTATCAACTACATAAAATTCTAACCTATCATATTCAAAATTAGTCAAATACAAATTCTACAAAAAATCAGATCGACACAAGAATCTACCAAAACACGTCGCGCAAGCAGCTATCGCCTCACGCCACACCTCATGTGGGGTTGAATTCAACCAATGGCCACTAAACTTTAATTGAGTTTCTACTTAACCACTGAACTTTAAAAGGTATTTTAATGGCCACCCAACTTTCAACTAAATTTTTCATATATCACCCGTTACTCATTCGCTTGCAATACTTGACGAAATATTCTACGTGGCAAACGATCTTCTGACAGAGTGTAGTAATAATGTTATCAACAAAAAATGCACTATTCAAACATGCCTAATTTGCAAGAATTTGGTTGAAAAAAACTAAAAGCATTTTCAATTTCTTTGAAATATGGCGTATTTGAGTAGTGCACTTTTACTAATTGAGAGAGATTTAATAATATTATTATGCTATATTGAAGAAATATGGCGTATTTAAGTAGTGCACTTTTACTAATTGAGAGAGATTAAATAATATTAATATGCTATATTAAAAGAGCTTTTGTCACGTAGGATATTACGTCAGGTATTGCAAGCAAATGAGTAATGGGTGATATATGAGAAACTTAGTTGAAAGTTGGGTGGCCATTGAGATACATTTTAAAGTTCGGTAGTTAAATAGAAACCAGTTGAAAGTTGGGTGACCATTGAGATACTTTTTATAGTTCAGTGGTTAAGTAGAAACTCAATTAAAGTTCAGTGGCTATTGGTTGAATTTACCCCCTCATGTGGTCACGCCATCGCTACCCACCATCCAACTCAAGTTATTTATTTTTTGGTAGATTAATTTGGGTTATATGTTTAGGGTAGATTAGTTTGAGCTTGTATTCAGATATAACTCATGTCGAAAATTTCTTTAATATGATTGCAGAAAAATTGTTGAATGAAGCTGGATAGGAAAAAAGAAAAACAATTGTTCAACTGTCGAAATGACAAACTGTATGTAAAAAAAAAAAAAAAAGACTTCACCACCATCTAAACAAACACAAGACTTATATATTCAAATTCACTTCAAGAAAATCAGAACAAATTATATTGAACATAACACCCTTACAATCAACAATTTCAGATCTGTAAATGATAAGGATGCAATAGTGCTGAAAATATGTTTACATCCGTGTTTACCTACAACCTTAGACTCTTGGAATCCTAAAAGTAAACTTGCCATTTTCACAAAATATATATACGATTTGCCATTTTTATAAATGTTATTAAAAGTTGTCATTTTTAAAAATTAACCTTTACTTTTTGGCCATTTTTCTAAATTTCTTTTTCTTTTTTTTTTTTAATAAATCATGTTGAATATTGCATATACGATTTTAAGATCTAAATGAGCATCCTTATTCATTTTTGTCTCTTGAAAGCCGGCAAAATAAACATTAGTTTCGACTTTCTTTCTTTTTTTTGTTTTTTTTGTTTTTTTTTTTTTTTAAATTTTTTTTGTTTGACGTTTTCATCCAACTTCCCTTGGCATCAACATACCCCCTATCTATATTGTTCCGATTTTGTCCTTTTCTATAACCATATTTCATGTCTTTTTCTTGATTAGTTCCCTGAAAATATTCTCTTTGATCCCTAACAACTATTTTCTATTAATTTTATTTTCAATAAATTTAAATAATGAATAGAGTTTTATTCTTAATAAATTTAAAATCAACTAAAATAATTTATTTTTTTAATATATTGAAGAAATATCGCGTTGAAGAAAAATGAATATAATTAAATAGGTTTTACAATATTTTTTCAAGATTTATGCTCAAATATCGAAAGAAAAAAATTAAATAAATTAAGTCGCGTCTACAAATATCCAAACTCAAATCCCAAATAAAAGAACAATCTCACTCCAAAATAAATAAATAAATAAATAAATTTCAAGAATCTAGATTGTGAAAAACTATGCTTGAAGAAGATGCCAAGCATTTGTCTTAACTTAAAAAGTTTGTTAATAGGTACAATTTTTTCAAATAAATAATAATTACTTAACAGATGGAAGTCCAAGTATAACTTTATGTGTTGAAAGTAGGATAATATTTTGGGATTTTAGCATAAATAGTCCTTAATATTTGTCTTTCATGTGTGTTTGGTTCTTAATCTATAAATTTTAGCTACAAATATTAGTGCTCTAACTGTATTTTTTATATTTTTAATTTATCATTTTATATTTGTTCTATTAAAATAAAAAGAACAAATAAATCGTAAAATAATTTTTATCAGTATTTTTATGCTAAATGTAAACACAATAAAATTGGTTGAATATCATAATTATATATACCATATTTATGTTAATTTTATACAAGTTCTTACATTACAAAGCAACTATATACACTTAAAGTACGATAATTTAATTAACACGATTATAATAATATATTTTGTGCACTAAATTAAATATTAAATATAGGTTCGAGATTCATTTATATTGTGTCTAAAGATAAGGGATTAAACTGTAAATTTTTTAATTAACATTAAAGACATTGATTTTTTTTTTCATGAAAGAAAAGAATAATAGGATAGCATAACACGTAAATTAGAAACGTCCATGCCAAGAAACAAACGTTAAGTACCATTTCCTCGCTCGAGCAAAAGTTACAAACCATTTAAGCCAAATTCCCTACCTTTTTATATTGAAGTATGAAAGAATAAGTTGTGTTTCTTTAATAAGTTTAATCAAGACGGAATGATATTTTTTAAAAGCTTAGCCAAACATGCCGTACTGCCGTCCATTATGGATAATTTTTTTCGTTTAGTACAACAATTAAAACACACACACATTCTAAAACTTTTATTATAAATATCCCACTCAAAAGTTGTTCTTCTCATTAGTTTTCATTTCTCTTGAGAGTAATAATTGGTGTAATGGAATTGAAGAACAGGTTCATATCCATTAAGGCCTCCATAGATGGATCCCCTCAAGACTCTGATTTTGAAATCAAGACTGAAACACTTTCTTTCTCAATTGATGTTGGAAGCAAACAAGTACTCGTCCAGAATCTCTATGTGTCAATTGATCCCTATCAACTCAACCGTATGAAGAGCCGGAGTTCGTCGCAAACGGCTATAAGTTTTGCCTCCGCCATAATTCCTGGCGAGGTAAGGTAGCAAAACCATCAACAGATGTTTGTGTTTGCAATGATTTTTATGCATTTATGGCATGTTTGGAGGAAATTTGAATAGTACTAGGCAATGTATCTTGTTTTTTATAGCGTCGAATACTCACATCTTGTTCACACCAATAAATTTAGATGATCGTGTCATACTTGAAGAGCAAGTGACATAATCGAAATAACTTATTATGATAGTAGGTTCATCGTTGATTCCCCGACTAGACCCTTTGACGTTTCTTGATGTGCTAATTTGTATTGAACTAAAACCGATTAAACAAGAGAGGTATATGAAATATTTATTGATTGATTTGTCTAACTTCTTTAATTCCGTATACTAAACATGCACCATTGACAGGCTATTGATACATATGGTGTGGGAAGAGTAGTGGAATCTGAGAAGCCTGATTTCCAAAAGGGTGATTTGGTTGTTGGGCTTTTGAGCTGGGGAGAGTACACCATTGTAAAAGAGGGTTCAATCTTAAATAAGTTGGATCCCATGGGTTTGCCCTTGCCTCACCATGTAGGAACTCTTGGTAAGTTTCTCTATTCTTGATAACATTTTTATTCAATATATACTATATACTGAAATAAACGAGAGATTTATCTATTTGTTTTATGATGTACGTCATGATTAAAGAAGAGTTACATTCTCAAATATTCTCCATTATAGGAGAGATGGATTCCTTATTAGAAGAAGCCAAATACTTGATAATGTACTCTTGTCAAAAAGAGGTGATGTCAATTCAATATTTAATATGTATAAACAAACACCCACAATAGTACTAAAAGCTACTACTCCCGTGATTGAGACATATATGTTACTCTATGATGAGTATTATTTATTGTTTTCTTATTTTTATTCATGTAGAAATTAATCCGAAATATTCATTCTATTCACTTTATTTATAATCTTCTCCTCACTCTCTCTTTTCTCATCATGTTGCTTGTTATCTTTACTTTTATTGCATTCGACATATGCCTCCTCCTATGCATGAACAAGTTGACTTTATTTTTATCGAGGCATTCTAATTTATATTTAACTTCAAAGAATAGTTACAAACTTATAAATACACACAGACCCACAAAATTCGTATATAACTTAAGCAACATAGTAAAAAAAAAAAAATCGGCTTTTATTAATGATTTTCTATCGTCCCATTTGTCCTAAAACTCCGTCTAGACTAGCCACTAAAATCTTTCAACTTAATCAGATAAATTTGTTTCATAGGATTCAGTGGGCTTTCGGCCTATGGAGGATTTTTTGAAGTATGCAAACCTAAAAAGGGTGAGACAGTATTTGTATCTGCTGCATCTGGGTCCGTAGGAAGTTTGGTTGGACAATATGCCAAGCTCTTTGGCTGCCACGTTGTTGGCTGTGCTGGTAGTCAAAAAAAGGTCTTTTCTTAATTATCCTTTTTTCCCATTTCCCTTAAATTCCGTACCTTCAAAAGAATAAAACTAAATGTTAATTGGATTATAGGTTGACTTGCTCAAGAAAGAGCTTGGTTTTGATGATGCATTCAACTATAAGGAGGAAACTGATCTTAACTCAGCTCTCAAGAGGTTAGATTTTTTGTTTGTGTACATTGATGGTATGTTTGATACGTTGAATTGGACGTGACTTGCTTCTCTTAATTTTTTCGAGTCTTGTTCAATTTAATTTACTAAGAATGCCCAGGAAGATGAAGAAACGATTTATATGAGCAATCTGATAATCAATTAATGGGGGTGTTTGAAAATCATTTAAACTAGTTTCAGCTATCAAGATTGTGTTTTAAGCATACCCAACATTTTATCAAAGTTTCCAATAGACCCTCAAGGCATACAAAATATAAAGTTTTCATGTTCAATTATATTCAATCACTTGTTGTTGACCCTCAAGGCATATAAAATATAAAGTTTTCATGTTCAATTATATTCAATCACTTGTTGTTAACGCAGGTATTTCCCGGATGGTATCGACATATATTTCGATAACGTAGGAGGGGAGATGCTCGAAGCAGCAGCTGTCAACATGAATACATTCGGTAGAGTAGCCGTTTGTGGGGTGATTTCTGAATACGTAGACAATGGCAAGAGAGCTGCACCAAACATGCTAGATGTTGTGTACAAGAGGATAACAATTCAAGGATTCTTGGCTAACGATTACATCAAACTGTATGCAGATTTCTTTTCCACGACGATGGAGCACCTTAGAACGGGTAAAATGAAGGCACTTACAGACATTTCTTACGGTCTGGAAAGTGTACCATCTGCATTCATAGGACTCTTTCGTGGGGATAATGTTGGGAAAAAGATTGTCCAAATTGCAGATGAATGAGACTTTTGCTAGTTTTCTTGTTCTGCTGCCATTTCAAAGTTCAAAAAGGGATAAATGTTGAAGTTCTATTTTCTCGAGCTTTATATTTAAATATTTGCATTTTACACATCTAGCTAACCTTAACCTTGCATTAGCAAACTACGAGCATATGTAAGCTTAATCCAAAATTGCGAGTATAATACAAGAATATGACACTTGAAAATACGGTGCAATATATCATTCAAATAATCCATAATATAATCAAAACCGAAATTTTATACATTAATCAGTGGCATAAAGAGCATCACAAACCTGCAAACAATAGTCTTCTTCAATGGAGTATCCCCATCCTCATGCAATCCCTTCCCCATCTCCCTCCACTGCATTGCGGAGGCGTTCCTCTCCCTCCCGCACTGCACACAAAAATCAGATTCAAGTCGCCAAATGTGCTGCTAACATACACAGTTATCCCCGAATTATATTCTGTGCAAACCAAAAAAAAAATTGTCTTGCCTAGCACTTACTTTTGAAACAACAAATTAGGATAGAGTTCCAATGATAAGGTCATTTACCAATACAGTTAAAAAATAATAAATATAAAGTAAACGAATGATACTTATAGACAGTCGGTAGTATGTGAATGTAGTGACAAATGAAAAGATGAAGGGAGTTGTAAATGGAGGGGTGAATTTTAAAGGCAAAACAAACCTGCAAAAAGTAACTTCTAGCATCAGCATCGACAACTTTAAGTAAGCTATGAGTGCGTCGAGATTTTGTCCATAATCCATCGCATTATCATAATTTCATGCAAATATCAACCGCAACAAGATCAAACACCAAACAATCAGATCCAACCCAAGAATAAAACAAAATTATCAGCTTTCTTCTTTGCGGCAACAGAAGCTTCTCACCCTTCTTTGGAGCCTGAAAAAAATCATTTTATCCATCTAAAACAAAAATCGGTCCGTGAAATCAAATGAAGAAAGGATACATGAGTTACTGCAAATCACATGAGCGATGGAAATTTGTTGGATATGAAGACCTGAATTCTTGATCTGGATTCTGAAAAATATCCACCTCTTCATCTTCTACAGGAAGGTTTCCAGGAATTCTAATCAATTGAGTGCAAAATCTCTCCACGAGTGGCCTCAAACCAGTGCCCTCACTGCCTAGAACAAGGATTTTTGGAGCACCAGGCACAACTTCATTCAAAGGAATAGTTTCAGCAGAAAATGTCCAGAATTGCGTCATATTCTCGCAGGATCTGAGCTCCATTAATTCAAGCGAACCTGCACTTGCTTTGCTTGCAACCGCACTCAATGGGGCTGAGTTCTTTGCACACAATACCACACCGGAAGTTCCATAGAAGTAAGCAGACCGAATAATTGCCCCCAAATTCTGAGGATCAGTAACCTCGTCTAAAGCCACCGAGGAGGACCCTCCTCTCCACCAATGGAAACAGATTCCAACTCCTTCACACCAACCATTTCCAGTGGCGAAGCATCCAGGACCAAGCCTTGATGAGGCCTATCATCAACAACAATGTTCAGATCGTGCTTAGATACCTCTTTTTGGCTTAAAGATCAAGATAGATAACTAGATATCATTGGATACAAAAACTCAAAAACACATAAAACACAAATCTAATAGAGAACATAATAAGTCACAAACGAGATATATGGAGAAAAACTGTAAAAGGGATAGAACGGGAAAACATAAAAAAGCTTAATTATCAGCTTGCCAATTTGAAAATAAATACTTTTCCTTCTGCTTGCCCCTTGTGCCTCTGATATTGATTAAACATATCCACAAACAAGAAATCAATAAAATACTTCAGGACAATAAGAATGTACAAAACAGCACACAAATATTACATAAAACTATATATGGCAGAGGATTAAAACATGAAATTGACTAAGAAATATAGAAATCTTTAAGAAATAGAAAAAAAAAAAAAAAAACAAATTACACTCATCTTGATTCAATAGGGTCCGGAGCAGATGGAGATTCTGGAGACATTAAAATTGTGGAGGGAGAGAGAGCGCAGATTGTACTGTAGTGGGTTTAAGGAACAAAAAGTTGTAAGCAGAGGTGGCGGTGTCAGATGTTCCAACGGGTAAAATCGACCATTTGCACCAACTTTAATCAAGTTACTTTACCACGTATCCTCAAAACTTTGAGAAGTATCGCAATACCATTCTTCTTTTCACTATGTATTCATCCACCACCCGTTAACCAATCTATACAAACTTGTAATAGAGAATTTGACTTGGCAGATAGTTTTTCGACGTAGCGGGCTGACGGTATAAATTTCTGCCGACTCAGCAAAATAGCATATTTCAAACACGTCTTTCCTCTTCCGAAATTGAAGCACAACCCAATTTTCTTCCTCCAAATGAGTGTTTGGGTGATGCGTTTTTATGATTGAATGAGATTTAACACTATCAACATACCACGTCAGAATTTCACTTGCCATGTGGGATGTCCCGTTAAGAATTGCAAAATATTAGACGTCGAGTGATAGATGTGTAACATAGTAAAAAGAAGAGTGGACATTGATATACCTTTCAAAGTTAGTAACCTGGTTAAAATTGAGTGGTCATTGATTGATTTTACCCATGTTCCTACTCTCCAAAAAAAGGTTAAAAAAACACTCAAATAATCGAAACACTCAAAACAACGTGCTATAAGTTGAAATCCCCCATCTTCTATATGCTCTAAATTAAAATTTACTAGAATACCCTTTTTGTAAGGTAGGATTTGACTGTAAGATCTATGAGAACGAGTTAGTGAGATTTGAACTCCTTTGTTCTTGAAGTAGTCTTAATGGACGAGAATGATGATCTTAGTTACTATAGTTATAGTTTTAAGATGAGGCATTGGGTAGAGTAAAGAGAAAATCTTTTGGAAAATAGTTTCGTTTGAGAAGGAGATTGAAGATGTGGAGACACACAGACGTGTGTATATATATATTCCTTGTAGTAAAGGAAAAAATCCCTACGATCGTGATTAAAAATTATAGTAAAATATCAACAATTAAATAATTAAAAGTTCTCTCAAACAAGCTCTTAGTATAAATTATAGAATGTGCTTGATTGGTACGTTTCAAAACTATTTTTTATCTAAGAAAATGGATAGTTAATAGTCATAAAATTTTGGTGACCTAAGAATAGACAAAAGTACACACCCGAATCGGGATTGAACTAGAAAAATGGGTAATAAGTATTAGAAATGAGAACCAACTAGTTCTTATTTGATTACCGATTCTAGACTCATAACCGAAGAATCAACTAGAAACCAAACCACCCCAGATATTTTTTCAACTTTTTTTTCAAAATTCCGCCAATGCACAATGCCCTAACACAAGTACTCAACTCTTATTTTTGTCCTCCTATTTTTTTAAAGGCCCATTATAATTCTTCACAAAAATTCTTCAATAAACAATAAAAGAAAAATTCAAGACCGGTCATTGATCATGCGCTCTTAGACTCTAAAGTCATATGGCTTAAACTTAATTCAATTAAAGTCACTAAAAACATGCCACTGTAATTGCAAAAAACGTTAATAGCAAACAAGATACTATTTTATTATTATACTATTTTGTATAATGCTATTTTATTGAACAACTGTTTTGTGTGATACTGTTTTATTAAAATACTGCTTTCTATGATATTGTTTTACAAGGATAATATTTTTATTATGATATTGTTCTATGAAAAATGTGTGATATTGTTTTACTTTTAATATTGTACATTAGTTTTCGTTACATTAGAGTATGTTTGGCTATGTTTATTTTAAATTTTATTTTTCAATCGCATATTTCGTGGGAAATTTATCAAGTTTTCAACTACACATTTTCCAACTTTTTTCAAAAAAATATCATAAAAACTACTTTTAAATTTTATCAAATAAACACATATTCAAACTTAAATATTTTATGGTTGAAGTAATGATATTGTTTCAAAATACTTCATTAGTAGTACAAAATCATTGATATTGTTTTCATTCAAAATACTTGATATTGTTTCAATCTATAATATTGTTATTCTATTGGATTGTAGTTTTGTGTATGTGATACTATTTTATTAATATATTATCATGTATGATACTGATATATTAAAATAGATGTAGACTAGAAAGAAGAGGCCTTCCGTGGGCTAGAAAAGTAGCCGCCTCTTTATTCTCCTTCAGCCGATTCAGATACCGAATCCTATCTCTTGGGGAGAGGTCCAGAAGCTCTCCCTTTGACTCAGGGGAGCCTTCTACCACTTCGACTGATGTGGACGCGATTCTCTCGTCGTGAAAGAAGTAATGAAAGAGAAGCCGGGTGTTAAAACGCCTTCGTTGTTGCCTGTATAGCTTTCAAGGCAAGGCAAGGCAAGAACATTGGCTATGAATCAATTGGTCATTTGACCAGGGATACAACTCTATATCCGAACGGAATGATAAACTAAACAAGGGCTATCTCACCTCCTGCAAGCCCTCCGCGAGGGAGTTCATAGCCATCTCACCTCCAAGGAAGAAACACTAACTGCGAGTAATCCAATGCTTTTTCTTTTTAGCAGACCACGTTAGAGGGTGAAGGATTTCAATGTGCAGCGAGAGATGGATCGAGAATTGTAAAAGGAAGGCTTACCCTCTTGTAGTAAGACATATATGCATGCAGTAGAATTCTTTTATCTATTGTTACCACACGATTCTGATATGGCCTCCACGTTAGCAAGGGCCTCCATCTGGGCCCAGCAACAACCTCATCTGGGCCTTGTTGGGAGGGGCCTCGGGAATTTTAATAAAGGACCTCGGAGGCCCACCAAACATCCTAATCTTCTGCAGTCGGGTATCGACGAGGCCCACTGAGTGACTTAACGCCCTATACCGAACCATAGGGCCTCGCGAGAGTTCGTGGTTGGCGAGACAACGTAATACACCGGAATGACCAGAGAAGTAATTGAGGAAAGATTGCATTGGTTTGGGCACACGGATCCTCACAAAGAAACCAAATCATAATCTCCTAAAATCATGCAATGTGATAAGTTCAGGGAAGGAAGAAAATCTTGGAGATTGCATTGACGGGAGGATCCTTATCCCATAAGGAAGGATGATCCAATTGGGTGTCGATGATTTGTTACCTAAATCGATTAGGACTCTTGCGCTATAAGTATATGGCGTCTCCGGTGGTTCCAAGTGCGCTCTTTTTACACTTGAATCCCACCCTAAACTCTGCTCAAACTTACGCTTTGTCTCTCCCACACCCATTACTTACATCTCCCCGTGTATAATTTCTATATACCGGCAGTTGACTAGATCGTCGGAGTACCAACGATCGCGGATCCTTTTCTCTCGGAGATCATGGTGCCTAACGATTGTCCGAGTGTGCGGGTAACATCTGTTTGGCGAGGAGTGATCGGAGATCTGTTGACACGTGGGCGCCGCAAGTTCGGCGTCAACAGTTGGCGCCGTCTGTGGGGAATCGAAAAACATTACGGCCTAGAACTTGTGGTAAAAACACGTTTTCTACCAAAAGGAGCATGGCGACCGAACATTCGATGGAGGAAGAAGTAGAGTCTCACCACACGGATATGCAAAGCGGAGAAAGCATTCGGGACCTTCGAACATGACCCGTCGCAAGAGAAGAAGACAATGACGAGCGAGCGGTCGAGCAGAGAACTAAGACACGAAGGCGGGACAATGCCCGGATGAAGCGGTAACAGGCTGAACTCTGTTGGAGAATCAATCCTCTAACATGGACCCCAGCCGTAGTCGTGCCCGGAGAAGCCCCTTACGTTCAGGTTCGCTGGAAAGTCGACCATCGCGAGGAGACATGCCCGTTTCTAACAGTCGGCACCCGCGCAACATCGCTCTGAAGCCCTCACAAGAAGACCAGAAGGGAGACCCCTCCTGGTGCTGGAAAGCCGCCCCGTTCCTGCAGCTAGCGTGTTCGACAGGTTGGGAGTGGGATCCTCCATAGCACCCTCCTACCCACACACAGCAAGCGTAGTGAGCACAGCGAAGCTCGCACGGAGAGAAGGAGGCCCCTAAAACTAAATCATGGAAAGACCGAAGAGAAAAATGAGAGGCTAGAGTGTTACGAGGATGATTACGACGAGAACCTCCCGTTCACCAACTACATGAAAGACATGGAGATACCCGTAAACTTCCGAATGCCTCTGATGGACAAGTACAACGGAAGGGGGGACCCCATGGATCACATAAATACGTATAAAAAGAAGCTCCAAGGTCAGTCCACTGCAGTGAAATGCCAAAACTTTCACACCACGCTCACGTCAGACGCGAAGAGGTGGTACAATAAACTGAAACCAGGAAGCATCCGGAGCTGGCCACATCTCAAAAAGGAATTTTTCAATACTTTCATTGGCAATCGTACGATGGTAGCCGACATTGCCCAGCTCCACGATATCCAACAAAAGGAAGGAAAAACTGTCAAGGGCTACTTCAAACGGTTCAGTCATGTAATCAACAAAATCGAGACCGTGACGGATGAAAATGCTCTGGATGTGCTTGTGACCGGACTACACATGCGCACTCTCTTCTGGAGGGATGTGCAGAATAGTCAACCAAAGACGTACAACCAGTTATTGGATTTCATCCAGCGCGAGATTCGATCAGAAGAGACGATCGAAAATTGGGAGAAGGCAGAAAGAGAGAGAGAGGCGACTGCTACAGAAGAGAGGGGTGATGCTCTCCCGAGCTTCGTTTTTCCCACTTTCAAAAAAGGCGCTCTCCTGTTCTTCCAAACAGCCGATATAGGAGATTTGATCAAACGGAGGTAGCTCCGGTTCTCCACACCAGGGGGCCTGTGGCGGCCCCGATGCCAGCCACAACACAGCCCAAATTCTGTTGGATACACATGACCAGGGTGCATAACGCGGAGGACTGCCCGGATGTGAAGGAATTGATAAATCGCGAGAACCACGAGCAAAAGGAGGAGAGAAATGACAAAAACGGGGCCATCCACACAGGGGCGAAGACCTCCTCTTCGGCGCTAGAACGATGGCCCCCGACGTAATGAAGGGAGAAATGACAGAAACGGGGACCCGCCAAGGCTCGAAGGACCCGCGGGGGCTCCCCTGTTAGAGAAATAAACACCATCATAGGAGGGCCCTATGTCGGAGGGCACACTATGAACTCGTGGCGCAACTATGCCAAGGCGGCAAGAGAAGAACCCCTGGAAAGTTGGCAGGTTCACGGACATCGACCGAAAGCACCGCAGATCTCATTCATGGAGGAAGACGAGATCGGCATACACTATCCGCACTACGATGCCCTGGTGGTCCGCGTCGTCGTTGCCAGAAACGGTCTAGGGCAGATGCTGGTCGACGATGGAAGCGTCGTGAATATCCTGTTTGGTAGCGCCTTCGACCAAATGGATGTGGACCATGAACTAACGGCCATCTTGGATCCTCTGTTCGGTTTCACCGGTGACAGCCTCGTTCCACGAGGAAGGATTACTCTGGCGGTAGACTTCAGAGAACCTCCATGCCATCTCTGGAAGTTCATGGAATTTTTGATAGTCGACACTCGCTCCGCTTACCATGGGGTCCTTGGAAGGCCCGCGTTGAAGGATCTCTGACGATCGCATCCATACACCATCAGCAATGAAATTCCCGGCGCTTGGGAGGTGGCGAAATCTGCGATGTCGAGACGGAAGCAAGGGCATGCTACATAAACGCATTGCGAAAGGTCGCTAAGCGTGGAGATACCGCACCGACAATAATGGCCATACATTTGGAGCCCATGGATGTTGACCACGAGGAGATAGACGAAGAACTAATGCTGGACGAGGGCTTGGATCCTCGAATCATAGGCGCGGATACTCTTGCCTCTCCCGCCGAGGAGCTGGAAACATTCCCAGTGAACCCCTCGGAACCAGCCAGAGTGTTGCACGTGGGAGAAAAGCTCGGTGAAAGAATGAAGGAAGAACTAAAACAATTTCTCCGATAGAACGCCGACGTGTTTGCATGGAAACACAGCGACATGATTGGGATAGATCCGTCAGTGGCGTGCCATGCTTTGAAAGTATACCCGAAAGTACGCCCCAAGATTCAAAAAGGAGGCCTCTGAGCACCGAGAGAACGGTGCATTAAAGAAAGAAGTTGACAAGCTACTAGCCAGCAGGTTCATCAGAGAAGCAATTTACCCCCAATGGGTATCTAACCCGGTGCTGGTAAGGAAGAGTACCAAGAAGTGGAGGGTATGCATAGACTTCTCCAACTTGAATCAAGCATGCCCTAAAGATAGCTTTCCACTACTGCGCATCGATCACCGGTTGGTCGATCGACCGACCCACTCCACAGTTACTTAGTTTTATGGATGCATACTCGGGTTACAACCAGATCTCGATGTTTGCGAGAGACGAGGATCACACATCGTTTATCACCGATCAAGGGTTATACTGCTATAGGATGATACCTTTCGGCTTGAAAAATGCGGGGGCCACGTACCAACGGTTGGTAAACCGCATGTTCGCTGAACAGATCGGTAACACGATGGAAGTATATGTCGACGATATGTTGGTGAAAAGCGTACATGCTGGGGACCACATAGAGCACCTGAAAGGGATGTTTGGAGTTCTTCGTAAATATTGCATGAAGCTTAATCCCTTGAAGTACGCATTCGGAGTTGCGTCGAAAAAGTTCTTCGGCTACATGGTCAATCAACGTGGGATAGAGGCGAATCCCAAAAAGATTAGGGCGCTCGTCGAAATGCGGTCGCCATCCTCCTCCAAGGAAGTCCAGAGCCTGACGGGAAGGTTGGCGGCTCTGAACTGATTTATATCAAAGACGATCGAACGTTGCCAGCATTTCTTTCAGACAATCAAGGGGGAAGAGGTTTGAATGAACCGAGGAGTGTAAGAAGTCCTTCCAAGACCTCAAGGTCCTCCTCGGAAAATCCCCGCTGCTATCCAAACCCAAGAATGGAGAAATGCTACTCATTTACCTTGTCGTATCCGAGAAGGCAGTCAGCTCAGTTTTAATCCGAAAGGAGGGCCCAGCGCAATTCCCTGTCTATTATGTGAGTAAGGCCCTGCAGGACGAGGAAACAAGATACCCGAATATGGAAAAGCTCGCCCTATCATTAATCATCGCCTCCCGAAAGCTTCGACCGTACTTCCAATCCCACAGCATAGACGTTCTGACAAACCTCCCTCTACAGCAGATACTCCAAAAAACTGGACACGTCAAGATGGTTGATGAAATGGTCGGTAGAATTCAGTCAGTTCGACATCAATTACAAGTCCCACCTTCGATCAAAGGACAGGCCTTAGCGGACTTTGTGGCTGAATTCGCCCACATCCCCGAGGGTTCGCTCGAGGCCCGACCCCTGGAGGTACCAACATGGAAGCTACATGTTGATGGATCATCGGGTGAGGCCGGAGCTGGAGTCGGGATCTTGCTGGTTAGTCCAGACGGTCATAAACTCAACTATGCGCTTCGCCTGGATTTTAAAGCCTCCAACAATGCAGCAGAATACGAGGCACTTCTAGCAGGCTTGAAGCTGGCACAAGAGATGAAGGCAAGAAAGCTCCTGATCTATAGCGACTCACAGCTGGTCATCAGTCAAGTTAATGGGACCTTCGCGGCACGCGAACAGTCCATGGTGGCGTACCTAGCAAAGGCCAAGGACCTATTGTCCCACTTTGAGGCATACGAACTTTTACAGATCCCACGAGCAGAAAACGGTTATGCAGATGCCCTCTCGAAATTGACAAGCAGCAGAGATTCCGACTTAATGAAAGCCATCCCGGTTGAGAGGCTGAAACAACCTTCCATCGACGAACCTCACACGCAGGCGATCATGGCAATATCTGATTCTCCTAGATGGATGAAGGAGATCACCGAGTATCTAACCAACTAGATACTGCCCGAGGACAAACAAGAAGCGCAGAAACTCTATAGGAGGGCCGCGAAGTTCGTACTACATGACAGGATCCTATATAAAAGGGGATTCAGCCACCTCCTCTTACGCTGTTTAACGCAAGAGGAGGTAGTTTACGTGATGAAGGAAATACACGAGAGGATATGCGACAATCATTCGGGAGGAATGGTCCTGGCACAGAAAGCCCTGAAACAGGATACTAGCCCTTGGCCCTTCGCCAAATGTCGGCCGACCATGAAAAAGGACTCCCATATGTACGCGAGGAAGTGTGATAGATGTCAGAAATTCGCAGCCATACCAAAGCTCCCAACTCAGAACCTCACCCCGGTCACTAGCCCTTGGCCCTTTGCCAAATGGGGAATCGACTTCATTGGTCCCCTTTCGACAGGGAGGGGGGGTCAAGTTCGCAATCGTAGCGGTGGACTACTTCACCAAGTGGTGCGAAGCTGAACCTTTGGCCAAAATCACAGAGGAAAATTGTGGAAATTTGTATGGAAAAATATAGTCTGTCGCTTCGGCATTCTCCACTCCCTCGTTTCTGACAACGGCACCCAATTCGCGGGAATGAAGTTTAACACGAATTGTGAGAACCTCGGTATCCGGAGGGATTTCTCCACCCCTTACTACCTTCAGTCCAATGGTCAGGTAGAGACTGTGAACAAGATCATCAAGCATACCTTGAAACGGAAACTAGAGTCCGCGAAAGGAGGATGGGCTGAAGAGCTACCCGTGACATTGTGGTCATACCAGACCACATCCCAGACGGCTACCGATGAAACTCCTTTCTCCATGGCGTACGGGGCAGAGGCAATGATCCCCGTCGAGATAGGAATACCGTCGCCCAGACACCTGCACTTCAACGAGGTAACTAACGATGATTTACAAAGGGCGAGCCTCGATCTGCAAGACGAGAGACATGCGGAATCACAGCTTCGCCTCGTCGTTTACCAGCAGAAGATGGTCCGATACTACAACTCCAAGGTCAAAGACAGGAGATTCTACGTCAATGACTTTGTCCTGAAAAAGGTGTTCCAAGCTAGCAGAGAGGCATGGGCCGGAACTCTAGGGCCGACTTGGGAAGGACCATATAAGGTCATCGAAAAAATCCGCCCAGGAACTTACAGACTGAAGGATTCCGAAGGCAGGGAAACGAGACACCCTTGGAACATCGCGCACTTGAAGCCATACTATCAGTAGCCTTAGTTTGACACCATCTTTTTTTTTATTTCCATACGTTTTTTGTCTGGCGCCCCGAAAGGCCGCGTCCCCTAATAAAAGTAATCATTTATCCATCTAAGGTTTCTCTCGGGCAACAAGAACAAGTGCAAGCGATTCGACAGCGAGGGAGTGTGGTTCGTGGCCAACTCTTTCAACTCGCTGGATAAATATTCAACGCGTATTTAAACAAGTGCAAGCAATTCGGCAGTGAGGGAGTGTGGTTCGCGGCCAACTCTTTCAACTCGCTGGATAAACATTCAATGCGTATTTAAACAAATGCAAGCGATTCGGCATCGAGAGAGTGTGGTTCGCGGCCAACTCTTTCAACTCGCTGGATAAACATTCAACGCGTATTTAAACAAGTGCAAGCGATTCGGCAGCGAGGGAGTGTGGTTCACGGTCAACTCTTTCAACTCGCTGGATAAACATTCAACATGTATTTAAACAAGTACAAGTAATTCGGCAGCGAGGGAGTGTGGTTCGCGGCCAACTCTTTAAACTCGCTGGGTAAACTTTCAACGCGTATTCAAACAAGTGAAAGCAAGTAGACTTCGTATTCGGCAACGTTATGGAAACATTCGGTGTATTAGCAATGAAAAGGTAAGGCATATTCAAGGGCCTACATTTACAGCTCAAAGCAACGATAACAGTGACTCGAACAAAAAGAAACCTAAAGTCTCAGTCGAGAACAACTGGGTTCGTGCGACCTGGGGACCCGAGTTTGGCCAGAAGACCCTGGGCCTTTGACAGCTCGGTCAGCACCTTGGACAATTCCTTGTTTTTCGTAGAAACCATGCCTTGACAAGACTTCAGTTGCGACTCTGCCTTTTTCTGGGCTTCAACACAGGCCTTTTGGATTGTCTAGGCTTTGGCGACGTCGTACGTCGCTCGAGCCCTAGCATCTTCGGAGAATGCGAGCTTTTTCCGAAGGTCTTTGTTTTCTGCACGCAGGGCCTCAACGTCCCCATCTTCCCCTGCAGTGGAACGTATTTCGTCAATCCTCATCCCCAACAACTTGTACAACTCGCAATTAAGCACATGACTACGGGAGGTATACATCTCGGCCAATTTTAGCAACTCTGTCAGTTCCGTGTCATCCACCGCCCTCCCGAAGGCCGACGTCCAATACTTATGAACTGAAGTCGCAGCGACAGCAGTCGGGGGTGAGAGCTTCTCCAGAACCACCGGATCTAGCTTGTCCCCACAAGACCCGATGTTTATATATTCGCTCTTGCCAATGGAGGAAGCAGGGAGATTTCGGGATGCCTCTCCTCCACTATGGGGGCCTGCCTTTCTCTTGCCCAATTGTCCGGCACCCCCCGGCGAGGGCATGGGTCTCACTGGGGACGGTGTCTCATCCGGTGCGGAACGGAGAAAAGAAGGACCACTCACCGCTATCCCCGGCGTTTGCCCAGCGGCAACTCCAGGGCTAGGCGCCGCGGAAGGTACTGGAAGAGAAGAAGAGACGTCGTCCACAACCCTCCCGCGTCTAATCCTAAACTTTGAGACAGAGGAAAAATGAAAGCCCGACATGGCTAGCAATAACCAAGATCAGAACATGGAGGAAAGAGGACAGGAATGAAACAGTAAAGTGAAGCCATGCATCCATATTTATATAGGCACGGTAGAATACGGACAGTCAAAGTAACCTCACGTCAGGTAAACCCTAGGAGAATACGGAGGGTGCGTAGGAACACGTCCCTTGCAAATCTCATGGACGTCGATACATGGCAGTGTCGCGAACACTTCTTATACGGGAAGTCATAAAGGGTCGTAGCCTCGCAAGTAATGCGAAGACGAGTATGGATCCCTCCTCGCATGATAATTATGAAGGTCCAGATACCACAAAGAAACGGCGTGGACGAAACAACTATGGGAAATTCGGATATAATTGCGATTTATTCAATACGGTTCAAAATACAGGGCAAAAGTAAATGTGTATGATAATTATCCTACTTCTCCGCCGTCTCTTTGGATAGGCACACGCTGGGATACAAAATCTATTAAGCCTATCCCCTGGTCTTCGTCACCCCGAGCATCATCTGTTGTGGAGGATCTGATGCCACCATGATCGGGGGTCGCCCTAAACCAACATAAGTTGATTTGGTGACTTATTAGGCCACACTGCTCAAAAATGCCGTTGACGCCTTTTGACAGATTGCGGCCGGCCCTTCCACCCAAACCACGGCCTCCCGTCCAGGGCATGGTCGGGCTAAGGCTGCTAGGCCCAACGCCCCCAGTACGTTTGGTCTCCTGAACGTTGATTGGAAGGACGTTTGGTCATCTGAATGTTGATTCTTCAGCCGGTTGATATTCGGAACGCTGCTCCTCTATCCGTGATTTCATAAGTACATTCGAAGTTGAAAGTCTGATCGTTCGATCAGAGAAATTTTTAGGAGCGCAAGGATCTAATTTACGCGGTTTCATGGATCTGCGTACGCATGAAGAGCACAATAGGGGACGTCCAATATGTTCTTGTATAGGGGCCATACAACGTAGTAAAGGAGGATATCTCTGGGAAATTTGGAACGCCACCCACCGTTCTGCCTCTCCAAAACATTAAAGGCGCAACTCTACGGTTTCTATTAAAAGTCTACGCCATTAACGCCCTGGGAAATGATTAAGTCAAGTCAAGCTTAAGCCGTCCCCCCCACGCGCAATAATTACAACATTAAATGACAGGACAGAAATACATAAATTCAGTAGAGTACGCCAAGTAATTTATTCGAAAACATATCCAAAGACATGTGACAAAAAGTTCAGATGCCCTGCCGACTCTTTAAGGGGCTCAAGCACATTCTGAGCCTTGATTTGCATCGGTGGGCGTGGGTTCGCTAGCTACACACGGTTTGGGTTCCACAGATGTCTCGGCAAGGACTTGTCGCAAGAATGACAGGTCCACTCCGGGTGAGTCTCCAAGATACGCTCCACCAACTGTTCACCCCCAATGGTCATAAGGCGATGGGCAAGGTCCTGATACTCGGGAGTATCCACGAATGCGTCATGGTAAGCTTCGACCGCCCTAGCCTCGGCGCCCGCGCATTCGGCCCAAACTCTCTCTAATTCCAGCCTCGCATCCGATAGTAACCTCTCTCTTACGCAACGATCTCTCGACCCTCTCATTGCGGCGACGCAATCTTGTCTCGGTGGCAGAAGAGTCGGCCTTCGACTTCCTTCTGAGCCTCTTCAGCGCGCCTCTGAGAAGCATCGGCAGCCCTCTTCTGATCCAAGGCTATTTTTAAGCTCTCTTTGGCGGCCTTCAGCTCAATCTCATATTTGCCCCTCATGTTCGCCTCCTTCATCACGACCAAGTCCAGCTTGAATTGCAGCCCCCTCTTTTCGGACTCCAACTACGCCTTTTCGAGGCCCATAGCCTTCAGCTCCTCGGCCAGCTTCTTGGATTTGGCCTCTTCTTCACGAGACTGACCATCATACCCTTTCAAGGTGTTGAAAAGTTCCTTGGTCAAGACGAGGCCCCGTGTCAGATTCATCTCCGCCATCTGCAACCTCTCCCGAACAGTGGCCTCCTCGGCGGCCTTCTCCCACTTTTGTGTCTAGTACTTGTGCACTCCACCGCGACCATGGCCGGTGGGATGGGAGCATCTCCATGACAGAGGTTTCTAATTCCCCAGGCGTTGCGAACGCGGGACGGGACTCCCCGCCTGGGCGAGGAGCGGACTTCCTCGCGCCCTCAGTGCGACTTGATTCTGAGCATCCTGCATAAACCCACTCGCGGGCGTGGGAACCTTCCTCTTCCGCGAGGCCGCGTCACCGGCATCATCAGGAATTCCCTTCTCCTTATCCTTGGTCGGACCAGGGACGGGTGAAGATACGGATGCCGGAGGCTGGGGCAGAGGAGGAGGAACGTGTTGGCTAGGAGGAGGAGCAGGAGCCGCTGGGGGGACAGACCCTGCCGGTATAGCATTTTGGTCCTCGTGCGATGGTCCAGTCGCCTCCCTCGCTGGCGCCTAGGACGAAGAACCTTCTCCACCGGTGGGACGGGCAAGTTGGAGAGTAGAGATGTTCTTGAACCTGAAAGCTGTTGGCAAGGACAACACTTTACAACAAGTTTGGGGCGATTGTTTCCGTCAATGTAAAAGTGCCAAAAATTGGAGGACTTACACATCAATCCACAACCAGCTAGCAAGCTGTCATCCTTCAACGGGTTGCTGAGACTCCTGTAGTCGGTTCTGAGGGCCCGTACCTTGTTCCACTTCACCCTCAGCCCTCCTTGGTCCTTCTTCGGAATGGGCGGCTTCCCACAATCTGCAAAATCAAGCAAGACATTAAGTCAGGAGCAATTATCAAAACCTACACAACCGCAGCAACATATACCGAGTTCTCCGAATCGACGTGGGATGGAGATGTTTGGGCGAGGGTCCTCCCACAAGCATATTCCTAGTCCACCTTAACGAAGATGAACCTCTCTTTCCAGTTGTGCACCTTGTTGGGGCTGTTGGTGGCCATTCCCCATTTCTGACTCGGTCGGGGGGAGATATTGTACTAGCCCGCGGATCGACAAGGCTGGTAGATAGACTCAAACTCCCACGGAGTAAGATTCCCTCCCACCTCGGCAACACGCCACAATATGTATGAGGCGACCATCTGCCCCCAGCCATTTGGTGTTATCTGACAGGGGGCTAGGTTCCAATCTTTCAACACCTCACGAAAAAATGGATGCATAGGCAGGCGAAGGCCCTGTTGCATCGCGGGTTCGTAAACCGCGACATACCCCTCGGGAAGATCGTCGGCACGTTCCTCTGGACCCGGAGCTTTGAGTTTCACGGACTCTGGATTGTCGTAGGACAACTGTATGTCCTCCAACTCCTCCTCGTTGATCCTCGATTGGGCCATGGACGCTTCGTGGTCGACCGTTTCAACTCTTCATCAAGCGCCTTCGCGACCGAAGAATCCCTCTTATCAAGTGATCCCCTCATTTCAAGCACCCCAGCGTCAGGTCCCCCTCTCTCCGTCATCTTGCTTACCGGTACAGATGGACATACTTCCCTCCCACTCGCAGACGGAGTCGATGGGCATACGGTGGTAGGCTCTGGGTTTACTTCCCCTACGACTTCAGAGGATGAAGATGATGTAGCGGCCGACGATGATACGCTCCCGATGATACTAGGGTTTGTGGGCACATCAGATGGGTTTTGGGAGTCACCACTTCCAGACGACATCACACCTACAGGGTTTAATCCCCAAGCTACGGAAACGGGCAATAACCACGAAAGGGAACAACGGAAACAAATCACAACAACTGTCAGCGCGCTTACCTCGGATATGCGCTCAAAACGACACAACCACTAGGAACTTCTCGCTTATCGGCAAAATATTCAGAGGGGGCGCAGACGTCGGAAAAAGTTGCAATATTGGGGAAGACGTCTAGTTTTATAGTATTGCATTCCACTAACCACCGTCCAAACTCCAAGCGTCACATCCGACCCTACGGACAAGGGACGCGTGTTTCAAAATAAAGTTACAAAGGGAAAACGAAACCCCATGCGTTTAATGAACCCACGAACCCACGCGCCTCACGCGCGCCCCATTTTCCGCCACGCGAACTGCGTGATTAATTGCATACACCTCTCACTCATGATTACGACCACGGATAGACGATGGTCTTGATTGATGGATCCACTCCATCCGCGGACACGTCGTCACTATAGGTATGACCCGTCAAGCCCTCACCCGTCATGAATGTTCGGCCTCGGTTTGGGGACTACACTAGGTAAGATGATAGCTAACGCACGCGAAGACCACATTCCGCGGAGCCCGCGAAGAACGAATTTTTTCGCACAAAATTATTCTTTTCACACTCAAAAGTCCCACGCCCATTATGAATAATAGGCTTGGACTTGGGGGACTATTGTTACCACATGATTCTGATATGGCCTCCACGTCGGCAAGGGCCCCATCTGGGGCCCGACAATGACCTCATCCCGGGCACTTTGGCAGGAGGGGCCTCGGGAATTTTAATAAAGGACCTCGGAGGCCCACCAAACATCCTAACGTTACTGCGGTTCGGGGTATCGGCGAGGCCCATCGAGTGACTTAACACCCCATGCCGAACCATAGGGCCTCGCGAGTTCGTGGTGGCGAGACAACGTAATACACCTAATGACCCGAGAAGTAATTAAGGAAAGATTGCATTGGTTTGGCGCGGGATCCTCACAAAGAAACCAAATCATAATCTCCTAAAATCATGCAACGTGATAAGTTCAGAGAAAGAAGAAAATCTTGGAGATTGCATTGACAGGAGATGATCCTTATCCCATAAGGAAGGAGGATCCAATTGGGTGTCTGACTGATTTGTTACCTAAATTGACCATGACTCTTACGCTATAAGTATGACGTCTCCGGTCGTTCCAAGGTACGCTCTTTTTACACTTGAATCCCACCCTAAACTCTGCTCAAACTTACGCACTTTGTCTCTCCCACACCCAATTACTTACCTCCCCGTGTATAATTTCTATATCTGACAATTGACTAGATCGTCGAAGTACCAACGATCGCCGGACCCTTTTTCTCCGGAGATCTTGGTGCCTAACGATTGTCCGAGTGTGCAGGTAACATACAAGCTGACAGAGGAGTGACTGGAGATCTGTTGACACGTGGACGCTGCGAGTTCCGACGTCAACATCTATGATACTATTTTATTAATATACTGTTTTATTTAGATATCGTGCTATGGTTTTCTATTAAAACATAACATTTGTGTACCTAAGCATGTGCTTGATAATAATATTTTTTTGATATTGTTACATTTGCTCAACTTGTTTGCTATCTTTAACCATATGATACTGTTATTATGATATTAATACAAATATACTTCTTATACTGTTTTCTATAATACATTTTTAGTAAGATAATTTTATTATGATATTATTCTTCTGTTGGATTGGAATTATCTATTTTGAGTGTGTGCAATACTTTCGTTGTTTACAAAAATACTAATACTAATGTGCTAGAAATCTTAATATAATAATGTGTTCCTCATATTGAAATATCAATATATTTTTATATGTGATACTGTATATATTAAGATACTGAAATATTGTTCTTAATATGATATTGTATTACAATATACTGTTGTTAATAAAATACTGTTTGTGATACTATTTTATTAAGATACTATTTTCTATGATATAATATCAAATAATACACATGAATGTGTGACAAAAACATCTCGAAACACATAAAAATAGATGTATATGAAACTTTTATTTTATAACCAAAAAATGATTACAAAACAATCGTGTTTCTATATATCAAAAAACAATCCAACAAAAATAACATAATTCAAGAAAAATAAGAGAATATTTGTAAAAACTGAATGTACTTATAAAATAACATTCAAGAATCAATTGTTTCTAAAATTTTACAATTAAGAGACTTTCCAATACTTATTAGAATCGCCGTCATTATCTGATAACAATAACAGTTTGTTAAAGTTTAAAACTTTATCTTTTACATGATTGAAAAGAAGAAGAACAGAAAAAAATTGTGAATACACTATTATCATTTACAAAAATAGTAAAAAATATTTGGGTGGTCGGTGACGAGGTGTAATAGGAGGTGTCAAAGAAGATATGAGCCACGTGAATTACTATGTAGAAGTTTAAATCAAATTTAATTATAATTAATATGGATCATATGACTAATTGCAAAATTAATAAAAATATAGTTAAATAGTATGTCTTAATAGTAATTTTAAAAAGTGTTTTTACATAATTTAGCACAATTTAGAACAAGTTACTTAGATGCGTTATAACCAATTTCCCAAACAATAAACTCTACCCAATTGTGGGCCAATTCAGTCCAATTTACAATTCCAAAATATAGGAAATAGCCCTAATTTTTGTTATCTGTTACACGCTTTTGGTTCAATTATCTGTTGATTTTTTTTATTTTTTTTTATTTTTTTTTTGGTGCAGAAATCTTATGCTTTTTATTTTGGGTAGTAGCGAGTTCAAGTGCTTATAAATTAGTATAAGCACATCCAATCGTGAATATACATACAAAAGTTGTAAATAATTAAGATTAATTATAAGTAATATTTGTAAATTTTAAGGATATCCAAACCAGCCATAAAATTATTATTCAGAGCCCTAGGATTTAAAACCAATACCGTTTCCAACCCCATCACCACCTCCGTGCACTCTGTCTCTGTCTCTGACTCTCCGAATTTCTTCGGTCTGGGTTACGCCATAAACAGGTACTCTCCATTGCTCACTCAATGAGCTCAGATTGTGTTTCATTTTTTCTATTGGCTTCTTTGTTAGGTGGTTATTCAAGAAAGGAAAATAACAAATCAAATGGGAATTGCATTTTTCGATATTTGTCATGTAGGTTTTTTCTAGCATATACTGTTTAATGTAATAATTTCATTGAACATATGAAAAAGGAAGTTCGTAAATGAATTGGATCAATCATCTGTAACAATCCAGATGCTTTTCTTTTTATGCCGATTGGTTTTGTAAACATTTTTCGCTTCATATTATCTGTTAGCTTGTTTAGTTTTTGTAAGAATAGACATAGAAAATTAATATTTAGGGTTTAGGAAGGTTTTGTTAAATCAGATTGGTTATATTTCTAGAACAAAATTAAAAGAATTAAAAATTAAATAAAATTGTAGTACGCATTTGTTTGGTGATTGTGACTTTATTGCTTTAAATTAAATGTCTCGGGCATTTTAAAACTGCATCAAATTTTTGCAAAATTGAAATTCTGAGGAATTATAGAGTGGTTATGTTTGCCCTATGAATGTGGTCGTTATTGATATTTATCTTTGAATTTTGAGGTCACATTTGTTTATCATTATTTTCTTTGTTGATACTTTTGAAATTATCAATCATAAATAGAATGATAGCAGTGCCTAATATACACATCTGTATTGGGCTTTAAGAGGAAGATTTTTTATTTTTATTTTTCGAATGTAATTCAAAATTTGTTCTCTGAACATTTCTTTCGCATTCTACCTGATTGGCCTCACATAGATGGTAAATATGGACTGAGAAATGTGATATCTGTTTGATGAATTTCATATTTAGTACACTAGGTTTAATTGATAAATTATCTTATCTGCCTTTATAACTTGGTCTCTTCTAATATAATTTTGCTTTTTGACTATTTGCAGAGAATAACTGGCATTCACTGTTTTCCGAGGCTAAAGGTGTGCTGAAGAGAAAGTTCAAATTGTGAGGACTAAACGGCCTCTCAATGGCCCTGAATGCCATAAATATATCACAGCACTGCTCTTGATTCCATCATTTTATCTTGACACATTGTTTCTACTGATCTTTAAAACCATGAAACTAGCTGCGCTTTGTAGATCTATCAGTTCCCATCTTAATCTTCGCAGAATAACACGGCCTCTGCAGTATCGTTCATTTCAACCAGATTTTGTTCCAATGGACCCCAAAGCCAAGCCCAAGAAATACAAGTACCCTGCTTTCTATGATCCATATGGGCCGAGACCTCCACCATCTGACAAGATCATTCAGCTTGCAGAACAAATTGCATCCCTTACACCTGAAGAGCGTAATCAAATTGGTCCTGCCCTTGGAGACAGAGTAATGCATCCCAAGCTGCAGCCCATTTCAGTAGAAGGCATGGACTTAGGTAGCCAAGTTGGGGCAGGTGCGGGATCTTCAAAGGCTGAGGAGAAAAAGGCAGAGAAAACAACATTTGATATCAAGTTGGAGAAATTTGAAGCGGCTGCAAAAATCAAGGTGATCAAAGAGGTTCGTGCATTTACAGATCTGGGACTGAAGGAGGCTAAAGAATTGGTCGAGAAAGTGCCTGTAATACTTAAGCAACAGGTCACAAAAGAGGAGGCAAATAATATCATTGAGAAAATCAAAGCTGCTGGAGGAGTGGCTGTGATGGAATAGTGCGTTGTTCTAGTTTTTAGGGTTTCCTTCTTATTATCGGAAAGATGTCAAAGCATCATTTTGTGCTAAAACGATGGGTATTTTTCAAGAGTTGAGAGGAATAATTATCTGACTCTTAATTTCAATGTTAGTGTAGACTTGGAACCCCATTAAGCCCACCCTGATCATTGTTTCACTGTGCTATTCTGTGCAAGTATGGTTGTCTCCATCTCAATTATTTGTTGTTCTAGTAAGCAAAACTGGCAGGCGATAATCAGAATCTGAGTAATGCCTTGTATTTGTTGTTTGTCTAAGGATAATTGAGTAGTGAGGCGTGTGAATGCAACTATATAATCACAGCCACAGTGTACGCTAGCAGTTCAATGCTAATGCCTAATCCTGTTTCTTTCCATTTATTTTACAGGACATCTTTTTCGTTAGCATTTCCAGTTCCTCAGGTTATATTCTTGTCACGTAACTTCATCTTCTAGTCTCAAATTCAAACATTTTATATGACTTGTATTATTCAAGAGGATGGCTTTTCGGATAACTATATATTTTGAAATATTTACTTTTGGAGAAAAATATTAGAACAGCATTCATTCTCGTAATTAATTGTGCTGATTTCTTTTAATTTGAAGCCTCATGAATCTTTTGGGAATTTTGGCTGGATTTTGTCAAACATATTGTTTTTGAATGATGTGTTATGTTTATTCAAGGTCTTTTATTGGTGAAATGTGTGTAGAAACTGAAAATGTGAAAGCAGCAGCTGAGATTGCAGTGCCCTCACCTACTCAAACCAGAGATGAATTGGTATTACTGCTCATTTCTGTCCGAGGGAGGATATTCATATTATCCTGATGCTCTTTATAAGGCTAACCAAGACAGTTTTTGCATTCACACTCCATTTGGTACATGCCTAGATGA
Organism: Forsythia suspensa; assembly: GCA_023638005.1. Taxonomy (NCBI): domain Eukaryota; kingdom Viridiplantae; phylum Streptophyta; class Magnoliopsida; order Lamiales; family Oleaceae; genus Forsythia; species Forsythia suspensa. The sequence continues at coordinate 21,973,492 of CM042673.1, forward strand.
TCATTTCTTCGATGTTTTTGATTGGCATGGGGAGTTTGGAGCTCAACGCTCAAAGTTTGTAAAGCAGAAATTATGTGACAATTTACTTAACGTGGATGCAATTGAGGCATGTCAAGCTGCTTTCTTGGCAACGAATTCACAATTGCATGCCAATGTGTTGTTAGATAATGAGTGGAATTATGGTTCTAGTTTGTGGTAAGACACTTTATGTTGCCAATATCCGAGGAAAGAGGGAAGGATATTGTGGCTATCAGCCTATCAATTGATCAAAACTCCATTTTCGGCCTTGTGAACTTGATTGTGTGAAGCTTTTACCCTTCTCCTTCCATCTGAAAGTAGTTTTTGGCTAATGGATATTTAGCAAGTGATACAAATAGTCAAATGAAGCTATAACATTTTAACCAACCTTGAAACAGCAAGAAACATATATGTAAAATGAAGATAGATTCTGCAATTCCTACGTTCTTGCGTTTTCCCAAAGAGCTCGATGTTAACAGTTTTAGTCCTGTGAGAATGGAAAATTGGTTAAATCAGACACCTACTAGAAATAATGTATGTAGGGGAAATCAACAGTGAATAGACATCAAAGCAAAAAAGGCTTTAAAAAAATCTTAAATAGTTGCTTCCATTACAGCATGAGACTACCAAGACATTTATATGTGTTGAATACCGAATCGTCCCTTCTCTTGTAGCTTAAGTTCTAATATAAGATAGTTGAGATGGTATTATGGTAGGCAACAGTCCTACTTTAAATTTGTACTGTACGATCATCACTCCTAATCCATTCATTATTCCCCATTCTCCTCAATTCCCAAACAAATCTTTTCACAAAGTTCAATAAATAAGTTGAGAACCTTAAAAGAAGGTTTCAAGCCAATTTACCTTGAAGTTTTGTAGGGGAATTGACGGAATTTGGGATGCACCAGGCCGTGTTAAAGGTATGAATCATACATCGATTAAATATCAAAATTATAACCAATATATAAGGGCTTGGACTACTCCTCTTAACAAGATTGATGTTTTAAGATGAAATTCCAAGTCTTAAAATATGGTATCATAGTCCATTAAGCTCAAACGAGCAATTCGATTCGTGTAAAGTTCAAATGAGTATTCGAATTTCAAGATTAGTGTGCTCAAACGAGTCATCATCTTGGGAGAGCATGTTAAAAGGATGAATCCCACATCAATTAAATATCGAAACTACAACCAACATACAAGGGCATGTGCTACTCTTCTTAACAATGTTGATATTTTAAGATGGAACTACAAGTCTTAATATGCCAAATCAATGCAAATAATCACAAGTTGAGGTGCCATTTTGATTTGGGCAAATTTGCTTGCGTGGGGACGAGAGGGAATCCAGGAGGGCCGTGCATGAGTGTATGTTGAAATGGGCTGATTTTTGTATTTGCGGGTATAGGCTCGCTTGAGCGAACCCAAAATAGAGCATGCATTATTCTATTTGTTCTGCATCGAGCAAAGGTTGTACTGCCACTCATTCCCCATCCCGCTCCCTGTTAGGCTCAAATCAAGTTTAAATATTATGAAATTTTAATGGGTTAATTTTGGTGACGGTCATTGAAATTTGTTAAAAATTTCAAAATGCTCAGTGAATTAATTTTCATTATTAGTCACTCAAAGTTTGTAACTGTCACACTAATGGTCACTCGGCTGAAAACGTTAACCTAAAATTCTACATATCACTGTTAAATTCTAACGTATACTCAAACGACGTTAATTAATACGCTACGTAAGACAAACATGCCTTACCTTAAAACATTGGTCAACCTAAATGCGAGACCAAATGATAGCTTATTTTTGAACAAATATGGAGAAAACGTGTTTGACAATTACGCATTTAGTTGCAATTATCATGAATTTGTCTGACATTGAATACTAGTTAACGTTGTTTGTGTCAATGTTGAAATCTAAAAACGAAAAGTAAAGTAAAAACGACAACTAGAGTTTTAAGTTAACGTTTTCAGTCGAGTGACCATTAGTGTAACTGTTAGAAACATGAGTAAATATTAATGTAAGAAAATTACTTTAATTATTATTTTAATTATTTTAACAAGCTTCAGTGATCGATGCTGAAATTAATCCAAAATTTAACACGTGAGTAAATGGACTATATAATGCACGATGCTTGAAAAAAATTCATGCAAACGGATGTCGATGCCCTAAGAATTAATAAGCTCAAATTGAACGAAAAATTTGCAACAATAATATGATCTGTGTCAGCGATTTTGTATCTCTAATAATTCCGCAAGTGCACGGATCGCTCAAGTAGTAAAATGGATTTTGAGTCCAAGTATCGATCCCACGAGGATTTAGATAATTCAGTTCAATTACAATAACCTTAACCGAATCTATTGAACTTTGGATGATTTTGTTGTTTAAGAACTAATAAGAATTTGAACTAAAAACAATAAACTAATTATAAATCAAATAACTAAAAATTAGATCAATGAAGATTACTTTAAAATTGAGAAAGAAGAGTACTAGGATCCCAAATCCGTTTATAATCGTTAATTCCTCTATTTTGATTCTTGGTCTTGACAAATTACATCAGTTATGAAGATCAATATTCCTAGATTGTTCAACAGTTTCTTTCGAATAAAGCTAAACCTATTCATATGCATGACTCGACTATATTTCTATGACGAATGCGAATACAAATAAAAGCATTAAATTTTTATGGATAATTAAAGATCACCTAAAGCATAGCGATATATTTCTATCCCCATCGGACTTTAAGATAATTAAAATAGCGTCTAGCATGCTTTCGATCTTTCGACAATAAAACACACCACAACAATCATACAATTATTAGCATATAATTGTAGATTCATATAAATCAAAATTAATTATTCAAAACTATCATGAAATAAATTGTCAAAAATCAAGTTTCAAGATGGAAGAATTTAGATTACAAACTTCATCGTAATCCTAGCACAAAATAAACTAGCCTAACATACTAATAATAAGAGAAGAAGGAGAAGAAGAAACTATGGAATTCATAACCGGAACGAAGAAATCTTGAGTGAGAAGAAATCTTGATCTTGATCTTGATCTTCGTTCTTGGATAGATGAATCTTGATCTTCCGTGTTGTGTGTCTTGTAATGTTCTCTTCTCCCAAAACTCAACAAAAACCCGACCTTTGATATGAGTTAATAACTCATATATATACTTACCTAATTGTTCCTAGAAGATCCCAAAAATTCATTAAAATCGTGTCCCAAAGGTTTCCTAAGTGTATCAGGACTCAAAAAGGAAAGAAAATTACGTTTCTGTCGAAAATACACTGGGAGATCGCCCAGTGCAAACCCGGGCGATCGCCCAGGCATGATGTTTACATTCTGCTGTTGAAAAAAGGTCCCGGGCGATCGCCCGCTTTGTCGTGGGCGATCGCGCAATTCAACATTTTTTTCTCTGCGGCGGCTGTTTTTCAAATGACCATAACTTCTTGTAGGAAACTCCAAATTGAGATCCGTAAAAAGTATTGGACTTGTAATTCAATTATCTTTCCAATGGTATATCATTTGACTTTTGGAGATATCTATATCAAAAGTTGTGCTTGAATTTCCCAACTTGCTGCTGTAGGTAGTTTCTCGATTCGGTTCTTTAGCTTTACGGTGTTTGATCCATTGATTCAACTCTTCATTGTCACTCCAAAACACCTTAAACTTATTGATTTTATCTTCTTCCTCATGCTCCAATGTTTGGCTCTTGATATTCACTTCAAAAACTCCATTTACTTGTCGATTTCACCAAGTTGTTGCTCTTTCCGTCCATTCTTCTCCAATTGCTATTAAACAGGTCTGAAACTGAAATATGAAGATCAAAACAAAAAATTAAGTAATAATTCAATAAAATGACGGAATAAAAGCTTAGTTTAAAGGTCATAATAAGTGCACAAAATGCACTTATCAAACACCCCCAAACTAAACCTTTGTTCGTCCTCGAACAAAAATAAAAATAAACTAGAACTTTAAACTAAGCTAAAACAATTGACCGAAAGTGACTTAATGTTAAATTTCTTACCATATGCCTCAAGTTTGAAAAATAAAGTAACACGTTTAGAAAAAGATCAAACAACACAAAGAATTTTTCACTTATCCAATGCTTGACTTTTAGTGAGTGTGTGATTAGCCAAAAATTGAACTTACACATGTGTTATACCACGACCAATATTGTGTTGTTGATACTTTTACAATCCCGACCCCTTTGTAGTCATTTATTCCTTACATCTCTCGTAAAATCTCACACTTCTTATGCTTTTCTCTCGAATCCCGGGTGTTCTAGCAAATTTAGTTCATATTGATCAACACAATGCTTTTTCAAATAAAGTGGTAAAAGTTAGAACTTGAATTCGTAGAACTAGGATGGTGAGTGATTTCTAAATTCTCATCTTCAGTTTCTTTGGTTCTAATCTAGCAATTCTTACCGAGTACTTTAACTTCTTTTATTTTATTTAACCAATATACATGATCTTACATCTTGTGCAATACTTCTCTCTCACTAGCTTTCTATGTAACCCTTGTGTAGCGAGCTTTGGGCGATGACTCCCAAGTCGATGACCATAGGGCACCGTGTTTTGAAATACCCTAACGAGACTTAATTGCTCGAGTCCCACAGTGCTATAAGAGAAGTAAAGATGTAATAATTTTTTTTTTTGGTGACTCATGTAACGAGCTTTGGGCCGATGACTCCCAAGTCAGATGACTTTAGGGCACCAGGTTTTAAAATACCCTAACAGGCTTAATTGCTCGAGTCAGATATTTTATTTATTTATTTATTTTCAGCGACTAGTGCTCGATTTAAATTCCTTGACTACAACCTATTCAACCAAAGATGAGATCCAGAAAACCCCAACCATCAAAATTCCACAAAAATATGTACTAACTTTAACACCCCCAAACTGTTCTCAAACAGTTTGGTTACTAGTCTAAAGATTTAGGAACGAGATTTTTTTTTTTTTTTTATAATGATCTAAGTCAATAATATCAACACATACACTCGAGTCATGTTTCCAATAAGTGATAAGTCAGCAATGGCCACGTGCTTCAAATCTAGTCTAGCATGGATAAGTATTCAGATAAAAGCATGTGTTCAAGTATTGTCCAATATTCTACTAAAAATGTACTCAACTTCAAACAAATCTCATCATTGGCAGCAAGATATTCAACAATAACTATGAAATTTTTTTTTTTTTTAAAATTATCTAGACCCGAAAAAATAAGCAAATTCAAAATACTTAAGTATCCTGATACTTAACCCACCCCCAAATTAAAATATTACATTGTCCCCAATGTAATAACGAAATAAAGTACATAGATGAGGAAAAAGATCAGTTACTCCCCAGAGATAGATGTGGAGAAGATGGATCTGACTGGTTGGAGGTCCGGTTGAAGTGGATTGAAGTGGGATAGGACTCATGTGCCTTGCAAAGAGGGACATCTTGCAATTGACATAGGAAGGCTTTATAAGGGCATTAAATAATAAATTAAAAAAAAACTAATAAATTAATTAAACTGATTAGAACTACTATATAGAAAGCGAGTAAATAAAAGGGTTAGAAAATGGGTTGCCTCCCATTAAGCGCTTATTTATAGTCATTAGCTTGACTTATTGGCTGATTTCTCACGGTACTCTAAATAGTGCTTTTGAGGACTTGCTTTGCGTGCATCTATTGACTTTGCGCCATTTTTCATTTATCCTCAAAATTTTGAATTTGTGATCCCCATAAAAATAAGATTTTAATGTAGCATCTTGCTCGAACACAACCACGAAAATTTCAACTTCTTCATCAACCTTGATCACAAAATCAATATTTGAAGAAATAGAAGAGTTGGAGAATTGATTGTCTGACTCGTGCTTTTGTAATCTCTGAGGAAGTTGGATCGGAGGCTCATATGGTTTGATAGGAACGGTTGCTATAACCTGTGGTGTACATGAGCTCGCTTTAATATCTGTTGTCTGCTCAGTCTGTTCCACGTGCTCCTCATCAGTGGATGATTCATTTTCTTTATTTGCAACATGCCTCTTCACATGAATTTCTGGTAATTGAACATCACTTCTGATAGTAATAGATGTAACACTTTCATTGGGATTCACCTCTGTATTGCTTGGCAACGTACTTGTTACTCTGGCTGATATATCAATTGCCATCTGACCCATCAGTATTTCTAAATTTTTTATTGAAGCGCTTTGATTTTGAAGATTGATCTCTGTCATCTCATGAATTGATCGGTTTTTTTTCGATGAATTTACCGAGAATGTCTTCTAGTGAAGTTCTCTTTTCTGGCTCTTGAAACTGAGGACCTTGTGATCTGATATTATTGTAATTATCATTCCAAGAGAAATTTGGATGATCTGTGATAAATTCTCCAACAAGCATGTTGTCCTCATCAATATCAGAAGTTGCCCCATATCTTGCTATATTGGTATGCTGCATTGCAAGAAAATCTCCAAAAAGCATATTGTCCTCATCAATTTCAGAATTAGCCTCATATTTCGCTATATTGGCAAGCTACATTGCAAGAAAATCTCCAAAAAGCATATTGTCCTCATCAATTTTGTAATTAGCCTCATATCTCATTATATTGGCATGCTGCATTGCAAGAAAATCTCCAAAAATCATATTGTCCTCATCAATGCTGGATTGTCTTTGGATGATCTGTGGAATAAAAAAGTCTCCAACTAGCATATTGTCTTCATCAATCCCCTGGTCTTCCATCTTGTGTTGTGGTCTGAAACAAGACAAGTTGAACACTAAAATAAACTAAAAAAATTATAATAAAAAAATTTAATTAAATAAAGTTCGAATTAGTGCTAATAATGAAGATCAATATCCCTAGATTGTTCAACAGTTTCTTTCGAATAAAGCTAAACCTATTCATATGCATGACTCGATTATATTTCTATGACGAATGCGAATACAAATGAAAGCATTAAATTTTTATGAATAATTAAAGATCACCTAAAGCATAGCGGTATATTTCTATCCCCTATCGGACTTTAAGATAATTAAAATAGCGTCTAGCATGCTTTCGATCTTTCGACAGTAAAACACACCACAACAATCATACAATTATTGCGCATATAATTGTAGATTCATATAAATCAAAATTAATTATTCAAAACTATCATGAAATAAATTGTCAAAAATCAAGTTTCAAGATGGAAGAATTTAGATTACAAACTTCATCGTAATCCTAGCACAAAATAAACTAGCCTAACATACTAATAATAAGAGAAGAAGGAGAAGAAGAAACTATGGAATTCATAACCCGGAACGAAGAAATCTTGAGTGAGAAGAAATCTTGATCTTGATCTTGATCTTCGTTCTTGGATAGATGAATCTTGATCTTCCGTGTTGTGTGTCTTGTAATGTTCTCTTCTCCCAAAACTCAACAAAAACCCGACCTTTGATATGAGTTAATAACTCATATATATACTTACCTAATTGTGCCCTAGAAGATCCCAAAAATTCATTAAAATCGTGTCCCAAAGGTTTCCTAAGTGTATCAGGACTCAAAAAGGAAAGAAAATTACGTTTCTGCCGAAAATACACTGGGAGATCGCCCAGTGCAAACCCGGGCGATCGCCCAGGCATGATGTTTTACATTCTGCTGTTGAAAAAAGGTCCCGGGCGATCGCCCCGCTTTGTCGTGGGCGATCGCGCAATTCAACATTTTTTTCTCTGCGGCGGCTGTTTTTCAAATGACCATAACTTCTTGTAGGAAACTCCAAATTGAGATACGTAAAAAGTATTGGACTCGTAATTCAATTATCTTTCCAATGGTATATCATTTGACTTTTGGAGATATCTATATCAAAAGTTGTGCTTGAATTTCCCAACTTGCTGCTGTAGGTAGTTTCTCAATTCGGTTCTTTAGCTTTCTGGTGTTTGATCCATTGATTCAACTCTTCATTGTCACTCCAAAACACCTTAAACTTATTGATTTTATCTTCTTCCTCATGCTCCAATGTTTGGCTCTTGATATTCACTTCAAAAACTCCATTTACTTGTCGATTTCACCAAGTTGTTGCTCTTTCCGTCCATTCTTCTCCAATTGCTATTAAACAGGTCTGAAACTGAAATATGAAGATCAAAACACAAAATTAAGTAATAATTCAATAAAATGACGGAATAAAAACTTAGTTTAAAGGTCATAATAAGTGCACAAAATGCACTTATCAATCTGAACTACCATGGCTGCATTCCTTCGCCCCCCTTCCATTAGGTATCAAACCACCTCCGTTTGACATGAAATTTTTACATGTGATCTTATAGACCTTAAACATCGATATTTAGTCTCTAGGATGTGATGAATATTATCTTAATTCCCAAGTTAGTAAAGGGATCCTAATATCCTATTGACATAAGAAGCACATCCATACCATTGCTCGTTTGAGGTATGATAATCTTGTTGAAGATGATAATTTTCAATCCATCTGACCATAGTTTTCTGCTAATTATGTCAGACAATGATGAGTTATAAGACTCCAAGGACTCAAAATTTTGGATATCTTCTTATTTAAAATCATTGTTTTATATATGACAGCAAAAATATATAAACACAAAAGCTCCATCTGAAAGTATTTTTTGGTAGTGAAGATTGCAACATTGTATTCGCTTTTAATGTCTAACATATTTTCTGTGTCCAGAAAGCAATACACGAAAACAGCAACATGAGATGAAGATATATTCTGCAATTCGAACTTTCCTCGCTTTTTGAAACTTCTGTTTTTTCCAAGAGCTTTTTGTACAGATAGCTTTATTCCTGCAAGAATGGAAGATTGGTTAAATCGACACAAAGAAATTGAAAAAAACAGTGTCTATCCTAAATCTTCAGTAGTTACTTCCACTATAGCACGAGACTACCAAGACATTCTCTCTAACAACAAGAAATTTGAGTATGCAAAGGTCCTAGTTTAAATTTGTACTGTACGATAGCGCGTGTTGAATGCAAAATTTAAATAATGAAATCTAAAACTGCTTTCTAAAGGTTTAAGTTTGTAAATGAAGCGGTTCAATATTATTGAAGTACTTGAGACCTGCATTTGTGTTGTCTAAAACTGCAGAAGAAGATGAAACAACTGACTAAAAGTGAGGACACACCATCTCCAGAGCACTAGGTAATGTTGCTTGAACACAAAATAATCAGAAAAGGGAGCCAAACTAGTCCTAAATACTTTGTTATCAATAGCAATAAGATGATTAGAAGGACACTGGTTCATTGATACTACATAATTAATTAGACCAACCTTGGGATATACTTAAACAGAAAGGATAATCATATCACACCTACAGAAAATAAAGCAAAAATGAGGAGGAGGAGAATTCACCTTAGTTCTCAAATTCTAAGACATCTCTTTCCCCAAAGACTACTAGTATACGACATCAAGAAAGCGTGATCAAACTACTGCTAAAAATTGAATTAAAAAAATTTTCGTGTTATGGACAGGTAAGGCTCCACTCCACTAAACAACTTGTATATTTCATTTGAGAAGTAGAGGTTCGACTTTGCAAAGTTAAGAATGTTCAATTTATCAAATCTATGTTCACAGTAACGAAAGTCAAGAATGTTGAGCACAAATTGACTGCGACTTTGGAATCCATGCTTTTTATTATTTATCTTTAAAAGTTTGGAGACTGCGACTACCTCATTACCTTAAGAAAAATGGTTATGCACAAAACTTATTGATATAGGTAATCTTAATAAGATAATAATAAAAGCTCCAAATTGACGTTTATGGAAGTTACTCACAGGTAATCTTAAAAAGCTCAAAATTGACATGTTTTGGTCACGAGGCCTAAAGCTCTATGGAATAGAATTGCATGTAGAATGCCTACACATAAACATTTACCTGCTGAATGAGAAGATTGCATTATCTGCAATTTAGCCCAGTCCCCTAGTGATCCATCAGATTCCTCATCCAGAATTTCTTCATGGCACTGGGAAGTACCAAAATTTTGTCTGCAAATAGTGGTGCCAAGTTTAAAAGTCATTAATACAGTAGGAATTACATAAGCTTAACCAACAAACCCAACTGCTATTTTTGAAGGCAGCTCATTGATCTTCAGTTATTTTCTTTAACAGAACTTATCGAAGTCTATAATGCTCATCTTGTCTTATGGAGTGCTAATATTCTGACACTGATAAAACTAAATAAATACCAACATCTGAAGAAGAAAAAAAAGTCTTACCGTGACTGTAATGAAGGAGGCAGGAATGAGACCTAGCACCGCAGTTAGAAAGAATGTATGAAATGGTATATCCACAATTGGTGATGCTAAATTGATAAAAAGGTTTGGCAATGTTGTAATAACTCTCAAAACAGCATGTAATTAAGCAATTTCTCTCTGCGTTTCGCAATCTGAAAGAACAAAATTTCACT